>OY992772.1:8869753-9469753 GCA_963921325.1 Logfia minima | reverse complement strand
GCAATGTATGAATAACATTAAGACTCGATAAATGGGTAAGGTATAAAACTATTAAGTTCATTTACATATTACAACTAAATGTGCATAAATTATAAATATCGTATGATTTATTTTACAAAATACAGTACTTAATAAGAATAGATGAGCTTTACCGGTTCAAACTAAAATATGCACAAACAAATTATGGGCTTCTCACGTGCTTTCTATTTAACTTGGAATGAACATGATATTATCTCAATTTCAATAAACACCATCTTGAAGTGGTTTGACATATCCAAGAAGGTAGTACAAATTCAACTATTACTTACTAGAGAAGATATTTTAAAACGGATACTCCAGTGTGTCCGACTATAGTGTCCCTGAAACAATCATAAATATGTTATTTTTATAAGGTTCACAATGTTTGAAATGCATCTTTAGTTTTATGTAACAATTAATTTTCTCACGTATTGGGGTGAAAAATGGTCAGAAATGATCGCGGGATACTCGTTTAAGTTGCGTACAGCAAAGTAAAAATATTCACCATCCCTAAATGACCCAGATAGAAAAAATCTCAACCGTCTATCCTCATTTACTTACCCGTTTCGAGAGACTCAAGTTCAGATTCATGAAGGAGCAATCAAGCATCTGACCACACCTACCTCTTTTTTTTTTTTGAAAGGTAAAAATATTATAAAAACTTAAACTTAAAACCATACATGAATCAAATAGATGAATTAAGACATTCCCTAATCAACACCAAATGCAAAATATCAATTCTAAATGAATTACAACATAAGCAATTACTAGCCAAGATGAACACCTATTAGAATTCTTAAAATACAACTTCCGAACGGATTAGTTGAATATACTTGGACCCATTTTTGAGACTCTCTTATCCGATCAACAAAACAAACACCAATACGAACACATCTTTCAATTACTTCATGTTAATTCCCTTGCAAGTGCATATTCTTCCATTTTAAACCTCACATGGTTGCAGCTTGTTGAAGGGCCTTGGAGTTTTTAACTCTTAAGCTCATGAGTTTAAGTTTAACATTGTCTTGAATAATCTTGGTCAACTCATTGACAGGCCTTGGCAGATGCTTGAACACTCTTTGATTCCTTTCCTGCCAAATGAAATATACCACAGCAGCAACTAGCAACCTGTTTATAACACTCCATATGTTGTGTTTGAAAGGGTAGTCAGAGAGCATATTAATAATCAATTTCAAATCATTCTGCAAACCTTTGAATAACAATTTCTCCTTCATTGCTACCCACACTTTTCTTGAATATTCACATTGAAAGAATAAATGAGTATGTGAATTTGCGCAAGTATTACATAGTGCACATTGAAAATCCCCCATTGGATTCCACACTTGCATCCTATCTTGGGTAGATAACCTCCCTTGAATGGTCAACCATAGCACAAATGCTTGTCTTGGGTTGAATTGTGGAAACCACACCACATGATACCAATTGACTTTAGGCCAATTTTCTCTTAAATCAAGCCATGCTTGTTTAGTAGAAAAATGCACTTTTTGATTACTGTTGTTGACCCATATCACTACATCTGTAGTATCTTCAACTAATCTTGTGACCTCTATATTCTGAAGAACCTGGAATCTATTGCACCACTCATTTGGCCATTGCCATTGGTTCTCGTGAAGCATTTCTGCTACAGTTAAATCCTCTGCAAGCCTTTCATCATATAAGACTCTCTTTGGAATAACATCAATCAAAGGGCCATTCTCATTCCATCTATCACACCACATTAGAGTTGTTTTATCATTTCCCAGCTTGTGAAATACATGCGGCTTCACCATATCTCTTAATTCAAGAAGTTTCTTCCATCCCCAACTATCATTAGAACCTTCACTAATTTTCCATATACTTGTTCCTTTCAGTTTAACCACATGTACCCACTTAACCCATAAAGAATCACCTCAAAGAATCACCTCTTGAATAAAGGGAGATTTAGAAGATATGTGTGAAGGGATAGCTTTACATGAGTGATGAGCGTCAAAAAGCACGATATGTACGTGTATAAATTCTGATTTTAGTAAACAGTATATATAGTTATTGGATTGTTATTTATGGTGTCCTTTGCAACTTTGAGTTGGTTTTTTCAAGATCACTTAGAGTTTAAATGTTTCTTATTATTATCATTTTAATTTAATTTAATATTCCATCAATTATAAAAGCATGATAATGAATAGTAAAGTAGGTTTGTTGACAGGGTGTTGTTCACTTGTCGTTCTGGAAGCAACTCATAATGTTTAAGGCTTCCTTTGAATGACTTTCAAGGTCGTGTTTCAGCGAGACGGGTTCTAAGTGGTCAATCATGGTCTCATTTTACAATTTATATCTCAATTTTTTGCGAATTTAGGTGTTTTGTTTCAAAGTTCAGAGTCCAAATCAGGTCAATTGGGTAGGATTTCATGTTCCGCTTCTGTTCTTTCCAATTTTGTTGAAGGACATCTATTGTTCTTTAAAACAGAATAAAGTTATAAATAAAATAACCTATAAAAAATCTATGGCTTTTGGATTGTTCGTATATACTCTGCACGATGTTAGAGGTTCGAATCCCACTAACAACATTTTATTTTTCTTATTTGAACGTTCAAATTGCATTCCATTAAATATCAACTTAACGAAAATATACATTGGCTCAAAAGCATAAACATTATTGGCTCAAATGGACAAACTCTCCACATGAACTTGCAAATTGCATGTTGCAACTCAAAACTCAGCTCGTCACATCTTCAAAATGTGCCTTGAATGTCGAGTATAAGCTCAACTAACCCTAGCTTGACATTTATTTAGGAAGATGAGTTGTACAACAACAAACTTAATATGCATGTTGTACCATATGCATATCATTTTTGGTGACGTACAAATTAATACCCTTTGTTCTATACCAACCAACCCAAACGAAGGAGTTACTTCATGATTCTAAGTTTCTAACAATCAATCCCACTACCCTCGCCCTTCTCCAACTTGATGTTTCAATCGCAAACTCAAGACTCAAAAAGATTAACCAACCTAATTTGAATTTGACAATTAAAGATTATGCAATGGATAACAGGTAAAATCTCATCTCCCATAATTAAGAGGTCAGGTAGGTTTGAAGTGCTTGATTGTTCATGCTAGCAGATTGGGAGCTTCAAAACCTTCACACCACGAACTCTTTGTACAGCAGATTAAGATTTGCAATATCGGTCTCCATAATAAACGTACTTTGCCTTGATACACTCTCACCTTCATAAATTGCTTGATGACACTTCTACTTGAACCCCAAGATGCTAAGACACCCCAAGCTCGAACAGAGAACTATCAAATAGCACTAATTGGAGAGTTCCGACCCACTTTAAAATTTAATTCAAAGTCAGCCTTACCACCACTAGAGACCCCAACCTTGAAACACGATTTGATTCTATTGAACCATAAACCCACTTAAGGATCGGTACCTCCTAACATCTTGAAACTTTTGACTACCCACATTACGAACTCAACTATTTCCACAACCATATTTAACCACACACCAAGGCTACACCAAAACGTGCCTCCGTCGAGCAAAACTTAACAGATAAGACATAATCATGTAATAAGGAGATCATTACCCATTGAGACTACATCATATAAAGATGATGGGGGTGGGGAGCAACCAGCTGAAACTTTGAGGATGATCCTACATAGCTTCAACACATAAATTATAAATGGATAAAGAGGAGATCATTACCCACCAAGAACATGTGATTTACATAAATTGCTGGCTATAGAGATAATGTTGTGCAGCCATCAAGAATCATCTCCATGTTTTTGTTGCTGGCTTGTTTCTTTTAAGAAAATTTTACACGACTTAATAACTTAATATTAAATTGGGCCAATTTAGAAAGAATAAAAATCAGTCCCAACAACTTTAACATTTATATAAGTTCACGAGTAAAGTTTAAACGAGGATAGAAAATTTTGTGAGAATAAAGGAATCAATCTCAATCCTTCATATTTATCAAAATAACAAAACTCTACATTTTTGAAAAATTGAATATCTTAAAAATGGTTAATCAAAAAATTATAAAAATTGCACCATAAAAATTAGCATTTTTTTCTCTTCGATTAGACATCTCACATAACAACTCTCGACGAACTTGTTTTTTCATTTTTTTGTAGGTTTTGAAAAGTGGTAACATATGTGTTACCAGTTTTTAAAATCCATTAAAAAACGAAAAAAATAAAATAAATAAATTCGTCGAAAGTATATTATGTGACATGTCTAATCGAAAAGGAAAAAACACTAATTTTTATGGTGTAACTTTTATAATTTTTTGACTAGCCGTTTTTAAGATATTTAATTTTAAAAAAGCGTAAAAAGAAAGTGAGATTTTACCAAATAAAACCTTCTCATTAGTTATCTCATTCTCATTTGAACTTCCCTCTTAGTTCCATATGCTATCCAAGTATATGTTTAACTTTTGAAATGTAGATCATGGATAATTAAAAACAAAACTAAATGGTGCAAATCCGATTCAACGTTGTACCATTCGCCAGTCTCTTATCACATTTTTGTATTTATATCATCTCATCTTTTTCTTTCTCCTATTCACTAGAACACAAAGTATGCCCATTTTTCGGTTCATTAGTAAATGTAGAGTGATGATGGCTGCCCCAATGGACTTTCAGAATGTGTTACAACTAGCTTATGACCTAATTTGATGCAACACTTTCACCCAAAAAAAAGCCACAAACTGTAAAATTGCTGTCAACTCCAAATGCTTAAATCCAAAAATACCAAAATGAGAATACTTCATCAAAGAAAACCATCCAAGCAGTAACTAACAACTAACCATGAAACAAAACCAAACATCAAGTACTTAAACAAGCTTACAATCTATAAAATAATCCATTACGTTTCCAATATAAGCACCCCGAATAAAAATATAAAAGGCACCACCAAGTAGATATATAGATATCACTGCTTTTCCTCAGGTTTTGAAGCTTCTTTAATCTCATCCCCAGCATCATCCTGTAAATTAAATAAATAAAGGAAATAAGACTAAGTAACAATCTTGCATGATAACTAATATAACACAATTGGCCATGCAAGAAAATGAGATGTACTTGCACCACACCATGTAACTCGTAAGATTTGATTTCACATTTTACTTAAGTAACTATTTGCATATTTGTTACACAGCTAAAACACCGGTAACTCAGGTAACTGGATCAAAAGAGAGAATGAGGTACCGCAACATCAGATGTCCACAAAGTCAGGTTGTCCCTCAGAAGTTGCATGATCAAAGTGCTGTCTTTGTATGAATCCTCACCAAGTGTATCTAACTCAGAGATAGCTTCATCGAACGCCTGCAATGGAACAGAAAGAATAATCATATAAAAATTACAGCAATAACATTCAAACTTGAGTAAATATAGAATTACCTGCTTAGCAAGGTTGCAAGCACGGTCCGGAGAGTTAAGGATTTCATAATAAAACACCGAGAAGTTGAGTGCAAGTCCAAGCCTTATTGGGTGAGTGGATGCCAAATCAGTTAAAGCAATATCCTACAGGGAACCGAGAAATGATTGTCACAAATCACACATATAAAGAACACACACAATCTTCATAATCAGGGTACACCAAAAAACCTATTGTTTACCTGAGCAGATTTGTATGCCAACAAAGTGTTTTCAGCAGCCTCCTTCCTCTCAGCTCCGGTCTTAAACTCAGCAAGGTATCTAAAGTAATCACCTTTCATCTTCAAGTAAAACACCTTAGATTCGGCAGACGATGCAGAGGGAACAAGATGAGAATCGAGAAGCGCCAAGATGCCATCACAGATTTTGCTCAATTCCGTCTCGATCTTACCCCTATAATCCTTGATAATGGTAACATGATCTTCATTCCCACGGCTTTCTTCTTTCTGCTCAATGGAAGAAATGATCCTCCATGAAGCTCTCCTAGCACCAATCACATTCTTGTAAGCAACAGAAAGAAGATTCCTTTCTTCCACTGTTAACTCTTCAGCATCAACAGCCTTCACAACCTTCTCCATGAACTCAACCATTTCTTCATACCGTTCAGCCTGCTCAGCTAACTTAGCCATGTACACATTTTCTTCACGCGATGCATCAGTTTGCCCCATTTTTAATAGTCAATTAATACCTGAATATGCATATAAAAATCACAAATGCTCAATATATAATATCCAACAATCAGATCAACATGCTAGGGAAGATCGCCCCATTTTTAATAGTCAATTAATACCTGAATATGCATATAAATTATAAAAACACAAATGCTCATTATATAAAATCAAACAATCAGATCAACAATCAACATGCTAGAGTAGATCTAGATTTACACTCAATATAAAGTTACAGCGAACAGCATACAGTCATAAACCAACCACTATGAGCAACAGAGCACATTGATGGATAATATGAATGAAACAATACAAACCCAAGAAACCCTAGAAACCCTAGCCAGTCTAGTCTATACAATCAGGGTGGGACAGCTATGCTAAACCTAATCTAATATTCAATCTCTAATACACATTGTGCACAATTACAGAGTTATCCCTAAATCGAATAATTATAATCGGTAATGTTCAGATTGATAGATCTTAGATAACTTAATAGCTTTTGTTCACTGTTTCAAAGCAGTTCAAAGCTGAATCAATCAAAAGTCAACAGATCCAAATGAAGAGACAGTTAAGAAACCATAAAACTAGTCACATACAAAAAATAGATACATATATACACGCAAACACACAAAAGCAATCTATACAGACTTGCAATAGTGACAAAATTAAAAAGTTATCATCGAATTGGATCCGAAGCAATTATTTAATACAAAAAGGAGAACATAAAATGATCGGAAAATACCTCGATCGAAAGGGCGAAGAGTTGTGCGTGTTTTTTTAGGGTTTTTTGGGGCGTTATTTCTTCGCTAAATAAACGGAGAAGTGAAAAGAGGGAGGTTTATATAAGCGGCGAATATTTGAAGCCGGAGGAGGAGTAAGCCAATTCAAAACAGACACGTGGCACGAAGGGCGGAGATTGCTACGCTCACCAGCTACGGCTGCCGCTGACCGTCAATGGAATAATAAAATATTTTTCTATTTTTACTTCTTCCGACTTCAATGCGTTAGTTGAAATGTAAACCTTTTAACTATGTTTGTTAAAAGTTAAAATATAGAGATTATATATTTACAAGTCACTCAATTATATATCATTTTATTATTACAAGTTATTTATATTTAAAAATAATTTTATAGGTCACTTAAATATATTATTTTATTTTTGTAGGTCACTCATATTTGAAAATGATTTTGTAGGCTACTCAAATTTGTATATTGTTTTATATCTAACAAATTTGACTAAAAACTCATCAAAAAATGTGAAGGGACACAAATACCCCTATATTTGTTAATTAACATTATTTATATTATTTTTGTTTTACTCAAATACATGGGTATCTGTGTCCTTTTATACTTTTTCGATGAGTTTTTAGCCGGATTTGATATACAATAGAATAACATACAAATTTGGGTGGCGTACAAACTAGTTTTCAAATATGGGTGGCCATATTGAGTCAACAAGTTATTTAATGTCGATCTTATTCTAAAAACATCACGTCCTACATTTTCTACCATATAAGGCTTCAAATGGAGCCATATTGATACTTGAGTGGTAGCTATTATTATATGTGAATTCAACTAAAGGTAAATTGTTGTCCCAACTACCCTTAAAGTCTATTGTACATGATCTTAGCATATCCTCAAAGTTTTATATGTTTCATTCACTTTGTCCATACATTTGTGGGTAATAGGTTGTACTTAGATTTACTCTCTTATCAATTTTTCTTTGAAACCTTCTCCAAAACATAGACGTGAACTGAGTATCTCTATCTGACACAATAAACAATGGTAGACCATGACTTGATACAATCTCATTAACATAAAGTTTAGCCAGTTTCTCTAGCGAGTATGTCTCGCTTATGGGTAAGAGATGTGCTGACTTTGTAAGTCTATCAACAATCACCCATATAGCCTCATGGCCTCTCGAAGTTTTTGATAACTTAACCACAAAATCCATTGTAATATGATCTCATTTCTATACTGGAATCTCAATTGGTTGTAGGTTCCCATATGATTTTTGATGTTTCGCTTTCACTTGTAAATATGTAAGACATGCTTACACAAAGTCTATAGTTGACTGTTTCATCCCTTGCCACCAATACATAAGTTTTAAATCCTTATACATTTTATTGATGCCGGGGTGAATTGAATACCTAGTTTTATGAGCTTCATCTAAAATCACATGCCTTAAATTTCCATGATTTCCTTTTAATCTGAGAACTCCATTAGCATCTTTTACTAAAAACTTGAATTGTCCTCCCATTCTTTTATATTTTACTTTCTCATTTTGAAGTGCTTCTTGTTGCACTTCCTTTAACTTTCCAAGTAAATCCAACTTTAGATAAATTCTCATTGCTCGGACTTTAATAAGTTTTGTCCGCTCTTTTCTACTTAAATTCACAACAACATTAGCTTTGCCAAGACAATAATGTATTTCACAATCATAATCTTCGACTAATTCCATCCAACGTTGTTGTCTCATGTTTAAATCTTTCAGGTCAAATAGATACTTTAAACTTTTCATGATCTGTATAAATCATACCCTTTGTTTCATATAAATAATGCCTCCATAGTTTCAAAGTAAATACTATTGCAGCTAATTCATATTTCTTTAATTGTCTAGACGTATATGCAATGACCTTTCCTCGCGCTGCATAAGTACACATCCAACTCATACTAATTATAGATGGTGGTAATGGTGATTCATATACTACATCAACAAAAGAAAATTTTGAAAGTCATTTTGTAAGTTTACGTTGTACAAGTCATTTTGCTACTTTGGCTCATACGTGAGATGGCTAGAGGTTATACCATGGGTTTTCAAGTATTATTTACTTTTTTTGTAGAGATTTGGTTGCATTTTTTTTTATTTTCTTTTCTATTATGATCTATGGGTTACTTAGAAGTTGTTTCACTAATTTTTTTTAGCATAGTTTAACTTCTATTTCAAAGTGACAATTTTAACTCATCTACTTGTGGTTTACATGTTAAATAGTTCTTCAATTTTCTCCAACAGCGAATTTGTTTCTTTTATGGTATGAATGTATCGTGTAGGTGGATAGATCAGAGATTCTGTTTATGTTCGTGATTTATAATCGAAAAATTGGGTCAAAAATATTTCATTTGTTTACAATTAACTCAAAAGTCACGATTCAATAATTTCAAACAAAGTTGAAACTGGATCGTAAGTGTCATTCTAAGTATTTGATCTTGAATTTAATGTTGCAGGCGTGATAGATGATGGTACATAGTATATACTCTATGTTTAGTGGTGTGTACACTTCAAGAATTTTCTATATTTACATTTTACTATAACTGTAAATCTCAATCTCAACTATGCAACTGCTGTTATGTATTGCATATATATAATGACAAACAACTAAGTCCTAAAAGAGTGGAATATTTAGAATGGATTTGACTAAAAAAATGAGATCATCAGTAATTATTAATATAAAATAAAATTGACAGTCTTAGACTCTTAGTTTTATTCATATAAAGATGTCTAAATTTTATTTTGATAAGACGTTTAAAAAAAATTCTTTTATTTTCTGAAATCTAAAGAAATAAAAAATATTGTATCTCTTTTAGTATATTTTCAATCAGATTTTGATGATGGAGAGTCTTATTTTTCCCATCGACTTTTACAAGAATGAATGATTTTTTTTATCCTTTTCGAGAAGGGCAAACATGGGATTTTTAGTCAAAATTAATAAATTGTTGAAACTAATTGATTTTACGTTAAATTTTTTGAATAACTTTCTTAGTTCTTCATTTATTTACTATATGGAATATATTTATCATTATCATATATCTACAACTTTCAGACAATCAATAAAAAAATCTTCATTGTAATTTCCATTTTTATCATTTTTTATGACTACATAAATACATCATGAAATTGCCTACAAAATATAGTAATACAAAATTCAATACATAAAACTTATACCTATAATTTATCAAATAAGCTTTTAATTTTATTTTTCTTAAAATCTGTATAATTACAGGTCAACTTTTCGTAAAACCCGTATAATCACATGTCAATAATCTAGTTAATCAAATATACCCGTTCATTATACTTACGTCATTATATTGAGAAGTGTATATGTTAATCCGTAGTATAAAGTTATAAACCACTTCATAAAATGTCATATTACTTACGAAATTTCTAACCGAACTCCTACCAGAATGAAGAAATATATACTTATATTCCCAAAAACAAATAAGTACAAGTTGCCTTATTCTAGCTTTTAGTTTAGACTTTGAAGTATAATTGTTACTTGTTACGAGTCATGTTCCTTGTCTAAGGAACTAGATTCTTTCACACAGCTTTTGCTCATGCTGTATCAACACTAACTTTATATATCACGTTACATTTGTTATCAATCATCATATAGAGTAAGTTGCTCCTAGAATTGGTCATTACTCTGTTTAGAGAAAGGAAAAACATAAACAACTTTTGGTTATTAAATGGGCATAAGCAAATACATGGTTATAATGAAGAACATGATATAAAAAAGATGCATATAGTTTGCAATAAAGTGATGGCATCTATAGCTACTTTAAAACATAGATGACAATTTTCCATATGAAACGAATCAATTTGAGGTATTATATTTTATTTTTAATTCAACAAAGAAAAAAACTTGCGAAATAATAGTCATTTTTTATGTAATTACTTATTTTTTTCTTCATCCTTTTCTTTTTTCTTGTGTGGCAAAAATGAATATTGTCGTTAATACTTTAAGAACATTGAAGATTAGATAAAAACAAGGTGAATTGTACCCTTTAATCAACATGAGATGTGCCAAATTATGGCTTTATTCTCAGTTACAACAAAAACATGGGCCAACCATTTGTTTTTAATTAATGAAACCATGTATATCTGAATCTGCATATTATTTATTTATTCAGAAAATTACTCTAGATATTCCTTCAAGTAAAAAAGGCTAGAAACTTCAAAATAAGTGTTACTAAACCAAATATTCAACAAAGAAAAAAATATATTCCAAATATAGGATATGAGAATATTATGTAAAACTTTATCACATTAACCCTTTCAATCGGTTAAAGGATCATCAAGTAAACGAATCAAACCTTTGAGGCTTTTGGCAACCTTTTTTGGCTAGGTTCTTAGCATCGACTATGATGACATGGTCAGCTGACATATTTAATTAGAAAAATGTTTGACGTGTCTAATTGTATGGAACTAAAACTAAACTTACAGATAAGTTAGTCTATGTACGGTGTAGCTACAAAACAAAGATGCTTTATTTCAACGAATATATGTCATTACAAGTACATGCTTTATTTCAACGAATATATGTCATTACAAGTACGAAGAATTTGGATTCTTATAAAATCTTTCCCGGATTTGAATTTACTTAGTTTCACACGGTTTAAACGAATTATAAATTCTTAATTTTATTCCTTTAAAAAACGAAACTTCAATTATTAAATTAGACTAAATAAATGTACTGTAGCTAAAGTTTGTTTTCATCACTGTGTTCATCATCGTTTTAAGTCTGGCGCTTTTAATAAGATCCAACGACATCGTGTGGATTTGAATGTTGGACCCATATGGGTAGGGGAATAGGTTATGGGGGCTCCTATCCGATAAGATAACACGAGATCTTGATTCATTTACACCGTTGACTAATAGTCAATAACATTAGATTTTGATGACGACAAAATGTCCGAACAATTTTAGGATTTCAAGTTGGTTTATACTTTATATATAGAGTTCTCAATCGCATTTCATATCACCAACAACAAGTACTACCCTTCTTACTAGTCAAATGGCCACGATATCGTTAAGTCAAAGGTCAACCAATTTTCAACGCTCGAACTATAACTCCATTGTTGAAGAGATCAACGGGTTAATTCGGGTTCACAAAGATGGTCACGTCGAGAGACTTCCGATTGTACCTCATGTTTCTTGCATGGTACCTTCGGAGCTCAATGTTGTAGCAAGAGATGTTATGATAAACAAGTTTACTAACTTGTGGGCACGTTTGTATGCCCCTAGCAACGTGCAGCTTTCATCAAAACTGTCTTTGCTAGTTTATTTTCACGGAGGAGGGTTTTGCGTGGGGTCGGCTTCATGGTCTTGTTACCATGAATTCTTGACACATGTTGCACGTGTTGCGTGTTGTGTCGTTGTATCGGTGAATTACCGTCTTGCCCCTGAAAACCGGCTCCCAGCTGCCTATGACGACGGGGTCAATGCCATTATGTGGCTAAAACAAGAGACTTCAAAGGGAACCGTTAATGAGCTTAAATGGTGCGATTTTTCAAACTTGTATTTAGCTGGTGATAGTGCTGGTGGGAACATCGCGCACCATGTTGCATCACGGCTAGTGTCTAGGCCTGTCTTATCACCAAAAGGGATTATTTTGATTCAACCCTTTTTTGGGGGAGAATCAAGAACTACGTCCGAGAAGCATTCTATACAACCGATTCACTCTGCATTAACTCTATCGGCTTCTGACACATATTGGCGCCTGGCGCTCCCACTAGGGCTTAAACGAGACCACCCATTCTGTAACCCTCTAGCCAAGGGTGCACCAAAACTAAGTGATATGAGAACTTTCAAGACTATGGTTTGTGTGGCTGACTTGGACATACTCAAAGATAGAAATTTAGAGTTTGTGGCTGTCCTTGCTAGCTCGGGTGCACGTGTGCAATCTATTATTCACAAAGACGTTGGACATGCGTTTCATGTTTTACCGAACTACCCAATGGCTCGTACCCGAATAAACGAGATGATTACTCAAGTTAAGGCATTCATCAACCAATAATTAACAAGTGTTAGCTATTTGATTGTAAAATCTAGAATATAGTTTGATATATGGTTCTTTAGTTGTTACCATTTATACTTTTATATATAATACTACGTAAGTAAACTAATTTCTCCTAATCTCAACTCGATATTTATCATTATTGCAATTGCAATGTATTGAAATACTTGTATTTTTTCCACAAAACGATCAGAAACATTACAATACACCATTACTTGAAGCTGGACCATTTTGCCATGCAATGGGTATCGACAAGAAGTAACGTAATTAACTAATTATTGTAACAACTTTGTTACAAAGAAGATTTTAACTTCGCAATTAGTTACCGTACAAAATTGTGAATTACATCGATCTAAACCATGATGTTACATATGTTCCTACTTTTGAAAGGAAAAATGGAATGAAAAGTTCTATATCCAATTTTGATGTTTGAAGAGAATATATCTTTGGTTGGAAGGCACTTTGACCAATTACAATGGAATCTATCCCTAAACGATGGGGCACTTTGAAGGGCGGCTAAAGCTTAAAAGTAAAACACCCATTCTTCAATTTCTGGTTCATATGAGTTGCTGTATGATGGAGACACAGTCAACTGTCTTTAAGACCCATCAAAGTCATATTTAATGGGTATGATATTTCTTTTTGACAAGACAAACACACACGTTTCTAACCACGCAAAAGTATCATTCACATATTTTGTCTCTAAGTGACGATTAAATCGACAAATTTTTTGTTTGTTGGGTTATTTTGACACCGCTAAATCATAAATCTTTAGGTAAAATAATTTTTGAAGCTTGATAATATAGAATTACATGTTATTATCATAACTTTACACAAAGTTTAGCTTTGACAACTTGAATGACTACACATATCCATATACAGTGCGCTGATGTTCTTGAAGGAACTAGGAAAGGATAACGTCTAGCTATTAGAAATATTCCCATAATCCCATTTAGTAAATGATCTCATAACCTACTATCTCCCTTTTCTCTTTTCTATATAAGATTTGCATAATCTCTTTAGAATATGTTCGAGAATCTTTCGGACTTGAGTATTCTGCATATCATAAGAATCAGCCGCATTGTACTTACCACGCTCTATAAAAGACCAATGAATATATGTTAGCTAACGAGGTTATGTGCTCGCGCTTTGCTGCGAAATTCATTAAATGTTAAATTGAAAGGGTCTAATATAAATAATAAATAAAAGCATAGAAATAAAACATAATTACAGAGTAAGTAATATTGTATGTTGTACTGTTTATTTTTGTTGCATTGAATTATTTATTTATAAGATAACTAAATCAATTTTCGAATAATTAAGTAGATATAGTATAGGAATAATAAATACAGCAGTTCAAACACCATTAAGGATTATTTCTTTAATTTTTTGTTAACACGATTTTCATTATCAATATATAAATAAAATAACTTGAGGGTTAACATATATACTAAAATAGATATATATGGATGTAAATTAAATAATATGAGAAGTGTATAAGAGATGGCATGCAATGAGAGCATAAGATGGAAACGTGGAAAAAAATTAAGTAGGAAAAATATATGTTACTCGAACCCGCGTCCATCTTCTTACCAAAACATTCAACTTGTAAAAAAGGCTAATTTCATATCCAATATTTTGTCAACCAAGACTATATATATTGAATACGCATTTGACCAAATTACCCTTCTGATAGAAAAAAAGAAAAATGAGCAACAACAAATGTATAAGGGTAATTAGAGGTGGTCAACCAAATCAGTTTCTAAACCGGAACTGATTTTTAAACTGGTTCGCTTTGAAATCGGTTTGACAGTTTTAAATTTTTAACAATTAAAATCGATTCGGACCAGTTTAGACTTTTCGCGGACCGAACTGGTTTGGACCCAAACCGATTTTGACCAGCTTTGACCCAAACTGGTTTTTGTGCATCCCTAAGGGTAATACGTTTTACAATTCTACATTGAACAATAAAAATTTTAATGTTCACGAAAGCCCATCAAATAAGAGTAAAAGCAAGTGTAACTGGGGGAAGACTAATCCTATTCCTGAAGAACCTACTTACAAGTAGTTTCCCAAAATAAACTGACTTATTTTGTTTGTCTTGTGAAAAATGAAAAGAAATGGTGTTTAGATAGTGGTTGTTCAAGACTTATGACAGGTCGCAAGAAGCTTTTATCAGATTTTGTAGAAGAAGATGAACCCTCTGTGAAGTATGGTGATAACTCCATTGCAAAGACGAAGGGGTATGAAAAAGTCAAAGCTAGGAGTGTAACTTTTAGAACAGTTGCATATGTGGTAGGACGAAAGCACAACTTGCTTAGTATAAGCCAGATGTGTGATGATGATAATGAAGTCAGATTCAGGAAAAGATCAGGAATTATTTACAATCCAAGAGGCAAACCACTATTGCTTGCTAGAAGAGAAAGGGATGTACATCTACTAGATCTAAGCTCTATAGATGATGATATAGAAACTTGTGTATACTCACACTCTGTTCCTGTACTGAATTCAAGAACTCAACATTGATTGAATTTTGTGATAATAGAGGTATAATGCAAAACTTCGTTCAATAACAAAAATAAAAAATTCCTAAAGAAAGTTGAAAGCCTTTTTTCTTTATAATAATTTATATTTATATTTATATTCATGGCATTTACACAGACAGGGCGTTTTTCATGCGAAACAAGAAAATGGAAAATACATCAGTTAGCAACAAATGTTGTTCATTTCAGCAGCAATTGTTAGTACATGAATTTTTTTTTCCATCAAGACACTTTTAGTGACGTGAAACGATGGGAAAAGTTGAATTGGCAAGTACAAGTACCCATCTCTATAAGAAACATTGACTAGTTGCCTTGTGCATCCATTAGCAGCTACAGCAGATAGGAAATTTTTTGGCTTGTGTAACTTAGTCTTAAGAATAAATGAATCGTATATTCTGCAACGCTTACTTCCAATCTTCTCTTGTGATCATGTGATGTGAGTAGACATTACAATACTGCAAAAAAGGATAAAAGAGATTGCTAATGTTCCAAGTGACTAATAACTGACTCACAATCATACATTCATTAAACCTAATATTGTAGAAGAAAAGGAAACCGAGATTTAGAGCTATACATCGGTATATTAAGAAAACATACCAATTAATAGACATGCGAGTGTCAAGTACTTCATGTTGGAAGAGGAGACCTCTGATTTTGGTCCTCAAAAATCACATTTGTTAGATCAGTACTATTTAAATTATCTTTTTTCCCACGTTCCAAAGACGTTGCTTCATATGTTCCTACAAAATCACAGTAAAGCTGTTAAAAACATGACCAAGAACAACAGAAAAGATAAGTCGATTACATAACCATAATAATGTGTGCATAGAAAATAATTATAAGATATGAAATTGTGTAATAGGTTCTTTATACATACCAAAGCCTAACAAAGTGCAGCAAATCAAAAAACCTGGTAACGAAAAGTCCATTTTGTAAAATATTTCCATAACAATCAAGCACCCTCCAGCAACCATTATATGTCTTGGAGATGAGAACACCATATGCAGCCTAAAAAATAACAGTTCATACCGCTAATATTTGTTAGCCGAACACCAAAATCATATGAGCATAAAACATATAATTGTGTACATACTTTTCCTCAGCGATGCTGTCCACATAGAATATTAAGATGATGCCAAATAGAATGGTGCTTGAAAAAGCCCAAGCAGAAAATTGTAATTCAACATTGGTTGAACCCACTATCATATCCCACATGGCCACAGGAAAGAGAAAGCAAGTTGCAGATGCAATTGTTATAGCATGAACCCTTCTTTTCAGTTGATTCTGGAAAAAAGAAATGATAGTAATTTACAAACTAAGTAACATGGCCAGTTACTAGAAACTGCACAAAGATGTTAACATAGTTAGGTAAATACCTTGAGTGAGATACGTCTAGCAATTACCCTTCTCAATGCTGACAATATTCCAGCAAAGATGGGAGCTACCATGCTCTTCATATCCAACAATTGCTCTGTCTGACCTTCACTATCATCGCTACCATTAAATGGTATTTTCTAGTTAAGTCCATCATCAAGCATAATAGGTCCTTATGTTCAATTTCAAAAGAAAAACAAAAAAAAGAAGGATTTCAATCAGCGATAGGATATAGAATGGAGAATGTGTCGCCATGGCCCATCCTTGAGACAGAAAGTAGAATGATGCTAACATTGCAAAGAGCCCACCAACCTGGATAGAAATGGAAAATAGTGAACTTCTAAGCAAAAAAGATAAGATAAGAACTTAAGAAGTATGATATCTTTTCTTACAACACCAAACATAAAGATCAGAATAGAAACAATTAATTCACTATCAAGTGCAACCTAGAGTTCAAATTTACCAAACAACAAATATGCAGTCATCATACACAGCTGATATACTATTTATTTACTAAAGTACACATCCTCGGAGATTTTAAAATATATGGAACAAAAGTCATATATCATGATTGGCATATGTAATTTTACCTTTTTCCAGATATGTCCTTTCCTGCCATACAACACAGCAGATAAAACTCCAAGAACGGCACCTGAATACTCCGCCAGAATAGCCCTGAAATTACACTTAGGACTCAGGATGCCACTACTAAACAGCATGTCAATGACGAGCATTTTATACCGAAACAGTAATTCATACTAGATCTATTAATCCCCAAAAAAAATATATAAAATGCCATGGAATTTGTGTTAGTGCTGCAACCGCCACACACCATGTCAACTGTAAACTACTTTTAAACATCTACATATATGTCGAGAAAGCAGAAAACATATTTCAAAATTTAATAAACCACGTACTTCCGATCAATGTACTACTTGTACTAGTTTACTGTTTAGTGACATTTGTATCTACCAAGCCTACATATCTTAATTCACACACATAATTAACAGTGAGAACTGCTAGTGCACCAAATCTAATATCAAGCAGCGAAGCCTACCTAACGGGACCACAGGATTTGAGGCCTATTCCCCATAAGATATAGTATAAAGCTGTAATCCCGCCATTAATAACCGCAGGTACAACCTGAAAACAAGAAGTTTGTCTTTAGGTAAAATCTCTTTCTGAAAGAAAAACCAAAATTATAGCTTCAGAGAGCCGGATGGTCATCTTATAATAAGTGGATTACATTCTACCTGAGTATTTGAGAGTGGTCTTCCCTTCCAGGGCTTTTGCAGGATTAAAAAGATAACGGATGACGGAACAAGACAGCTGAAGATAAAAAGTACAACAGAAGCTCCGGTTTGAGACAAATATCTATACATGGAGTACACTGACCATATCCTCAACAAGTTTCCAATGACATGGATTATTTGCAACGGAGTGTGCCTGTTATACAAAAAATTTAGAATAGAACTTGTACATTTACTTTCTTAGCAATAACAGATGAACAGATTCATATGATCTCACAGATGAACACTGAATTCATAGCATCTCCATGCTCAGGAATCAGTAACGCATGACTACATTTACATGCAAACCCTAGAAAACCATCAATTGTAATTGAAACTAGGAACATGAGATATACTGATATCTAAGTATGTTATAGTGATACTAGTGAATAGTGGTGAATGTGAGCTAGCTAAATCAATCAATAACACTAAGAATACATAGATAGCTACGTATGCAGAAATTAAAAGTATTTACTTCTAAAAACCTTAAATCAACAAGACCTATAAGCAAATTATTATTATCTCTCGAGTAATTTTCTATACAACGTTAGCAATAGATTAGGGTTTAGGCAGGACGTTGATCACCAGATTCATGGACAGTACATATATAACAGATACGAAATCAATAACAAAAAACAATAAAAATATACCTGAAATTAGTCGCGTGAGAAGAGACTCGATCTTCGGGACTATGATTTGGGGACATCATCGTGTAGTGGTGAAATTAGAATGAAATTGAAATTGAATAAATAACAGAGTACAGAGAGTTGATAAACATGTAGAGTCGAGTCTCACATAAACGAATTGTTGGCAGAAATCTCAGAAACGAAGTTGAATCTCGAAAGCAACAAGACGACGACATAGACTGATCATCACGTCTTGGGCTCAGATCTCTATTGGGTATTCACATTTCACTATCATTGGGCCTGCTATGTAATTGCTGGGAACCCAGCCCATTCTAATATTTACGCTCATATTAATAGGCTAATCCGCTAATCTACCATTAAAATAACAATGTGATTTACATAAAAATACAAAAAATGTGTATTACGGGCTTACGGCACTGAGTTTTTATATTAATCTAAAAATTGGTTTAATTTAATTAATGATTGACACATTTTTTAAATATGATATATATATCGTTATTATTATAAATTACAGTAGATTTTTTCATGTATCTTTTTTTAATTGTATATAAAAATTATAGCATATTTTTTCATATATCATCTTTTAATTATATATAAAAATTATAGTTTTCATATATCTATACTATAGTTTATCTCTTTTTGAACTAATTAACTGAATACCATCTATTTTTGTCAAATAAGAAAAGTTATGTTCATACTTATAAAATTAAAATTTTTTATTATACTTAAATTTTCATCTTTAATCTTTAATCACTATAAAAGGAACTTACTTAACGGTTCAGATTCATTCAACACATCAAATATTTAAGGGCCCAAAGTATAATTATATAAAATAAGTTAAGATCGTTAGATCGTCAAGAGTGCAAAATAATGAAGGGTTCAGATTCTTCTATCGTATCCTCTTTTAATTACATAAAATATAAAATATAATATAATAATATATATATATATAAATAAACATATAATATAGTATAATAATATAATATAATATAGGGGAGGTTCAAATAAAAAATCTAAATATCGTGAGAACGTAAAAAATGACTTCAAACTCATTTTTAAATATTTAAAACACATTTTTCTTCAAAACTTTTTTAAAGATTATTACTAAAATAACTTTTGCAAACTGTGATAAAAATTTTAATAAAAAATATTAACTTTTTTTTCCGAACTTTTTTTTGCAGTCATAATCACAAAATATAACATGATAATCACATGTGATTATTCTCTAATATAATGTGATTATTATGTGTTCAAGATAATTACAAAATAGGATTTTGATAATCACATATTATTCATGTGATTATCTAGTTAAAAAATGTGATTATTATGAATAAAAAATAATTAAAAAATAAAAAAAAGTCGATTTTTTTTATCCGAATAATAGTTTCTAAAAGTTATTTGAATGAGGAGCTACGAAGAAAATTTTGTAAAATAACGTGTTTTGAATATTTAAAAATGCGTTTGAAGTCATTTCTTACGTTCATACAATATTTAGGTTTCTCATTTGAATCTATATCATATTATATAATAACATATATATATAAAGATAAAAATATAGAAATAAAAAGTTTATATTTTTTTATATAATCCGACAGTTATTAATGCGAGTGAGTTTATAAAGCTGAAAATTCAAATTTTGATATAGAAGCACGTGGAAGTGTCATCCGATTAGGATGAACGAAATCATACGGAAGCGACTGCACACATTTTACGTAACAAAAATCCAATTACAAATCCAAAATCAAATTTATTTAAAATAAAAATAAAATCCCCAAAACAGTACGAGTAATCCTTTTCTCAAACTGTAAAATCGATATCCATCGGTGACACCAAAGCAACGGAAACAACAAGAACAATTCACGGACCCACATCCCCACATTTTCCATTCTCCACCTTCAGATCAACGGCACGTGACTCTGTAAACCTCTCTCTCACTTCAATCAATTTGTTTATTTTTCTAAGTTTTTATCGTCGTTTAATTCATTATATTTAAATTTACAAGCATTGTGTTGTTGTTAATCTAGGGAAATAAAAATTATAATTGAAGAAGATGCAAGGTATTAACTTCAGTACTGTGAACGGTTTGCATGCTGTTAACCGTAACAGTGAGGTTTTATCCGGTTCGACTACCGGTCAATTCCGGACAATAAATAGCATGATTCGGACCGGTCCGGATTCTAACTTTGGATTCCGTCTCCGGTCCTGTCATATACCTCAGGTGCTTCGTTACGCCGGTGCCGGAAGTGTGTTTCGCTCACCTGCAAGGTCTAGATCAGTCAAAGCTCAAGCGTCCGGTTTGTTTTAAGGAATTTATATATCTCAATTTTGTGCGCAACTATTATATATCTATATTACCGAGTATTATCATTGTTATTGACGGTGTTTGACCTGATGTTGGTTGATGAATGTTCTGTGAATAAATTAATTTCATTTACTTGTTCTTCGTACTAGTTAAACTGTTGTTTGAGATTCTGAATTCATCAGTAAGCCAGTTGATTTAGGGAAATGGTATTATCAACTGCAAGCTTTCAGAATTGTGTACATTATTTGCATTTTTGTCACTATTAGCTGTCATTAGGCATGAAAAGAGTTGATGAACAGTTAAGATACGTTTGGTTGATAGAAAAATTGATCCAGTGAACATATATAGTACAATACAATGATTATTTTCTAACAAGCTGTACGATGATTAAAATGTAGATGGAGATGTTACTCCTGTAAAGAGTGTATCAAAGTCTACTGGATCAGTTCTGCCGTATGTTGGGGTTGCTAGTTTGGGAGCCATATTATTTGGATATCATCTAGGGTAAACACACCTTTATACGTTATGATTGTTACATGTGGTTCAAGTATCGTGTAATGCATCTAATATTGCAAATTGTATGTTTTCAGAGTGGTTAACGGTGCACTAGAGTATCTTGCTAAAGATCTTGGTATTGCTGATAATGCGGTTCTACAAGGCAAGTTTTGCGAGGTCTTGAAATGATAACTGATACGGATAATATACATGATTGATTGTTTTAAGATATGCTCTTCGTGCAGGATGGATTGTCAGCACACTACTTGCTGGTGCAACCGTTGGTTCATTTACAGGGGGGTCTTTGGCTGATCAATTCGGAAGAACAAAAACTTTTCTACTGGATGCAATTCCTCTTACAGTTGGAGCATTTCTTTGGTTTGATTATCTTCCCAGTTTATCATTGTTATTGCCTATGATTTTGTGTTCATAAATGCTATAAATATGATTTGATTTTGATCTTCCAGTGCAACGGCTACAAATGTACAGACCATGATCATAGGCCGCTTGCTTGCTGGAATTGGAATAGGCATATCATCTGCTATTGTCCCTCTGTACATATCTGAGGTAATTCTGTCAGATGTGACAACCTTTTTCTAGCTTTCTACTTTTTATACAAGCACCTTACAGTTCTCTCATGAAAATCTCTCTTTTAGATTTCACCAACTGAAATTCGAGGCACACTTGGATCTATCAACCAGTTGTTTATTTGTATCGGAATCCTTGCAGCTTTAGTGGCTGGACTACCCTTAGCCGCAAATCCTTTATGGTAATTTAACACATTTTCCAAGTGTTTTATGGTAAAGGTTTTTATTTAGTTTCATGCTTTTTATTTTACCTTATTATTCCAGGTGGAGAACTATGTTTGCTATTAGTGTTATTCCGTCTATTCTCTTGGCATTAGGAATGGCATTTTCTCCCGAATCTCCTCGCTGGCTAGTTCAGGTATTGCATAAACTAATTGTTTGTTGTTACCACTTTTGCATTAATTAGTTTCTTGCATATAAAATAATAATTTACTTGCAGCAAAGGAAAATCCCTCAAGCTGAGAAAGCGATAAAAACATTATATGGAGAGGGTAAAGTTGCAGAGGTTATGGCCGACTTAAGTGCATCTGGTCAAGGATCAGAAGAACAAGATGCTGGTTGGTTTGATCTATTCAGTGGCCGGTATTTTAAAGGTAACAATATAACGCATATATATACTATAGACTTTTGAAGTATGTCACATGTATTCTATTAGATTATTTTGTTATAATTTCATGCAACATTGACTTGTATCTCATTTGGCAGTTGTGAGCGTCGGTGCAGCCCTTTTCTTGTTCCAGCAGTTGGCTGGAATAAACGCAGTTGTGTACTATTCTACATCCGTCTTTCGCACAGCAGGAGTTGCATCTGATGTGGCAGCCAGTGCTCTCGTTGGGGCAGCAAATGTTTTTGGTGAGATCACCCTTTCTGGTATTTCAATACAGAGACGACAGATGACAATGATATTTTTATGGTTTGGTTAATAGGTCGAAATGGATTTGGGTCCAAATGGTAAACTTTTAGTACACATTTTGACAGGCTTATCAGAGTTGACCCACGAGCATATTAGTTCATTTACAAAGAAGTTATACATAATAAATGTTTTACTTATGATTATGAGAACAGTATCGTTATAGCAGTAATCAAAATATATGTATGAAAGAATTTTAATAGGTTGTATACGTTATTAATAGCCTTTTGTCGGTTTTCCACCCATCAGACATGTTCTACATTTAGCAAATATTATTGAAAACACCCCAAATTGACTCCCCGATAAGTAAATTATTTGAAAGACGTGTAATATTTCTGAAGTAAGGATCGTGATTTCATTGCAGGCACCATGATTGCATCATCTTTGATGGATAAAAAAGGAAGAAAAAGTCTTCTGATGACAAGCTTTTCTGGAATGGTATGCTCATAGTTATCTTATAATCTTCCAACTATATACTACACTTTGGAATCATGTAGATCGTTGATACTCTTTTTGTTCTTAAGGCTATTTCAATGTTGCTGCTTTCATTGTCCTTCACTTGGAAAGTTTTGGCGCCGTATTCAGGACCACTTGCTGTTATTGGGACCGTTCTGTGAGTTAAATCATCTTGGGTTTTGCTAATTATAGATATTTTATTCGTCAACATATCTCATCTTCATTGATCATGACCATCACATGTTCACTTGACATCAACTCCATAGGTACGTGCTATCGTTTTCCCTTGGTGCTGGCCCTGTTCCTGCTCTTTTACTACCAGAAATTTTTGCCTCCCGGATTAGAGCGAAGGCAGTTGCCTTGTCCCTTGGAATGCATTGGGTAAGTCACCAATCACCATTTCTTATAAAATGATTTTATTCATATAAATTTCATTAGCAATGTCACTTACAAATGGTTACGTTGTGGTTTTGAGCAGATATCAAACTTCGTTATCGGGTTGTATTTCTTGAGTGTGGTGACAAAATTTGGCATAAGCAAAGTGTACCTGGGATTTGCATCAATCTGTCTTCTTGCTGTTATGTACATAGCTGGTAACGTTGTTGAGACAAAGGGACGATCATTGGAGGATATTGAGCGTGAACTTAGTCCAGCAATCTGATGATATGCACATTTTAGGTGTTGATCTTAAGGGGAATAATAAGGTAGCTTTTGCAGTTCACTAATCTTTGATGTAGGCAACTGTTCTACCTTACAACTGGTTGTATTTTCTTGTTCATGGTCTGGATATCTACCCAAATTGTAAATTTCTGCTACTATGGGTACCGTTTTGATAAATGAGACTTGGGATTTCAACGTCTTTTGTGATATATCATATAAGGTGTTTCCTTTTGTTAGTCAATAACTTATGATTGATCTAAAATGACAGAAATCATTCTGCACCAATTCTGGCTCAGTATTAATTCTATGTGTTCTATTGGAGCAAACAAGAATCTAATATGGTGAATTAACAATCTTGTAATTTTACTGAACCAAAAAGATGATAACGAATACCAGAGTTACAAAGATATACAAAAAAGCACATTCATAACACTCATAATCTTGCACACAATGCTGCAACGACCCTTGTAGATTATGACCATTGTGTTTTTCAGAAGTTTGTAATCCAACTTTGTCTCATGTTCATAACACTCTTGAAGCCATAAACGTTGGACTATGGATTGTGTGATCTGCTGACGGCTACATGTTAGATTTCCTTTCCCATCTTTCTTTAGTGTCGAGCCTACAAATTAACACACCAAATGAGTAAAAATCGTCAAGCGTAAAAAATTATAACATAGTCATAACAATTTACCCCCAGTGCAGCTTCTGTGGTTTCTTTGGAGCTATTCGTGGTGCCACTTCTTCGGGCACAGAGGAAACGATTTCCTGATGGGCATCTAATGAGATAAAATTACTTGTATCTTCATTCGATTTACATGGGATTTCACTTGCACATTCTTCGGCATTACTATTGCTGCTCTGCCCAGATGACCTCTCTGTAAAAGGACCGGTTTACAGCGAATAACGACAAGATACAAAGTTACTAACGAAGGGTTTATGAACTAACCTTTTGATTTCTTTTTTATTTTGGATGATTTTTCTTTTATTTGTAGACGCCTCTTGCGCAGTTCCTATCAATTATACGATAACAAATTCTAAATCACATTAAACATACCACAAAATAGTACTAGTAGTAACAAGTAAATATCATGGAGTCAGCTGTATACAGTAGTGTTCGGCTTTTATCAACTTTTTTGTAGAACATTTAAATTTGAGTAACATTTCTCGTAAGCCGAAAAGTTGGCTTAATTTGAGAGTAAAAAAATGGGGATTTACAGTATAAAAATAAATGAGTATAAAATTGAAGAAGATAACCTGGAATTTTGAAAGGCGAGTTTGGGAAACGGCAGAGGATTTAGGGTTGAGAGACACAGCAGCTGCTGCTGATGCGATTGCTGCTTCTCTTCTCTCGTCATCCTCCATTAATCGATCTCCTTTTATACCCTAAAAATATTATAAACTGTGAAAAGCTTATTAGCCTCGAGATTTTGTTTTCATTTTTGGAGTTAGTTACAGAATAGTCCCTTAACGTTTGTCAGTATGCAATTTTAGTTCATTTACCAAAGAATATTTGTGATTCATCGTTTACATGGGTCCTTGCGTATTTTAAAAGAGATCCTTCCAATATTGAAAGGCTGAAACATGGTCCTAAAATTTAACTATGGTAATTGACTATTTTCTCTAGATTTTGGTACAAGTGACATCGTGAGTTAACTCGAAAGTTGGATGGAGCTTATGAAATATTTAAGCTGCATGAACATTTTAAGACCTTCATTAATCATTCCCCTTTCTCTCTATGTTATTTATACTTGCAAGGCAATCGCGAGAAAGTAGCTACCAGCAATTATAAAATTTAAGGGTGTTTGGTTCAAGAATGAATTGAATTGGAAGTCATCAAATTTTTTCACTAAAAGGAATTCACATTCATCGTAATTCCAATTTCTTTGATGAATTTCAATTTAATTGAGAATATCCTACTAACTAAACGCGCCGCTATTTTTTAGTATAAACAACTATACTAAATTGGGTATGTCCTATTTGTTTTACACGAGTTGAAACGGTTGAATATCTGTTATACGAGTGCTCATGGGCAAATATGGTGTGATTTGGATCGACTCTTGGTCTTCTATTGATAACATGAATGGCACTATATTCTCGCGGGTCAAAGAGCTATTAGATATGGTTCCTTCCAACTCAAAACGTATGAAGTTCAATACATCTTTAGCTAATATTGCATCGCATCTATGAAAGGCTCGTAATGAACACGTCTTCAATATTATTCAGCCTTGTCCATCTTGTACGGTATCATCATACATGTTATTGGATGTGACTTTAGTTCATTGTTTCTGACATCATCACCAAAATCTTCGGTTGCACGTGATGAATCTCAAGAGAGTTCACTTAGGTGGATCCCCCCACTAGTAACCATACAAAGTTCAGTTGTAATGCATCTTTCAAATCAAATCGTGCATCTTCAGGTATTGTTGTTTGCGAATTCTCGGGATTTATCATTTTATGTCCAGGTGACATCTTGACTGCAACTAATGCTATTCGAAGGGCTTGTTATGTAGAACTCTTTTATGTTTGGCATTATGTAATAATTGAATTTGATTGTAAACAAGCTATCTCCATGATTTCTAATGACAATGATCCTCCTTGGGCCTTAGTTGTTATTGTGGTTGACATCAATGTGGATGTCCCAACTTGCGCTTTTTTTATAGGTTAGTTGTGAATGTAATTTAGAGGCCCACGAAGTTGCTAAGCTCATTTTTACGCCTATAAGCTCAAGTTAGTAAGCTCATAAGCCGGTAAAACTGAGCTTATGGGCTTTTCCAAATTCCAGTAATCCCTTGTGTTAGCTTGGGAGAAGGCTGACTGGAACAAATATTGTAAAGGAAACTGAATAGAAAATGTAGTGCATCATTAGTTAATGGCTATAAGCTAATTTCCACTTTAATTTAAGACGTGTATTATATTTTCACCTGAATAGCAAAATTATCATGTTGTGTAGTGCAATAGAATATTTTCATTTTAAGTATTAATTCGATGATAGTAATATGGTATAGGTCTTCTTCGTTGGGCAAGTCATATGATGAATCGATAATGGTAACATGCTAATTTACCTTGACGTAAAACATTATTTAAAACTTTTAAAAGTAGACGATCTACTGCATACTTTCGATAAACCGTAAATTGTTGACAGTTGTGTACCATGTTTTGTTTTCTCATATGAATTCGCAATGATGTAAAATTAACTATGATGATATTCACATCTATTCGAGATTTGAGGAGAGTCCTGGTGAAAAAAGTGAACGATAAAAAAGGGCGTTTGAAATTACATTTTTAATAAATTATTTGATTATTACATTACATAACGTAAATAATGAGAAAAAGTGTACGGTAAAAAAAATATTTATATGTGTTTTGAAAATTGAAAAGCAAAATATATTTAAAAATCTGCAATGTCACATGAATGAGCAAACCATGGATTTAATGAAAAAGTGAGAAAAAAGAATATTAAACAAAAATATAAAATTCGAAAAGTCTTATATAGAATTAAATGGAAAACTAAATGCTTTATATTGTACCACTATTAATTAAATCTGGGTAATAAAAGAAATAAACATAGCGACCTAATCCGTAATATTGTACTATAAGTTGTCGTACAATAAGTTGTCCATATATTTGGCAGCACGAGTCACCGTCCTATACTCGTATCCATATATTCTATTTAATGTAATTAATTAATAATGAAACTTTATAAGTAGGGTCAGGGATGGGTATAATGCTACATATTTTATTTGTATTCAAGAAAAGTGTGGCTATAGCTAGTATAATATATTTAGATATGTATTTTGTATCAAAGTCATGGTCTAGATGTTTTTTTTTCTGGACCTGGGTGACTCTAGTCTTCTCTAAGTCAATGATATATGGGCTTTTTATTTTGATTTTAGCATGAAGCAATTTGTTTGTTGAGAAAATTAAGTAGCTAGAAAGATAGAGCTAAAAGATATAGGGAGTAACATTTTAGTCGTTATATAAGATTAGATACATGAGTTGAAGAACAACGTACAATGAAATCGTAACATATATGCTAACGTTGGGTATTTGTTTTGACACGTAAACGTTGCTATTATGACATCTTTCAGTTTAAGTATATGTTGACAGGTTCTATAAAGATTATACAGTCTCTGATTCAATAGGAGTATATATTTCTAAAAACTAATTTATCATTCGATAAGTATATATCATTTTATAGAAATTAAGAAAAGTATTTTTTCCTATAAAACTCAAAAGAAATTTATAAATTCAGTGTACTTATTCCATCTAAAAATACCCCATGAATAATCCCATACATATCATGGTCTTGAAAAGGAAAATAATTACGTACAAAGTGATACTAGTACAATTCAAGGCCGGTTCGTTGATTTTGAGAGTTCTGTGCGAAAAATAAAATTGGACCTCTAATTTTTTTTTCTATATAAATAAAATTTATTAAAACTACAATAAGTCGATAATTGTTATAAAAATAATCAAAACAAAAGAATGATACCAGAATAGATCTGCTCAAAGTTTATGTTTCATTTTACATTAAGTAATATATCTTAACATTTATTAATATATACTATATATAGTGGCTAAATTTCGAATCCTATTTTCCTCCGGACCCTGCACACCCTAAGACCAGCCCTGAACTACTACCAGTATACAAGAGTAAGACCGAGGAAAAAATGATGGCAGATATTTGGAAATCTGTACTCCACTTTCAACTATTCCCATGAAGATCTCACTCCATACGTTCACTCGAAAAAGCTACTTTGTCTTTCTTTCCTCTTTCTTTTAAAGTTACTACTTATAAACACCACAAAGAAATTCTTAAAAAAATAAATAGATAAATAAATAATAATACTTCCGTTCCAGAATAAATGTCTAATCGATAACTGATATATAATTTTAGTTAAAGTACAAGGATTTTTTATTTTAAGAGTCAAATGTTATTTTTACTTTTATTTTAAGCATAGATGTTAAATATAAGTAGTAAAAAGTAAATTTGATTATCAATTTGAAAATGAACCCCTATTTTATAATTAACAATCTAAGTATCTAACAACAATCACTTGTAGAATGATTAATACTTAATATGCCTAATTAATATATACAAGTTTATTCGTTGCTTGACATATAACTTATGTATTGTATCTCTCTCCATTTTTACTACGGAGTGTTTATTATATTATGTGTTTGGATTATATTTTTGGGTCTATATCTAAACACGTAATTTAGATATTCAATTGTTTTTTTTTTTTTTTTTTATAAAAATATCGATCACATCGGATTTAGATGGATGTCGTATTTTATTTTGTTGTTAGCTACTTAATTAGCATATCACCTATTGATTAGATTAACTAAAGTTTGATTTGGAAAAGTAAAAATCATTGAAAGCTTAAAACGGCAAGAGATACAAATAGAGGGCTTTAAAATACAGTCCAAGCGAAAACATCAAAAGAACACTCAAAACGACTACACCAAGCAAACTAAACTTCCAAAACACTAGCAGCAGGCCTACAAGGGTGAGAATCCAATCATCCCAAATCAGATTTTTACGTGTGCATCTATTCTTCAACTATAGAAGAGACAATCTTTGAACCGAAGGAAAAATATCTTCCTCGCAAAATTGATTAGTGTTACTTTTCAAGGTATGAAGGATCTTGCTTCCATTTTCAAATTGCCCAAATAAGGACATAACAAACTCCATAAAAGATTCGGCCAACCTCATTAAAAATAGAATGAGCAAACAAGACCAGCATCGAGATAGGAGGGGTTACTGACCACCATCCCCACAGTTTGGACCAAATAGGACGCACTTCTGGACAAGTAAAAGAACAATGATTCAATTATTGCTCACTCGTGTCGCACAACACATATGAAGAACAATTTAAAATAATACCACGCCAAGTCAAATTGGCCGAGTTAGGAGACAATCAAAATGTGCACGCCAAATGCAAATGTTAATCTTATTTGACACCCATTTGTTCCAGTTGAAATTTTGATCACCAAATGTTGAAGTAATTAGCTTACTTTGAATTAAAGTGGATAAATAATCTACTGAGAAATTGCCTGATGGAGAAAGAGATCATGTCCAACTGTCTTGACGGCCCGAGGATAGAACTAAGTTACCGATAATTTGTTTCATGGACTCGAACTCAGAAGCTGACCGCCCCTTCGGGACAGCCCTCCAATTCCACCTACCTGACCAGGAGCCATCAATTAAAACCCATTGATCTCCAACTATACGATCTTTCTCGCTTTCCCAAGCATATAACCTGGGAAACATCTCCATAAAGTTGCTACTAGTAGAGCACCAATAGTCACTCCAAAATCTAGTTTGCATACCATTTGAGACTTTTCGAAAAAAGGACTTATCAAAAGGAATATCAAGCTTACAAATTTCCCAACAATTATGAACTATATTGTCACGTTCCGGAGATAGTTAACCTGTGGTCAGTACTCCCAAACCCACAATCATTCCCGTTTATACTTTTGATAACTTTATGCCATAACGCGTTTTCTACCTTAATAAATCTCCATTTCCATTTCCCTAACAAACTCATATTTTTAGACTTTAAGTATCTCACTCCCAGACCCTTCCATACTTCTCTTCATCGATCAGAACATGCTGCCACTTTATCCAGAAAATATGTTTTTCATCATTTTTAAATCTCCAAAAAATCCTTCTCCTTATAGATTCAATGCGATTAATAACAGCGGAAGGCACTTCAAAGATCGAAAAATAATATTACGGAAGACTACCTAGAACAGATTTCACCAATGTCAATCTTCCACCAATCGAGAGGCATCTTGATTTCCAAGATGATAGACGCTTTTGGAAGCTATCAATTACACCATTCCAATTTTCAATCCTTTTCATGTTTCTACCAACCGGTAGCCCCCAATATAAAAAAGTTAACGAATCTTAGGAACACTCAACAATGTTTCTACCTAAGCCCCGAGACCTCATTAAAGCTATTAAGGATTCTTATAAGACTAGTAACATTTGAAGTAGACCACTTGCCAAAAAACAAAGCGATGGTAGCAAATTTGAAGGATCAATTATTGGGAATTTTAAAAATCAACAGTAGGTGATCTGAAAAATGTGTTTGTTACATTTCTTTGTAGCTGATCTGATATGGTACACTGTCAATTTATTAGGTAGTTCGAACCTTATTCTAGCGACTTGTGAAATATGGAATTTATATTTTGTAAACTATCTTCAATCGTTTTTCTGCAACTTGAAGTTGTTCGGATTAGATCTTTAATCGCAATCGATCTGCAATTACTCAATCTTACGACAATATGTCCTTTTTAATCACATTCAATTAGCTCACGTGTTTGAAACTTGTAAGCGTTTTCTACTCTACGCATGTTTGTATGGGCACTCATTTGGTAAAGCAGAATTTAATTTTTTTGTATCAGTGGAATTGGAATGATTTTTGTCTTTTTTCAAGTGGTACTTCTTGATACAAGAATTTAAAATTTGTTTTATTTTATATTTATATTTATTTATATAATTATAATTATAATATATAAAAAGAGGAGAAGCTTAAAATAAACACTCAAAATGCTAATAATTGAAATAAAATCCAGTTGTTGTGTATAGGAATTATAATCAAATACTCATAAAATCCTAACCAACTGAAGGCTGTAACCATTTCTTTTTCCACAAATAAAAAGAAAAGAATAATAGTACAAGCACTGTAGCACACCACTCTATCATAGTAATCACTAATTATTTCTGGAAATCATTAATTAATTATTTATTTATCTCTAAATTTTAAGATCAAAATTTAATTCACTCAGGAATTGTAACTAACACAGGCCTCCATGCTCTTCTAAGTAACCGCTGACGTAACGTCCCCGGCAAAAACCTAATTCCTCTAAAACCGCCACTACCGCCACCACGCCGGCGAATCAGATCACAATCTTCACCGCCGTCACGGCGGATCTCTTCAATCGGCGGCGATGACGCCGAGGACGACACGAACAAGTCCTTTAACTTCCGCCGTACACCGTTATCCTTTTCATCATCTTCTGATGAATCAACATCGCTTCCTCTCAGATCTACAAGCTCATCGGTTACCGGCAACCGACGGTTGCCGCCACTACCGCCGCCTCCTCGACTTAGTAACATCCGTAGCGTTTTCCGGCGACGGAGGTGGATGACGGGGCTGGTGGAAGGACTACGAGTAGGACTTCCGGCGACTGCACATTGTGTAGCTAACATTTTAAATTTCTGCAGTGTAGCCATCGGTTCAGGTAAATCAATCGAATTGTTAGGTGGTGAAATTGATTTGAAGGTAAATAAGAAAAGTGGATTAATGATTGAAGGAAAACGTTGATATGAGATGCTTATCGTGTGATGTAGCTATAGCCATGGATATTGTGTAAAGTATAGATTCTTTGGTTTTTGTATTAAAATTTGGTAAAGAGACAATGAAAGAGGTTAAAGAAGTGAAAAAAATGATTATAATAATAATTAAAGTGACAGGGGACGGATGGATATATGATACTGACGGATTTTATAGTATCGAATAACTGTTTGTACACGTGGATGACCACTCCCAGTAATGTTATACTTATCTGTGTCGCAAATTTATAGTCAATATCTTCATTTTAGCATGTCCAAGATTTATTATTCACTTTTCGCTTTCGACGAATCAAAATAATTTTATTCGGTAAAAATAAAATATTATTGGTTGTATGATATAAAGAATATATCTTTTTAAACTGCGTGTTTAAAAAGAACACATAACATGCCTTAAATAAAAAATTTCGTTATATAAAATTTGTTAGAAGTTGGTTAAAGAATGGAAAAGCACAAATAGATATCGGAGCTCATTTTTTGTAGTAAAACTTAACAGTTGCAAAACTAGTTAAACAAAGTAACAAATCAAATAATGTAGTATCTTATGTATGTAAGAACGAACACATAACATGCCTTTTATAGGTATACAATATACTCTTTTCGGTGTACAAATCACCTTCCAATCGAATGCGAAATTCGCTTATCCATCGGCTTGAGCATAGCTCTAAACCAGTTTGTCGATACCCCATGAATCAGTTGACGGCGGATTACTACCAACGTCGACCACAATATCAACAACTTCCGGTTTCTGAACATTCGACTCTTCATTCTGAATACCTTTTTAGAATCTCCGCCACTGCTTTCATCGTCGGCCTCATATCCTTCTCACTTTGCAGACACCGAAAGCCAATTCTGCCACCAAAGTCACCATTCGCCTCACCAAACCATCGCTCTCAAACCCAATTGTCTTATCAACAAACTCACCCAACTTACAGTTTTGTATACGATCAACAGCCATGTTAGCCAAGTTAATATTTGCCTATGTCTCCTCGTGTCAACCGTTTGTAAGGACGATAAAAGTTCCATTAAAACCACAACAAAGGTCCAAAACTATAAACATCACTAAATATGTACTTGTTGAAATGGGTGGGTTTTGTCAGTCCTGTTGAACCAAGTCACTTTCTATCCAAAATCTTAATTTCTATTTACAAGTAGCATATCAAATATTATTTTATTAATCCTTACTATTGAAACACAATTAGTTATAAGGTTTTATGCTTGAAAAATACACTTTGGCAGACTTCTACTTGTTTGACCCATTAGGTATAAAATTTGGTCCAAATCAACCTATCACTTGTAAATGGGTCAAAATGGCTATAAATTGCCACCTTTGGTGTACTACATAATGTAAGTCATACCTATTGTCAGGGATCTCTCTTTTGATGAGGAACTGGCTTGGCTTGTATTAGCCATGGTGCAAGTATCTGCACTCAAAAGCGGACCAGGGCAGGCACAGGAGGTTCGATTTGTATCATAATCGTAAAAACAACGGCCATTGGACTCAGTGCATCGGCTGAAACCTATGGTGTCTACCTTCCACCTGACGTCAAATCTTCCCCGGAAAACCTGATCTAAACCTGTTGCACTAACCACTCTCGTGGTTCAGATTGCCATGACAGCAACTGGGACAATTACACTCTGATTACGGATTTCCCGGGCCCTGTTCTCTAGGCATAACCACAACTTTATCAAACCCATTTCTATCGCAAGAAAATGGGTTCCCATGAAGTTTATAAGATTCTGGGCATCCATAGAGGAAAGTGATATTTATGTAACTTGAAGAGTAATCGAAAAGGTTGTGATTAATGTTGGTGTCAACAAAATTGTGTGGACATATTGACTCCATCACATCTTCTCTTATGATCTTTAACATTTGAGACTGGATCAATGCTCGAAACGTGGAAAGTGATATTGCTGATATCGATACTAGGTGAACTCCCATCATTACAGTTGAGCTCAAAACCAGGATACCCACAGTAGGCAGGATCTTCATGTCTCGAGAAAGGATATTGAATCCCGGAAATGGTCCCACGCGTAAATGAACCAGTACAAGTCTCGTAAGATTCATGCAGGCTGCTTGAAGCCAGTGTAACCACAATAAGAGCTAGCAAGATTACAATGATTAAAGTCTTCATTGAAAATGTGTTAGATTATTGTTTTGAAGCTTAGATGATTGATATGTTCATAAGGTTTATTGCAACTCTGTTCGACTTTATGCACCTAATATCTTAACTAACTACAACAATAAAATTTTGTTTGAGTTGAAATTTTGATAGATATACGTGAAGTTTTGGTTAAAGTTGTTTGACTTGTTAGCAGATTACATTTCTGGCAGTATTAGTTAAGTTGTCTTCCATTCCCTTTGTTTAATCAGTAAGATCCAAGTCTTACTTAAATATCAGAAAAGTTTACCATTCTAATTCCATTTTTTTTCCAGTAAATTATATGCTAAAATTGTTTCATTTGATTAAGATACTAAGACAAAATCTTGTTGGCCAAATATTAACTCTAACAAGTCAAAGCTACCCCAACTACTAGCCCATTTTAAATTGTCAACTCATGACTCAGCAAGATGAAAAAACCAAGTAGGTCGAAGATAGTGACAACATGGAAACAACTGATCATGAAAAAATGATTTGCCATTCACACCTCAAGAAATGTTGTCATGAAAAGTCACAATAAGAGTAAGAATCTTATTTACAATTCTCTAGTTTCAAATTAAATGCTATATCTGACTGAATTCAATTTAAAAACATAGTACTATTCATTCAATTAAAGAAACATTACATTGGGCTATTATTAAATGGGTCAATTCATACCCAAGAAATTTTCTTCCTGGCTGGAGATCAGATTCTTCACGTTAATGAATATTGTTGCATCGTTCATATGTCTCTTGCAACAGAGAAGCTGTAAAGATTCGGGTTCATTTGTTGTGCAATTAAGCTTCTTTTGATATGCTACCACTGCCTTCACAACTACCTGCAACCATGTTAGTATGTTACAAGTAAATGATAGCTTAAAAATTCTCTGATTTAAGAAAAGAGTTCATGGAGAATGAAGGAATAATGTCTCTACATCCTCATAACACAGTCTTAAGAGTCAATAATAAGTGAAACAATGTTATCTCCTCATCTGTTCACCAATTATATCTTTTTATTTCAATGCTTTAACTCCCATTAGGTTTGCTATTACAAATTATATAGTTTAAACCTAACGCTTGAATGATTATTGCTCGAAACCACGCTACTTAGTGTGTTGCCTAATGTCGAGTCCTGACTCCTACACTGCTTTATGCAGTAACTCCAGCGTAGTGTATTAGATCATCGTTTCGGAGCTTCTGTTGCTTAAATTCATAAAGGTTTATTGCTACTTCGCTCAAGATTATGCACCTAATTATCCAATTAACAATAATTATATTTGACTTGAAATTTGGTCAATATAGGTTAGGTTTTGGTTGAACTTTCTTGATTTTGGTTAAAATTGTTTGACTTCTTAGTAAACTAAATCTTATGAAATTCGATTAACATACTATTAACCGACACTTGCATCTTTCGTTTATTATGAAATTAGAATATCAAAACTTAAAAAGGTCAACGTTGCCGAAATGATCAAGATTTACAAATTATTGAATAATTTCAGAATGTGTTCCAATTCATTCAAAGATCCATTTCCTCATCTAGTTTGCCGAAAGTGTTTAACTTGAACAAAATAACTGAATTGTTTCATTAGATTATAAAGATACTGCTAAAGAAATACTCTTTCAAGCCGAAGCTAGCCCACCTACTAGCCCATTAACAGGTATTGGTAGAACTAGCCCATTTCTAGTTGTCAATTCACTCACAAATAAGAAAACAAAGTGGGTCAAAGACAGTGACAAACTGTCAAACTTGGATGCAGGTGATCCTGAAAAGTGATTTGGCATTCGCAACTCAAGACATCTTTTAGAGTAGTTTCAACAGGTTGGAAAAGATGATCTTTTTTCCTAAGTTTTATTAACATTTCATGTGATTATTAAGTAGAAAATATTAAAGATCATAAACTCATAATAATCATATATAGGCTTTTAGAATAACAATTGCCAAACAAATTATGGAAGATCAACACTAACATTTTGATCAATCTTCTTCTCCAACATTTCAGAGCATATCATCTTTACTATCACAACTCTTGCCAGTTTCTCTCTTTCTTCATTCAACTTCAATCTCTCCATGTATTAAGATGCATTCCTCACTGTTGCTCCCATTTGCTTCAACCTATTTTCTTGTTGCACACTCAGTGCTATATTTGACTGAAACAAATTCCATATCCCATCATTAATCATTTAAATATATACAGTAATAAAATGATTAAAATCAGACTGTTGTTTAGCGAGTTGAATCACTAATTATACCTCAGAACTCAGCTCCTGGTCTAAGATCAGACTCTTTAAGTTGTCGAACATTATCGCCCCCTTCATATAAGTTTCTTGCAAGCGAGAAGCTACGAATGATAACATTTCGTTTTTTCTCCAATTCTTTATCAAGTTTTTGCGATTTTGGTACATTCGTTGCACTATTAAGCTTTGTTTGGTACGCCACCACCGCCTTCACAATTCGTACAACCAGTACACAACTAATTTAGTACATGTTTCATATTTTACGTTGATCGGGTTAACTTATTTCCGAACTCTAGGATAAATTACTCTGCATTGAGGATAGGGGAAACTAAAACTAGTTAATATTGATGGAATTTAGTATTTGTTGATTAGCCATTTTCTACAAGTACTTATTACAAGGTATAGAATCAACCCAATAAGATTGAGTAATACTACTAAAATGCTTTGATAAGTTCTTTTATTACTCAATCTTACATTTAAAATGATTAATTATTAAATTATATATACTGTAATGATCAACTGGTTAATACTAATATATATATCATATAGTATTAAATTAATTAACAGAGCATTTCCCATTTCATTTACTTTGTTAAAATTATCATGTACATTCATCGCCATAATGGCATAATGAATTATTTGTCTACTATCATCCAAATCACTTAAACCCTACTATACCTTCAGAAATAATTGTACTCGTGGTCTTTGAAAAAAGGACCTTTTAAAACGTGTTAATCACCGCGCTTACACCTAAGCAATGTTATAATCATCTATAGTACGAAAGTACAAAGAAAGAAAAAGTGTACTCCGTCTCAATATAAAATTCATATTTCATTTTTAAGTTTGTTCCAAATTAATTGTTTACTATTAAAAGTAGATAGAAAAGTTTGATTGAGATTACAATATTACCTTACTTGAAATTATTATTATCAACTTTAAGAAAAACAGTCATTAATTAGTTAAGAGTAAAGCTGTCATTCTACAAAAAGTAAAAAAGAGAAATAAGTAATTATTATATTTTTATTAAACTGTGTGTTTTTTGTGGGGTTTTCTATTCCCACAAAATGACAAAATAGTAAAATGACGAAAAATGTAAATTGAAAAAGAAAAAAAAAATGACAAAATAGTAAAATGACGAAATTGCTTACAGGGTAGGAGACAAGAGTTTTGAGGGTAAGAATAGAAAATCTCTTATTTTAAAACGGAAGGAGTATTACTTTGTTTCACTTATAAGGCATCTACTGAATTCCAATAGTAATGAAATATTTTAAGATGATGACTCGACATATATTATGCTTTTTTGTTTATTGATGGATATTCATTATGATAACTCAATAGTCAATATAACAGTAGTTTTTTTGTATGTAGAGTTGGTAGTTTTTTCGTATGTAAAGTTAGTGATTTGAAATATAATAGTAAAAAGTAAAAAATGAAAATAGTAAAAATAATTATAAGATGAGAATTGCATTATTTAGGTAACATTTAAGAAGTTTTATTGGTAGTCGTAAACGTGTTGAAATTGATATTTGGTTAATAGTTTATTATAACTTTGGATACTTTCTCCTTATACCCCATACTTCAATTAACTGTTAAACTGGCCTTAGATGTTTGGTTATTAGTTCATTAGATTAGATTGCTTCTTGATATTTCATATCGATAATGATATTTAAACACAAATGATTCATATGTACTCGTAACAAATAAGAGAATTTATTTTGGACATCTTATTTTTTATATTCTTTTTTCTTATAGGTAGGGATAAATTTGTTCAAAAACAATATTTTTGTATCAAATTTTGTTCTGTAAATATCATATCATATCATTTCTTATTAAAATAAAGGAAATCCAGATTTATCTTATATACATTGGCGTTTGAATCCCTATTCTTTCGGGCAGCTTTTTACCATTTTCTACTGTTGAAAAGAGGTGATAAAGTAATATATTTAGCAAAACTTATGAAAAGTAATACTATATAGTAACACTTTTAGAACTACCTCATTTCCTTTGACAATAAGTAATCTTTGGACTCCATTTTTAACATTAGATTGAAATTTTTCATCCCTTTTTAAGTAAATATCGGTTAATTGGTCTTAGGTATATTTCGCGACATGTAGCAGTAGCAGTAAGCAGTAGTAGTAGCAGTTAGCACTAGTTGTTTGTTTAAAAAAAACGTTTGGTACCGTAGTAGTAGCAGTAATTATAAAGTGTAAAATTACGAAAAAGGGCATTAAGGAATTGTACGTGCTTTGTGAATGTTATTTTTGATGGTATATAGGTAATTTCATAAACAAAATGCTATTTGCTATTTGAAATGCTTCCTCATCAAGCATTTAGCAGGAAACGGTTAGACAATATGTAAACTCTAGTTGTTTTGTTGCCAAACAAGCTTTTCAACCAAATCGCTAACTACTAGTCATTTGTCGCTCCAAAATGCTTTCAAATACTTGCTACCAAACACAATCTTGCATTTTCTTTTTGACTAATGTATCATATAAGTTGATTTCGAAAACTACCTAAAAATGTGGGCCATATAGCAAAGCATTCATTTTGTCAACAACTTTAGCTAATTGCTGAAATGATATGAATTGTTAGCTGCACGCATATTTTTCCATTAAGAAGTACATATTGTTTCTTACAAAATTGTAAACATATCTATTAAAATCTGAAAGCATAAGGAAACTAATGCATACCAATTAGGGAAGTCCCATTGGTTCGTCGGTTGGACCAAGTGACTGATGTCACAAAAGTGACATCAATGTCACCATTTAGTCACTTCCTTCGACGCCTCGTCTCTTTTTTTATTATTTTTTTATATTTTGTTTAGTGTTAAATAATAGAGGTATATTGGTAAATGTGGGACCCAAAAACAAAAAACTGACCGTCACTGATGGCAGTGGTCAGTCAGTTGTTAGTCAGTTTTTAAAAAAGCCGACGTAGTACTGAGTTGACAAAAACTGACCAGTCGATTTTAGTCATGAATAAGCATGACCTTGTGGCACCATTATTATGGGACACAACTTAAGAGAAGCTGATATTGGACATGGGATGTAGACATGTAGTAGATAGTTTTTGTCAGCTAATTGAGGTGGTTTGGGTTGAGTTATGAACATAAATATGCAATTTTAAATTTCTTTAGAGAAGTAGTATATCTTCTTTATTTATTAACTCCAATGTTATAATTTACATGTAGAATAGAATTCGTACAAGTAACTACAAATATTCAAGATTTACATTTAGGGATAGCAACGCCACAAGCTTTAGCGACCTTCTTGGCACCGGGGGAGTTGACATACTTCGCAAGAGCCGGGTCTTTTATGTAACGACACAAACATGGCTTTTGCTCCTTGAGCTCGGTACAACACTTTGGTGGTGGCGGAGTTCCTCTCACGATGGGAGTTAAGCACGGCGCAAGTTGTGTGGGTTCACATGTCACCGCTAATGTATGTGTTGCACGAAAAACTAGTACTACTACCAACAGTGGAATCGCAATCAAGGCTAATGACTTCTTCATCTTTGAAATCCGGATATTTAGGGAAATGTGACGAATTTGTATTATTTATACATGTTTGAAGGATATGGTTAAGTTACGTGTATGAATAAAATTGATGGAGTCATTCACAATGCATGGACAATTTTGATATGCGACATTAGATGGATGTAAGACAAGGATTCTGGGTCACATAGATCCGAAGATGTATTTTGGCACATTTTAGACGTTTTGGTAAAGACTAAAAATATTTTTTATTAATTTTGTTTCAAGTTTGAAGAGCCTCCCTTTGAGAGCGAGCCGAGACTTTGCTCGCTATATGTGATTGTTTTACAGTTTTTAATTTTTGTAATCTATGTTATAATTCTTCGGGGATAATAAGGATAATTCGACTATGAATTCCAGGATTATTGACTTGGGTTTATTTTTCAAATCCGTATATATGATAAGATAAATCTATTAAAAGTAACGGTATCTCGGTGGTGGTCTAGCGACCTAATTTGGTAGGCTTGAAGATCAACCTAATAATATGACCATTACGAGACTCAAATTCAATTAATAAGATAAATAGTGAGAAAAATACACGAGGTACATGATAATCTTTAACTGTGTTAATCAATTCTTAAACCTATACGTTTTAAGTTCCTATATCTTTACTCTATGAACACTTGTCAAAATTCATTCATGAATCTATAAAAGTAAATATCTTATGCCAAAATTTATTAAAATAGTTTAAAAGATATATATTACTCCATATAGTCACCATTAATTGTTGACTAGTTGACTTACCGAATAGTAGCATAATAACTACTCAATCCGTATAATTTTAAGTGTTTCTTCATTATTTATTTTGGGTTATCTCGAATATATATAATTATCTTATTTTCTAACGGTGTTATGAAAACCATGGTTACCCTATTATCTCATTTCATTGTTTTATAAAACAAAAACACAATATAGAGTATATATTCCGTTACTCTTACATTCTCCTTATCTAATTTTAAGTTAAAGGACTTATCAAAATTTTGGGGTAAATATTGCTAAAAGAATAAAGTTAAAGGATTTCTCATCATAATTTAGGGATATAAATATTACTAAAAGAATAAACATCACAAAGTTCATGACTCTATCACATGTAATATACGCCCAAAAGAAATCAGTGTTATTCTATGTTACAAAAACAATCAAGTATCGAATCAGTTAAAAAGTACTTTTCGTAACAGTGTATTCTTATTCATATGTACTATAAATATATATAGACATAGACATTGACTCGTAGCACATTCGATTAAACTTCTAAGGCTAATTAAAGCCATACATACATCAAATTTACACATATAAAACACAAATAACCATATTACCTTATTAAGGGATTAAAGTAACACATATCTCATGAGTTTTATAAGTTTTGGACTTGATCAAAAGTAGATAATAATACCACAACCAACGACATTAATTTCCATTGCAAGGACGTATAGCCACACCACAAGCTTGAGCGACCCTACGAGCTCCAAACGAGCTTAGAAATTGACGATAATTTGCGTTTCGGACATAATCACACAAGCACGGCTCTTGTTCCCTTATCCTACCACAACAAGACCCCGACGGTGGTGTGTAAAATAAGGTCGGTCCTATGCATGGACTCAGCGACATTAGGTTGCAAACCGCTGCATTCATTTGGTATACTGACACAACCATCAACAATGCCACCACGGTAACGAAAGCAAGATTGTTTTTAACCATGAGGGAATGAATTGAAATAATAAAATAATAGAGATATATGGTTCATTATTAGTGACAAGATTTGGTGCATATTTTTATAACTTGACAAAGTACAATGAAGGGGATGCTTTTGACTTCATTTTTTATACTTTCGGTTGCAAATTGTGTAAATTTAGTAATCACTTTTACTTTAGCGATAAACACTAAAAACGTTATTCTCGCATTCGAAACAAATTTGGAATCTTATGAAATGAGTCAAGTAAATTGATTAAGTATGGATCCGATACAACCATAAGAAGTATTTGATAATAATATTATTATTCGAATATCAAAAACTTCTAATACATAGATAGTCGAGTGTAACACGAACTTTCTAAAAATCGCGTACATAAGGGGATTCTTATATAGAATGTTGGAGTACTACTTATATAGAATCTTTGGGGCAAACTGATGAAAGGTAATGATTGTGTGGCGGAACAACTCGGATATATGGTACTGTATTGAGTCTCTGATGTGCGAGCATTGTATGACTGGAATGTTACATTTGGTGTTTTGAAGGAAATGACAATTGTGTGTGGAAGTGGTATATAACACTTAAAGTAATTGCTCCATTTAGTGAATTGGGATGTACAATTTTATATGTTTTATATTTTAGTTTACATACATGACTCAGTAGTAATGTAGATATATATTTGAGCATGTACGTCTGGTGTATATGGTAATTTTATTTTCTTAAACCCTAATAAAGGAGCTCTCTATTTAGTTTTAACAATTTTATTCTTTGATAAAAATATATAAGAAAACAAGATTTTTTTTTTTATTAAATCGGTCGACTTATATCTAAATCCAACTATATTGATTAATTGGATTTTAGAATCGAATCATAACTTATTAATTAATGAGTACACATTTAATTGGATCTTGTGTCCTACTGAATCATGTCTTGACCTGTCTCATTGATAGGCCTAGACGAGACATGTTCAGTAACTTGGTGCAACTTTAACTTCTAAGTTAAAATAGAATACATGTAACGACTCGAGACTTTTGTGATCAATTGGACCATGAAGTGGAATTTTTTCTATTACGCAATAGGCCGTGGGCCTCTAGGAATGAATTATAGAAGTGAAGAGGCAATGTTAGCCTGTTAGGTGTTCCGTAGGTAGCCCAATATGAAATGGAATATCTCGAATCGATTATAGTTTCCTGGGATCTTATAATAATATTGAATATTGAATATTAAATCCAAAATTTTTACATACTTAACTTAATTATACTTTTATTATAATTATTATTAGTTTTTTTTCCTTTTATATATAAGAAGATATAATTGGTACTGTTGATAACACTTCTGACCAATCAACAATTATCAATTTTACATTTCTAATCTATCAAATTTTATATATGTACATATTTAATCACTCTATTGAACCTAACAACACATAAATTTAGTGTTATTAACAGCACATCAGATTTTCTCATATATCGTTGGAATAAATGAAATCACTTATTATTTGGTTAAAACTACATAAGCAAAATGCTTCAATTTAACTACATACTTATCTTCTAAACATTTCCATTGGAATAAATGAAATCACTTATTCTTTGGTAAAAACTGCATAAGCAAAATGCTTCAGTTTAACTACATACTTATCTTCTAAACATTTTCACGTTTTAATTCAAGTCCAAGTTATGTTACCTAACGCTCTAACCGAGAGTACTTAGATGCATTAATCTCAAATATCACTCCTACATGTTTGGCCTAATAGATAAATTAATGTGTGCCTCATCACCTTATACAATTAGTTGCTTATATCTTGAAAAAACTAGCATAAATTAATGGTGTATGAAGAAATAAGGTTAGTCCAATCAAGATACGAAAAGGTTCACCTTTATAAACTCATTAATCATTTCTTCTTGCGACGAAAGCTCCAAAATATCACATAAATATTTACCTTCATCATCATTACCCTCATTCGTAACTCGGTCAGCTACATGTGATATGTACCCCAATCCATCTTCTTCATACACCACCAACATGCTATTGCTAGCATTCAAATCAGGAGCATACACACAATCCCCAACAAGAAGACCATCATTGTTATCCAATTCTATAAATGACACCTCTTTACCGCTTAATTCTTGATCGAGTTCTAATACTCCTATCTCACCTCTATTGTCCTGATGGACATAGTCATGATCAAAATCAAGACCCATAATCGAGCCACGGTGATGATCCTTGCGATCATGTTTTAACCAAGATGAAAAATCACCATGACGATGTTTATTGTTTGGAGGTGAAACATCGACAGGAGGAATGGAACGAGAAATGGTGTTTCTAGAACGAGCTTTTGCAAGCTTCTTGAGGTGGGAATTGAGAGTGTGTAAAAGTGTTGCTTCCGGTTTGATCTTCTTGGGCTTTTGGTGATTGTGATGACGATTGTGGTGGTGATGATGGATATCGATTACAAAATGGTTTGGTGGTTTATCGTCGTCATTCAAATCATAGGTAACAACCCTTTTCTTTCCCATTTATGTAATTACATTACAAGATGAATGAAACGGAAGTTGAATCATGAATGGGAATCATTATAAAATAATGAAATGAAATTAAAGCAAAAGGCAATAAATTTAATCATGGTTTTTGGTGCTGTCCGAAATTTGCAATCTCCCGGATAATATGGATGCATTCAAGAACGCGTATGGAAACCACTTCATGGTCAAACCGTCTACCTAATTTTAGTTGCTATATTTGGAGAGAGATATAAATCGGTCGAATGATTATCATGCCTTTAGAAAACGTTTTTCATGTTAACATACTTTTACATTTTCAAAATTACATTATTTATCGTTATATTTGATAAACACGTCTTAAGAATTAAAATCTCAATACATGTTTGTCATTCAACTAGTCATATCATAATTTTGTACATATTAAATTAAAAAATCGTACATTAATAAATAAGGTGTGACCACTTTTTTATATAGAATTTCTTATAACAAACTTACATACGTACTCCTTAAATTGTCGAACTTACAACGAACACATTAAATAATGCTGTTAGGCTAAAAATTCTCGATTGTACATAGAATTATTGATGGGAACATTAACTCACACTATACTTGAATGATATTTTTAACGAGTAGATGATAGGGCCCCTATTTATTGGTAAAATATATAAGACCCTAGAATCCTTATTTATAGCTACCAAGAGAATTATATCATTCACATATGTAGTTATTAAGGTTCCGAGAAGTCTAGCAGTAGAGATGTAGATAGATTTATATATAGATATAGATGTATATAAATAACTTTTTATTCTCATTTAGTATATATATAGATACAGATAGATATAGATGTATATAGATAACTTTTTATTCTCATTTAGTATATATATAGATATAGATATAGATAAATTTATATTTATAGATTATAATAAATTTAAATTGAATAATTTAACATTATCTTTCAATTAAAATTTGAATAGGATTCATAGATTATTTAATTAACTAATATTATATTGTATATTTAAATATAATGTAGCTCTAATTATTTATTTAATTTATTTTTTAATTATGAGAGGTTGCCACGTGACATTTTATGTACGTAGCAAAATATGAAACAACTATTTATTATCCTATAGTATATATATAGATATAAATATATATATAAAAAACTATGTAACTTTTGTTAGTGTACTTTTCTTCATAAAAACTATTCTCCAACATGTTCATCTAAAAACATAATTCTTTGTCTTATTTAGGTGGTGTTTGGCATTGCTTATTTATAAGTGGTTACGTGCTTAAAAAATAAGCATGTCTCAACATATTTATTTTTAAGTGCTTATTTCTTAAGAAATAAGTAGATAAGCAGTTTCTAAAATGATGTTTGTATTTGTTTATCTGCTTTTAAATTAAGCAAATAAACATATAAGCGCTTAAATCATTTTAGACAATGTTTTAAAAGTTTTTTAAATTTAAGTTTGTTTAATTGTGTTTTTTTCTTTGTTTGTTATCGTAATAGTGTAATACCATAAAACATTTATTTTTTATGCATTATTTTCTGACTAATTTTGTTTATTTATTAATAATAAAAAAAATCCTTATTTAAGAATTTAACAATATTAAAAATTGACTATTATTGATAACTAAATTAAAAAGTATTAATTACAATTTTTAAACGTTGAATAATGTTTTTCTGTACATAAGGAAAATTGATTCCTTTAAAAATTTCTAACCGTAACACGTTCCCTAAAAAAATTCTCTTTGTAACGAATAATTTGTTTACTGTGATTTTTTAGTCTATTTCTATATATATTTCTCCATCTCTATATTTAGAGATAAAACAGTTTTAGAGGATCAATGAAAATAGAATGAGGCTGGACTCTTATTTGACCTTTGTAATAAGTAATAACGATGAACGACGCTCATGTGTTAATTTACTGAAATACCGATATCATGGCTACACTGAAGAAAAATGTTTTTTTTTATAAACACTGTTGATTTTGAATTTTAGATCATACTTATTTATTCTTCTTCCTTTTTAAATTAACATTAACCTAAATTAGTACGAATTCAGTGTAGCAATTAAATGGCTATTGAAATTAATGTATAGTCTGAATGTTCAAATACCGGTACAAATCCAACCAGTTTAATTACGTCAAACTGCATTATTTCTAACACGTTAAAGACAAATCAAGCTCTCCTGGCCTGAAAATACAAGGTAATTAAAACAAGCTTATAAGGTGAAGTGAGTTGTATGACAAAACTTGTACTATGACAAATACAATAATCAGTCATAATATAATTTATACTCTATATTATAAATCTCAACTAAAAACTGATATGAGGGATCATAAACTTTCTACCGGCCATTATATACATGTCCATATTCGTCAACGGTTCAAACTAATCTAAAGACCTTATGAATATATAATGTAGGGGCTTTAATAGGATTCTAGAAACAAATCGATCGTCTTTGTTTACCATCAACAAATCCTCCGTATAAGAAAAACATCGCACATCATGTAAGTCCAGAACATATATGCTCCATCGCCGTTTTGTCACAGTAGGACAAATCTTATTGCCAAAAGTTCGTATAGTATTTTACATAAGATTCGGCTTAAGATATAATCCAAATATCTCAATGTATAGTACGATGAAAGGAAGAAGAAGAAGAAAAAAGACTTCACTAAAAACAATATATGGTAGCTAGCGTACGAATATTACAGTGATCCTTCAAAACAAGTTTCTTTGTTTATGCATAACTTGCTTTTCTTACAGACTGTAAATTATTAGTTTTAACTTAACAATAAGTTTAATCAAGATTGTTTTACTTAGAGATGGGTTAAGAAGATTAAAGTAACAATTAACTTAGTGGGTTCCATTGTTCGAAGAAGGGCATCCAAATTAGAGGCTATGATTATTTCAATGTTCATTTTCATCCCCCATTTTCCATTTAATTACCATTTCAACCATTTTATCTCCCAAACAAAAGAGATACCCCAAAATTCCATCTACTCTATCCAAATCTTCCATCTCATTAAACTTTCTAACTCACATTCTTTCCGTGTGTTGCAGTGAAACGTTGTACTTTTATCTGGTAAGCTCTGCAGCCCATGGTCCATTTACAGACAAAACAAACTCTTTGCTAACACTATATTCTGCAGTTGTGTGAATTATGATGATGTGAAATTTTGTAGCTTCTGGATTCAAAGTGTTGTACCAGCTTGTTTTCAAAACAACCATGTTTCTTCAGGTAACTCCAAATTTATCCCTTTATGCATAATTTAAGTTGTGAATGATGGATACATGATGCTATAACGATGATGCCTTTTGTTACAGAAAAATGTCTTCGTTTCTCCAGTTCTACTTTTTTGTTGGATGACAAGTTTTTTGTATATTTGGAAACTATAAATAAGAAAACATGTTAAAATGTAAATCATGTTGTTTCTCGAATAGAAAATCATAAAGAATATAAAAGAAAAACAGAGATTTTTGTTTTCTTGGATTTGTTTTTCTGTAAACATATCACTGAACACGTTTTATAATTTTTCAGGGTTTTTTTTAACTCTTAGAGAAAACAGGACGAGTTTACTGCAACTAAATGCACTAATTTTGATCCAAAATGTTGCAGCAATCTTCACAAGGTGAAAACAATCGTCATAAAGAGAGCAAAGACAAATCCCCAATGCAAAAATCTGAAATGGATAGTGTTGAATCCGAGCTTTCTGCTGCAAAGAAAGCGGTGCGTGAACGAGCTTTAAAGATCGAAGTAGCAAATTTGAGGTTGAAAGTGGTGCAAAGAAAACCAAAATGGTGCGAACAAGAAGTCTCAGAAACGTCAATAAAGATAGAGGATGATAGGTATACACAAGTGATGAAAGAACTCGAATATATGAAACAAGAAATGGGCAAACTTAAACTCGATATGGCACGTGTGTTAAAGGAAAAACGACACGCTGAGAGATCATTGAAAGCATCGAGTTCTAAAAAGACTACACTTTCGGCTTCAATTGAATTGATGAAGAAAGAGATTCAAGAACTTGGTGAGGAGCAAGCTCTTGTTGAATTCGCTCGAACCGAAGCTGTTAGAGAATGTGAATCGATCGAAGCTAAAAGGATCGAAGATTGTGATCGTTTTCAAACCAAATTGTTGGAAGCTAAAAAAAATGTTGAAGAACAAAATCTTCAATTAGCAGTTTGTGATGTAAATTTGTTAAAGCAAGAAGGGTCTCCGTTAAATTCGATTAACGAAGAATTAAATGCTACGAAACAAGAACTTGCATCGATTAAAGGAGAAGGGTTTAACTTTATGACTTCAATGGATGTGATTCGAGATGAGCTTAAACATGTTCAAGCTGAAACAGCTCGATTACAAAAAGCGGTACAGAAACAAGACTTAACTGTTCAAAACTTGAATTCGAAGATCTTAAGGGCAAGAGTGAAAATAGAATCGCTTACATCTGCTGAATCGAAAACAACAATTGTTGCGTCGAATTTAGTCTTTGCACTTGATCATTTAAGAGCAGAAGTTGATACTTCAAAGAAAGAAAAAGATGTTATAGATGAAGAAATCGAGCACATGAATGAAGAAGTTCAAAACACGGAATCTGAAATCGAAAGAGAAGAGGGAAGATTAGAAGCTGCATTAATGGAACTTAAAGCAATTAAATTATCAGAATCTGAAGTTTTGGGGACTTTAAGAGATTTGATCAATACAACAGTTGTAGCTCGAGATATGACTTCAATGAATAGCTCGGTGATAACGATTACAGATTTTGAATACGAGTACTTAACAAGTAATGCCCGTGTGGCTGCTGAGGTTGCTGATAAGAAAATAGCAGCAGCACAGGCTTGGGTGGAAGCATTAAAGGCAAATGAAAGGGAGATAATGATGAAAGTTGAGATGACACAAAGAGAAATAAGTGAACTAAGTGTAGAGGTAAATGAAGAGGAAGTAGATGGGTCGGGTTTACAGGCTAAAGTTGTGGGTACGCTAAGGAGATCAGTGTATAGGGTTGGGAGTATGGGCTCGGTTAAACGGGCTAAGTTGCAACGCTTAAGGTCTTCAACGGTGCGGTATTCGGGTAAGTCAGGTTCATTGAGGAAAGAAAAAGTGATGCCCAAACTCACTAGGTTGTTTAGTAACAATGTTGAAATTGGTGAGTAAATGGTTTGATAATGAAGCTTTCTTCTGTTGAGATTGTGTGAAGTTGAATAAGGATTGTTGTGTGTAGATATAGGCATTGAACTAATGAACTTTTTTTTTTCTTTTTCAAATCAAAGTATGAGTATGATCATGTTGATATGTGTAATTGAGTGGAACGTTTGTTGTTACATGTTACAACCATGGTGTAAAAAGTAGGGATAAGTTTTCTGATGTTCTTTCTTTTCCATTGCATATTAGCCATTAAGAAAAGAAAAAAAATACTAATAAAAAAACATACATACGTAAAAATGGATGCATTATAAAATTGGAAATACAAGGCCTGTTATGACTGCGAAAGTTGAATTTGGGAAATAAAATTTGCATGGAAGGAAATCAAATTGAGAACGGAAATAATATTAACACTTTACATTATATGGTCACTCACGAATAAATAGAAAAATCACACCTTTGATTCATTACCTTAAATAGTCACTTAACAACATTATAAATAGTCGAGAGAAATTGGATTGTTCGACAAGCGAGTTGAAGTAAATTTCTGATACTATTGTTCGAGTTATAGTGTTTAGCACGCTTTAATTATATGATCTGATCTGATCTGATCATCTATCATATATTTTTATTATTATCAATTACTTTTTTGGTTCAAAAAAGTAAAATGATAGATGATCTGATGTCGTGAAACTGACTTCGGATAATGCAATAGTCTATGCGAAAGGTTGATGTGGATAATGCAATAATGCAATAGTTTAACGGCCTTGCTTGCAAGTTGTAGTACTCAGAGGCCAAATTATTTTCCTATGGAGGTTCTAACATTAGTTCGTTTGTCTTAATGTGATCGTTTGGAATTAAATGTAACATTCTAATATTATTGGTTTTCAGGTCTGCAAGATCGTAGAGTGTCAGAAGTATTCAAAGAAGCTACATGAGCGACAAATTACTGCCCTTCTCAAGGTCACCTGCCAGCTTCTCAGGAAAGAGGGGATATTCTCACGTGTTAAAGAACAATAGAATTAGCGTATTAAATTTGCTAATTTTTTTTACATGTGGCCTCGTGTGTTGCAATAGCGACCCAAATGACGCGTTTTCTGTTGACTCATTTAACTCAATCGACCACCTCTAGTTGATGTTGAGTCCTTTACTTCTTCCAAAACTATGTAGTTGGTATATTAACATTTTTTTTATTCATTTAATCCCATTATCACCTTATGTGGTGCAATGATGAGTTAATGGAATGTAACTAAGATCAAGATATACAAAGAATCTAAGACGACAAATTGGGCGTCTCATTACCATGCTTAGAAGATCCATTTAGTTTTTGTATACTTTTCTTCTAATGTACTCAACCATCGATACAAATTGGGTAGCAACTCAACTTTTGTTATGATAATAATTATTACAATTTTTTTCTACAAGTAAAGGTGATGTGGAAATAGCTTGTTTTGTAAAAATGTTGCTTCGTTTAATTGTTTGTAACAGATTAACATACATCATCATCATCATCATAATTATATTTCCTGATTGTTACGTACATAAGTTTCATGTCATGTAGTGCTGCTTTACCAAAAAAAAAAAAAGGAAAAAAGAAAGGAAGAAAGAAATACTCCCGTATTAATGTATTTCAATTTTCTTTTTACGTTAACAAATTTGACGGATAAATAAACGGTAAATTCACAAAAATGTTCTTATTTAGAAAATGTTACAAAAACTTTACCCTATCTTTTTAAATGGCCTACCGGCTCGCAGCCCGAAAGTTATAAGTTGCGAGTTTGGGGTTGTTACTGAGATACAAGTTACATGTCCGGGATGGTAGCCGAGAAACGAGTTGCTAGTGGTTTCTTTTTCTTCTTATTTTGACATTACGTGTTATTAAAATGTTAATAATATGAAACATAAAAAATAAATTCCATAATATGTATCTAATAGCACGTTAAATTGTAATTCAAAAACTTAAATAAAAAATAAATATTTAAATATATATAAATTGATAACATTAAAACGAGATTTAAACATTTTTTTCATTAAAAAAAACACATTTAAGAGTTCATTTTTTTAGTTTTCAAATATTAAAAAGTGTATAAATTTTAGAGAAAGTTAAAATTGAAGTGTTTAGATGCGGTTTTGACTCATAAAGTTGGACAAATTGCCTAAGGCTATTTTCAAGCACGATTGGCACGTTCTTCTTTTCCCAACTTTTACGTTCATAACTAGCACGTCTCGTAACTCCCAATTGTTCAAAAGTTATAATCGTTTAAAATTTTGTCGATTTATCATGTAACAATATGGATATATACGAATAGCAAATTATCTTTATTAGGTATCCAATCCTTAATCCCGCGAAATCGCGATTATAAACTAATAAATTCACAAAGTGAATCATGATTTATTTGGAAATTAATTTTAAACTACCTTTTATTTTACTTTTCCACACATATCGGTTTTTCTTGCTTGGTGTATATCTCAAGTAAAATATAGCTGCAATATTTTATTTGTGAGTCTAAATCTGCGGGATAGATAATTGGCCACTCAAGATTTTGAGTAGTGATTTGTAAAGCTGTGATATTTTAGTTTGCGATTCTAAATATGGGGATAGATAATTGACCAGTCAAATTTACAAGTAGTGATTTGTACAAGACCAATATTACTCATATATCACTAAACTATGCACTACACCATCAATTGCGTAGATAATTTAGTGGTGCATGGAAATGTTTAGAAGTGTAACATTATATGTCATCACAAACACTTCAAATCCAAACAGCGTGCATATCGGTTTCAAGCACAAACGTTATTGATTTTGTAAAAAGTACTCAAAATTTCGAAAACTAGAAATATTTGTATCACTAATAAATAAAAAAGATAGATATTGTTTTAATATTGTGATATTAATCCTTAACGGATCAAAATAACTTAGATACATCCCTTCACAATGCGAAGTGATAAACCCTCCTTGTACTCAAATCTTTAGATTTCAATTGGATTCGATGATTAATCTCTCGAGATGTTTGAAGTCTTTTTACAAATTAATTTCTCTAGTTTTTTTAACTAATAATTGTTGAGATCCTTTTACGACAAACAGTTCTTTCAAGTATATATTGAAAAAGCTATATATATCAGAAAGAAAAATGAAAAAACCCCTAATCAGGTGACGTAAAAAAACTGCATTATCCATAAGAACTTTAAACAGACATTACCCAATGTTCTTGTTTATTGAACTATGCAAGCACCATAAATTGAAGACTGCATGTCACAAAAAAAAACTAAAAAAAAATTGTACCTAAGCAATGGAGACCTCATCGTATTATAAGCTGTAGAGAGATGCGGCAAACTGATAAACATAAGGCCATTGATATAATTGAGGACAAAATAAAATGCGAGGAGACGAAGTAAACTCATGAAGCTTGTGGTATGTCTTTGATTCCAAATTTAACCTCATGATTTTCCCAGGTATTTCTACCACCAGGAAGGATTCATCATCATCGCCCCCCAACACAAGAGATAATACATCAAACTCAAGTACGCGACCATAGGGAAGATGACGACTTTTCACGCTTTCAGGGAACAATAATCCACCAAATTCTTCAAGATCAACATGGTATTTCACTAACCAATCTGAATAATCTCTTCAAAAAAATGCAGGAAGGCGCATTTCACCGCACCATCAAGCGTGCGCCGTGTGCTAATGAGCGCACCTCTATCCACTGAACTCTGATCAAAATACAACGTCCGATCAGTCCCCGTTCGTAAAGACGATGAGGTACAGGTTGTCCGTGGGACCTACAAAGGTCGTGAACGTAAGGTTGTCCAGGTCTATCATCGTAAGTGGGTGATTCATATCGAACGTATCACTCGTGAGAAGGTTAATGGTCAAACAGTCAATGTTGGAATCAATGCTTCAAAAGTTGTGGTCACTAAATTGAAGCTTGATAAGGACAGAAAGTCATTGCTTGATCGGAAAGCTAAGGGTCGTTCTGCTGATAAGTCTAAGGGGAAATTTACTGTTGATGATGTGGCTGCTGGTGCTTCTCTCCAAGAGATTGATTAGGTTTTTGGTTTTAATATGATCATCTTTTTCTCTAATTATGTTATATAAAGGATTTTTTTTTGTTGAAGCTACAGAACTTATTGGTCTGATTCATGCGATTAATCATACTTTAATATGAATCGATATTATGTTTTGGTTTTAAAGAATGCATCAAGGCATTTAGCTTTGTAGCTTAAAATGTGTTTATAGATATATTTAGTGTTATGATGTTTTTCTAGAAGCTTATGCAAGTGATTGTGGTTGTTGACATGTTGTTACTGTATTGCTGCAAAAGTCATTGCTTTATGCTTATCATAGTACCGTAAGATTAATAAACTTGCATTGGAAGCTAGAATGTTTATAGATGTTGACAAATGAAATTAAGGTCTTCTATTCTTATGATTCATAAACTTGAATCTCTTGGAATTGGAGGTATTTGTTGCTTGTTGGCATGATTTAGTATTTTAATTACTTGAATATATTAGTATTTTATACGATTTAGCAGTATATAGTGAGTAGATACAGTTTATGAACCTAGTTTTGATACAGAATATGAACTTGTGTTTACTCATAGGTATTATCTTAGGTTGAAACCTTGCTGAAGGGATTTGCTGGAAAAACCAGATCAAGTAACAGGGATTGTTAGAACACTTTGTTGCATTAGGTAAGCCGGTACAGAATATAGGACAATTTCAGAGGTAGATCTCTTGGATCTGTAGGAGTCTCTTGTTATAAGAAACAGCCTATAAATCCCTTTTAAAATCTTCATTCGACTGATCATTCTGGATCCCTTTTACAATCTCCACCACATCTTTCATCGTTGGCCTCATATCCTTCTCACTTTGCAGACACCGAAAACCAATTCTGCCACCAAAGTCACCATTCGCCTCACCAAACCATCGCTCTCAAACCCAATTCTCTTATCAACAAACTCATCTAACTTACGGTTTTGTATACGATCTATAGCCATGTTAGCCAAGTTAATATCATGCCTATGTCTCCTCGTATCAACCGCTTGTAAGGACGATAAAAGTTCCATTAAAACCACACCGAAACTATACACATCACTCTTATCTGTTGACCTGTAAAGTTGATAGTATTCAGGATCCACGTATCCTGGTGTGCCTTTTGGCGCAGTGGACACATGTGTTGCGTTAATAGGAAACAAACGTGACAACCCGAAATCAGCAACTTTGACACGAAAATTCTTGTCTAGGAGAATATTGCATGTTTTCACATCACGGTGAGTGAATAATGTCCAAATTGTGTAAATAGGCTAATGCTTCAGCTGTTTCTATAGCGATACTGAGACATAAAGTCCAATTAAGCCAACTCGAATTGGCTAGTTTTCCATGAAGATGATTGGCTACTGTACCATTAGCGATATACTCGTAAACTAGAAGGAGTTCTCTGCATATTCTTAAAGTGCACCCGTAAAACTTCACAAGGTTTTAGTGGTTTAATATTGTTACGATCTCGACCTCGTTCATGAACTTTTCCACTCGCTTGAAACTGTTTTCGTATAAGCGTTTGACAGCTACTTCTCGACCATCTATGAGTTTACCATAGTAAACAGTTCCAAAACCACTGTCTTTGAGTTCTTTTGAATCATCAAAACCATCGGTAGCATGCTCCAGATCGTTGTAAGTAAAAAGTCGTGTGCCGAAATATGTGTTGTTTCCTAGTTCTGTTTGTTGTCGATGCATAAGAAGTGATGGCGGTTGGAAAACTAGTTGAAGCAGCAGTTACACTGTCTTGGTTCCGAGTTTCATCTGCCTGAGTAGCATGCTTTTTCTTCCGTTGTCTGAAAACAAAGAGTCTCGATCCAATGCCAATGGTTGCCAGAATCCCGCCAGCAATTGGAAGGGCTAGAGAAAGAGTCAAATTTGTGCATAAATTTCAGTTTTCATCTAGTTATAATAGAGGTGGTAAAATGGGCGGGTCAGACAGCTTGACCAACATGTCAAAATGGGGTCGAGTCAATAAGCGTACTCTATGTACTTATTGAAATGGGTGGGTTTTTTCAGTCCAGTTGAACCAAGTCACTTTCTATCCAAAATCTTAATTTCTATATACAAGTAGTGTATCAAATATTATTTTATTAATCCTTACTATTGAGTTAATATGAGTTATAAGGTTTTATGCTTGAAAAATACACTTTGACAGACTTTCGACTTGTTTGACCCATTAGGAATAAAATTTAATGAACCCTATCACTTGTAAATGGGTCAAAATTGGTATAAATTGCCACCTTTGGAGTACTAGATAATGTAAGTCATACCTATTGTCAGGGATCTCTCTTTTGATGAGGAACTGGCTTGGCTTGTATTAGCCATGGTGCAAGTATCTGCAGTCAAAAGCGGAACAGGGCAGGCACAGGAGGTTCGATTTGTATCATAATCGTAAAACAAAGGCTGTTAGACTCGGTGCATCAGCTGCAACCTATGGTGTCCACCTTCCACCTGATATCAAATGCTCCCCGGAGAACCTGATCTAAACCCGTTGCTTTAACCAATCCCGTGGTTCTGATTGCCATGACAAGAACTGGGATGGTTACACTCTGATTACAGATTCCCGGACCCTGTTCTCCAGGCAAAACCACAACTTTATCAAACCCATTTCTATCGCAAGAAAATGGGTTCCCATGAAGTTTAAAAGATCAGGGGTATCCATAGAGGAAAGTGATATTCGTGTAACTTGAAGAGTAATCGAAAAGGTTGTGATTAATAGTGGTGTTAGCAAAATCGTATGGACATATCGACTCCATCACATCTTCTCTTATGATCTTTAACATTTGAGACTGTGGATCAATGCTTAAAATATGGAAAGTGATATTGCTGATATCGATACTAGGTGATTAGGCGTGCTTCAACTTAATATTTTATGACTATGTGATTGTGTTATTAAATGTCTTAAATGGGTTTTGTTGGTGCAGTTTCTTGAATGTTACCAGAAATTGTTCTGTTGATATAGTCAGCGGCTCATAATTACTTAATTCTCCTGATCAAAGTAAAAGGCCCCCTTGGGTCGACCTGCAGCTATGCTAGATGTTTTGTTTTATAGGGATGGTTTAATTATATTTTCTGACAACTGATTGGTTTTATGTGCTTGTATACGGCCTTAATGACTTTTTAGTTATTAATGTCTATCTTGTGTTTTTCTTACATCGCAGTATGTGGTCTTTCTCTAGGAAATCAGCAATGAATCTTTATGCTCTTGTTAGTGATTTTTGTTGACCTGCTGCATGCTAGTAATCTTATTCAGCTTGAATGTTATGGCCGTTCTCAGAGTTAAAAGTTAAGTACTGATGGTTGTTCGATGTTGGATGCTTGTGCCCTGCTGGTTGGAGCCAACTTGAAAGTGTTTAATGAGAAAAGAGATTGGGCTAACTGTTACATGATGTTGAAAGTATATTATACCAGTTACACACTCTATCAGTATGAATATTTAGGTGAAACTGAAAAATGACCTGAAAATTCTGTTAACCACCTGAATGTACATTTGCCACATAGGAATCTGAACCAAAATTTGCAAAGGTTTTCACTTTCTTCACTTATTTAAATCAACCTAAGAAGTTAACTCAATCACAGGATGTTAATAGTCAGACCACTTCTTGTTGTATGCGACTTGATGCTTCTTGTTTGCCAAAACAGAAAACTGCATCCTTTACATGTTATATCATCCTCTAGGCTCTAGCTTTTCAACAAATTGTTATTCGAACGATTTGTTTCTTTGAAACATACACACCCCTTGATCAGGTCTAGTAATGGAAAGGTCAACTTTGCAAGAACAGATAGATAGTGAGTTATATGCCCAAAAAGAAAACATATAAACGGAATAAAAAACCACGAAATCAATGTAAGAACTGATTTCTCATTAGAAAAACATCTCTGTTAATTGCAACACTTAGAAAAATTCACTACAATTTTTTGTCGACGTAATGACGTGGATTTAGTGGTGGACTGATCACGATCGTAATTTGTTCTCTTTCATATAAATGGTACACTTTTATAAATTTATTTTTTTGTGGATTATTTATTTGTGTTTGGGATTTCTTATTTGTTGTGTAGATGATATTTACGTGTATTTAGAATCTATTGTGTCACAATTTATATATTTTTGGGTTTTATATGTAAGAAATAATGCAATACTTTTCTTAGTTGCCCAGAAGATACGTTTAATCAGGTAAAACACTTTTTGCTCCTCTTAGTCAAACATTTTATAGAAACTAGACGATATGATAACTTTCAATACAATTTAACTTTAACTTTCATGATATTCCTAACTTTGATATTTATTCAATAGTTTTCTGGCATTTTGTTCTAGTAAAGTAACATTTTGATATCCAATTAAACCATTTAGTAGTAAGGATCATAATAAATCAAAAAACTAGTGTAAGGGAATATTTGAGATCGCTAACATGCTTATTTTCAAGTGGTTACATCATTCATTGCTCCTAAAATAAGCTGATAAGCAGTTTTCTAAATGATGTTTAATTTAAGTTATTTACTATTAATACAAGCAAATTAATATATAATCGATCACTTAAATTAGCAATTTCAAACGCTCTTAACCAACCTTTCCACAAATAACGTTAGATTTTGTATGTTATTCAATTAAAATCAATCGACATATACAATTCGAAATCTGTTCATAGCTATATATCTTAACGCTTAAACCTTTTCAATTGCTTTTACAACCTAAGAATCATACTCTTTTCTCACCAATATTTTAGAAGGCCAAATACAAGATGATGAAAATCGAAATTTGTTTGGATTAGTACATAAATTTCAAAGTGGTCCAATAGTAGTAGTATTATTTTTTTGTATATGTTAGTGTTATGAAGGAGGATGAGATTAGTTAAAGGTGTAATAAGTAAGCAACAAAAAGCAAGAGGTGATTAAGAGAAGCCAACAGCATCAATCATTCAAAATGAAACTCTAAATCTAAATCTACACATTAATATTAATTACTTGCACCTCACGCTATTTGAATTGAAAGTTGAAACACTCAACCTCTCCTTTCTTTTTCTTGTGTCAAATTTTAATCAGTTTCTAACTAATTCCCATTTCCACTTCTAATAGCGACCTTATTTCTAACTTTTAAACAAAAGCAGCTACTTACATAAATTAATCATGTCAACCTAATTAAGCGTTGCAAAACACTTTTGTATAAATTAAACCCTCGTCGTGTGTACAATAAAATAAAATAATAGCTAGTAACATAAGTGGTTTTAACAAGGTAAGTAATTAACTAAAAAGAGTAGATACTAGAGAATTGACTGGGTATTCACATTTTACTCCTTTTCTTATAGCTAAACAAATTACTATTCGGTAATATAAAAATTAAATATGTATTTTTAACACGAGAAGTCATATCTTCTCACATTAAAAACTTATATACATTAAATAATTGACTCGTGATGTGAGATATTATTATCTCTCATAAACATGAAAGGATTCTAATACAGCAAATGTTGCTATTACACATACACTTTTACTATGGTGATACTATATGATGATAATGACGAGGAATCAAACCACACTTTTGAACCTTTAATATAATTTAATTTACTGAATTCTTTTCTTTTTTTATTTATTTGTTATGGAGTATTATTTATTTTTTATTTTTTTGAAAAAGTAATTTTTACTTTTATTTTTACTTGCTAGAATCTTGAGGGAAAATGTCTATTGTACTTAACTATGAGTTACGGGAAAATCTTATCCTTTTTCTGTAATCATTTTGAATATACATAATTAAACAAATATAGAGTAATGTTTCATTCGTCGCAATTTAATTATCCATTACACAAGTATACGTAGAGTATGTCTAGCAATAATTAGCTGGAGCTGAAGCTGATGGTTAAAGATTCTAATTTTAAAAAACTATTCTAAGTAGTTTCTTTGAAAAGGAATTGTAGGGGATTATTTTTTTAAGAAATCATATTATTTTTGGTTGACAAATAAGATTTGTTAATTTTAAGAGATTGAGATAATTAAAACAAGAAGCTCAAGCCTTTATGATCTCCTACAATCTCTCCGCCAAATACACTCATAGTTTATAGTATTCGTACACTGAAATAATTATTTTAGAGTTAAGACGATCTTCCTTTTTTTTACCCTAAGCTCAAGTCATCCATGAAGCCTTTCTCATAATTAATCAATAAAAAGGTTTCATACACACTTTTTGAGATACAATTTGATTGAGTGACATTAGAAATCTATAATTATTTTGAGATATCATAAAATAAAAATATAGGAGCAAACTATTAAATTAGGACGAAGGAAGGAGTAATAATCTAAAATGCTAAACTAGTTGAGGAAGGAAAAGAAAAGTGACTACCTTTTTAGGAGAATTACTTTTTACCTTGCCATTTGCGGGATACTATGCTTTTGGCTGATTGCATGCAAATTTATCGTAATTATAGTAAGTGACAGCAAAATCCACGATAATGTATAACATTATTTTTAACAAATTAAATGGTAGTCAAGTGAAAAGGAAGAGGAGATTGCTCTTTAAATTTGGTAATCGAAACAAAGAATTGATTGTTTGGCGTTATATGCATACACACAAACACCGACACAATCGAAAACCTTTGTTTACGTAACTTACATAAGCTAGTATTAGACTACTAGTACAAAACAATATATGTCGTTTGTATCTATGTCACTCTGAAAACAAACAATTGATAGTTGAACAGAATTTCTAACCCATAATTTATTTGATCACGACTTTCAAAACTAAACATTACCTCATTCATCTTTATTCTTTCATAATACCAATTATTTGTTCAAAGCCTTTGTTACATGTGAATGTATAATCACTTGGGGGTTTTAATTAATTTAGCGTGTTAAACTAACAATCAACTACTTTATTTTTTATTATTTTTTTTATTTTTTGTGACATCTTCAAGTCCAGTTTCAGAAAGATGAATGAAAAACAGTGCACAATGTCATTTGTGTAATCAATCCGCATACTAGTTTTTGGCAATGATCATCAATATATATATATATATCGGATGATTTGTATAACTATAATCAAGTTTGTATATTATTACCGTCATACTCATACATATTCATGAACTCAAATTTAAATATGAGTGGGACTAGGCTACTACCAACTGCTTTGAAACAAGATGATCGATCATACTTTAAGTTATCATCGCCTCAATTATCAATAAATTAAAATGCTGGAGGATACAAACACCAGCTTCAATATGATCAAGTTTGCGTACGGAGTATTATTTACTGTCAGAACAAAAAATAAATGATTGAGAAAATTAAAACATCCACCAACCATCGAATGTTCGATTATACTAGGCACACAAATAGAGGGGATCTAGAACGGGTAAGACTGTTCTTTCAAAAAATTTCAAATCACGTAAAAAAAATTGTTTTGATATTTTATGAGTTTTGTCCCCTCAAAAATGAAAAAGAACAAAACAATTTGTTTTAGCCCGCTCAATTATCTTTTTTTAATTCTGCGCCTGCACACAGACAATTTTGCCGGTTATTATTCTAGCAAACTACATAAAATATGAACTTGATCGTTTTTAACAAGAGGTCCAGACTATAAAGTCTACCTTTCACATATTGTAAAACATATTATCTACCGTTGTCTATTTTATTGTAACCACAATAGTAACCTTACTTTATACAAACGGTTGTCTTTTAATTTTATAATAAAAACGCAAACATTGATTAGATATTGTACTTTCCTACAAAATTGGCAACACTTTAAAAGAAATGCTATGTTAGATCTTCAAAATGCAACATTTATTTTGATACATGTTTAATAATGATCAATGTTATCTAAATATCGCATTATAATCACCGAGTAATTGTGACACGTGATGAATTACATGATACATAAAAGCAATAAATTTGTATGTGGATCCTAAATTGCTTTCAATTTATTAAGTACCCACAATAAGATCGGATGTCAACGTACATTGTCAAAAATTCCACTACAATTAATGTTTTAGTCTGCTAAAAACACAACCACCTCTTACCTCCTGACCCTCTGGCCTCTAGCATTAATAATTAAAAATGCAATCTACAACATTTTTATGCTTTAAAAAAATTCTTTTAACACTTCCCGTTACTATCTAGGGTAAATTATAAAAAGTGTTTAATACGTTGTATTACTTTTTACAGTTTCAGTCTTTTGATCATATTTTCTGAATGTTTAGTCTTTAAAAATATATTTTTGTTACACGATTAGAACCTCGTTCACATAAAATACTTAAAATATTTTTGTCACTTTTTTGCATGTTTAATCCTTAAAAGAGACTCACCATATAACAAAACATTACTTTTAAAGAACGAATATGAAAAGAAACATGACCAAAAGATTGGAAGTGCAAAAAATAATATAACATATGAACTACTTTTGTATTTACTCTAATACCTACTAACATGTTCACGTTTGTTAAAATGTCAATTATACTAACAGAAAATGTATAAAACGCTCATCTTTTTATGTATTTATTTATATTTATATATATTTATATTATTATATACAAATACATAATAAAATCCGAATTTTTTTATGTTCGGAGTCAAAAAAAGTAATAAAATAAAATAAAAGGGAATGGCTGTAGGTTGGTGAAGCGGCCAGTTTGTTAGAAGTGGACGCACTGGCATTGCTGTTGTGAAGGCGCTTTGTGTATCTCTAACGGTTTCAACGTCCGTGTCAAGCAACTGTAATATATATATTTTCTAATTATTATCCCCGTTTTAAATCTCCACCGTTCACCTTATCGTTCTTACCAATCCTTCCCCGTTCCGCGACACATCAGATCCCTATCCCACCTTCCTCTTTTATACTCCTCTCTCCCCTATTCTTACATCAGCAACCTCCATTTTCCTCCTTTCACCATTTGCAGGTATGAAATTATCAATGAAGTTAAATAATTCAATAATATTGCAATAAGATCTGCATGATGAATGTGCTTACTGAATTCTGTACATGATTGATAATTTCACTTTTTAACTTTTGATTCTATTACTATGTGATTCTGATGTAAATTGTTTGTATATTTTGTTATATAGATACATAAATTATCACAAGGAGAATGGAGAAGAAGGAATTAGGTTCATCAACGGTGACTGACGACGGTAACGGAATTGATAATAATTTATCTGCAAACTTATTTGTCTCTCCAATCGCATCATCTCACCACAACAACAAAAACGATGAATTATTAGATCATTTCGATTTCAGTTCTGGTGAATTATACAATCCTGTTTCATATTCTGCATCGATTTTCCCGCCAAAATTCATTTCGCAATCACAGCTGTCGTTTTCTTCACCTTCTGACTGTTCGTTCGATGACGATGCGTTTAACGCTAATGCGATTGCGACTGAGAACAGGCTAAGTCAAGCTAGCTTCATCCTCGAGTATCAGCAGCTGTACAATAGCTACACGATGTGTCTAGCGAGCTTACAGGATTCAGTCAAAGATGTTGACGCTTTACGTCAAGAGAATGAAGCTTTACGTATCGCCAATAACGATTTGATTCAGAGATTGAAGATATTTTCTCAAGCTACGAGGCAAAACTGCGTCGTTTCATCTGTGCGGTCGTCGCAGTCTCTTTCTTCGAACTTGATCGGAGACTTTAACAGTCTCGGAATCGGATCTCCGTTTTGCGAAAGTAATGCTTCGGTTGAAAAAGTTCCGAGTGTAAGTCCGACGAGTGTGATTGAACCTAATCAGTTCGTTAGGCACAATAGCGAGCGAGTTATGATGCCGAAAAGCATTTCGGTTCGTTCTAGAGGTTATTTGAAATCGGTTTCTGCTCAACCTCAACGACTGACTCGGCAACCGACTCCGTTAAGTCAATCAGTGAGTAACTATATGATCTAAACAATGCCAGAATTTAAATCTATAATCTAACGTTAATTTTTTTAAATTGATGCCTATACTGTACGTAATTCATATTTAATTTTGATATCATCTATACATTTGACCTTATGATTCCATTCATGTATGTTTCTTTGAACCTTAGTTGATAAGTTAAGTTTTAATAATTGTCATATAGCAACGATTACGAGTGCCTGGAGAGAAGAAAGCAGGGGACGGATTGGAGTTTGAGGTATACAATCAAGGAATGTCGAAAACTGAGCTGTGCAATAAATGGCAGGAGACTGGAGCCTGTCCTTATGGAGATAATTGTCACTTTGCACACGGAATACGTGAGCTGCAACCAGTGATAAGGCATCCTCGCTACAAAACTGAGGTTTGTCGTATGGTACTTGCAGGAGATATCTGTCCTTATGGTCATCGTTGTCACTTTCGTCATTCCCTTACTGATGAAGAGATGCTTATGGCTGTGAATCCGCGATGATTATATGAAAGTGATGAATGAGGTTGAGTTTATGTATATGGAAGATCCATTTTCGATCTTTTTAATTTCACGGACACTAAAATAAGTACTTGTGTAGATTAATTAAGTATATACCTTAGAACCGAAGGTTATTAATTGATAACTATACCATTTTAAGAGAATTCCTTATTCGAGATTGAGATGTTGTGCTACATTTCTCAAACAAGTACTTGTAATTGTATTTGGATCATAATCAATTGAAAATTAAGCTGGTTTAAATGGTTTAAGCTTTGATAAGGCAGTGGATGGTTGAGATTGAGATGTTGTGCTACATTTCTCAAAGGGTATTCTTTTTCTCTTCATATTTTGAATCTTGTGATTGATGTGTTTGTTTGGACAGTTTTGCAGCATGATCCTTACCACGATGCATAAACACTGCGATTGAATTTTGATCACCTGATTACTTGTTTTGCTGCATTTTGTGTATATTTCTTGTTTAACTCTGTTCTGATGCTGCCTATTGCTGTCTTGGATAATGTATACGGTATACCTACTGTTTTCTGGCACAAATCTTTCTTTGTCATTGTGTTTCTTCCTTCGGGTGTAACCTGAGACCTAACAAGAGATGGACTCTAAAATCACTTGCTTTACATTTTACTGCTCACAACCCTATGACAATGTTGAGAGGAGACTGAGAAACAACAAAAGCGGATTGTTTGAAACATACTTTAGAGCAATCATAATCTTGCAAATAGTTTTGAAAGTTACAAATGTGGTTATAACGTTAAATTGAAACAAAACTTATGATTGATCGACATTCCTGATTTTTATAGTACAAAATTAAATCGATACAAAAATCCTAATTTTTTGAAAAATCCATATACAAAGTTGTAGATGAAGAATTTCGGGGTCGATTGTTGGATCAAACAACCAAAGGTTGTCTACATATGAACATCCGGATCAAACCACTAGCAGCTTTTGCATCAGATGAAAAGTTCAATCTGTTTTCCCACATTTCTCGCATACCACAATTTCAATTCTTAAGGTAGATTAGCCAAACATCAATCTATGTATTTAAACTATACTAGCTTTATACCCTCACAAATGTGTCAGTGGTGGTGTAAGAGAGGCGAAACGAGGATGAGAGTGTTTGTATCATTGTATGTCATAAAGATGTGCGATAACGATATATAATATGTTTTATGTTGTTCTTTTATATATATAATACAAGATGTAAAATAAATATTTGGTATAGAAATTCTCCCTATTCATTGGATATTTGTAGATCAAATATTAACTTGAAGAATTAGGATGAACACGTACGAGTCTCAATCGATGGTTGATTTGTTGTTTGCATGTTGTCGCTTTTATTTCCTTGTATTGTCAGAAAAATAAAAAGTTGATAATCCTTTGCACCCACTTTTACCTTTTAACGCATCCTTTCATAATCTTAACATTGCATGTTGTTGAGTGTTTATATCGCATGTCGAATCTTTTTTATTTCCTCATAGATTTCTATTTTGTCGTTATTTTTATTGCAAAATTTATATTTGTCATCAAGATATGTATGTATAAATACATTTTGAAATTAATTTCGCACCACAAAACTCAAATTTCACCTGATGGATCAGCTCGCTACAACGTCTCGCGTTTGGCGAGTTTTTTTCGAATTTTTTATTTTCTACTATTTCCTAAAAATATTAAATTTTTCTACCATATTGTGCATATAGAAAGACATTTGGATGCTAGATTCACACTACAAACTCAAATTCTTACATCGTTTATATTATCACGTAAAAGTATTCAAAATTTCTAGCGAGTTTTTTTTTTATTTCCTCATAGATTTCTATTGCGTCGTCATTTTCATTGCGAAATTTTATATTTGTCGCCAAGATATATGTGTATAGATATTTTTTTTAAAGTAATTTCACACCACAAAACTCAAATTTCACCTAATGGATCAGCTCGCTACAACGTCTCGCGTTTTACGAGTTTTTTCGGAATTTTTTATTTTCTACTATTTCCTAAAAATATTATTTTTTTTTCTACCATACTATGCATATACAAAGACATTCAGATGCTAATTTTACACTATAAACTCAAATTTTTACCTCGTTTATAATATCGCGTAAAAAAGTTCAAAATCACTGGCGAGTTATTCTATTTCCTCATAGATTTCTACTGTGTCGTCATTTTCATTGCAAAATTTTATACTTGTCGTCAGGATATGTGTGTATACATACTTTTTGAAAGTAATTTCGCACCACAAAACTCAAATTGCACCTGATTGATCAACGCACTTCAACGTCTCGCATTTGTCGAGTTTTTTCGAAAAAAAATTTCTACCATATTATTCATATACAAAGGCATTTAAATTCTAATTTCACACTATAAACTCAAATTCTTACATCGTTTATATTATCGCGTAAAAATATTAAAAATTTCTATCGAGTTTTTTTATTTCCTCATAGATTTCTATTTTGTCGTCATTTTTATTGCAAAATTTATATTTGTCGCCAAGATATGTGTGTATAAATACATTTTGAAATTAATTTCGCACCACAAAACTCAAATTTCACCTGATGGATCAGCTCGCTACAACGTCTCGCGTTTGGCGAGTTTTTTCCGAATTTTTTATTTTCTACTATTTCCAAAAAATATTAAATTTTCTACCATATTATTCATATACAAAGACATTTGGATGTTAATTTCACACTATAAACTCAAATTCTTACCTCGTTTATATTATCGTGTAAAAATGTTCAAAATTTCTACCGAGTTTTTTTATTTCTTCATAGGTTTCTACTGTGTCGTCTTTTTCATTGAGAAATTTTTTATTTGTCGCCAAGATATGTGTGTGTATATACCTTTTGAAAGTAATTTCGCATCACAAAACTCATATTTCACCTGATAGATTAGCTCGCTATAATATCTCGCATTTGGCGAGTTTTTTATGAATTTTTTTATTTTCTACTATTTCCTAAAAATATTAAATTTTATACCATATTATGCATATACAAAGACATTTGGATGCTAATTTCACATTATAAACTAAAATTCTTACCTCGTTTATATTATCGTGAAAAAATATTCAAAATGTATGGCGAGTTTTTTTATTTCCTCATAAATTTCTATTGTGTCGTCATTTTCATTGAGAAATTTTATATTTATCGCCGAGATATGTGTGTATAGAACTTTTTTGAAAGTAATTTCAGACCATTAAACTCAAATTTCACCTGATGGATTAGCTCGCTACAACTTCTCGTGTTTGGCGAGTTTTTTCCGAATATTTTATTTTTCTACCATATTATGTATATACAAAGACATTTGAATGATAATTTCACACTATAAACTCAAATTCCTCGTAAATTATCGCGTAAAAATGTTAAAAATTTATGGCGAGTTTTTTAATTTCCTCGTAAATTTCTACTGTGTCGTCATTTTCATTGAGAATTTTTTTATTTGTCGCCAAGATATGTGTGTATAGATATTTTTTGAAAGTAATTTTGCATTACAAAATTCAAATTTCACCTGATGGATTAGCTCGCTATAACGTCTCGTATTTGACGAGTTTTTTCGAAATTTTTTATTTTCTACTATTTTCGAAAAATATAAAATTTTCAACCATATTATGCATATACAAAGACATTTGGATGCTAATTTCACAATATAAACTCAAATTGTTACCTCGTTTATATTATCGCGTAAAAATGTTCAAAATTTTTGGCGAGTTTTTTTATTTCCTCATAGATTTCTACAGTGTCGTTATTTTAATTGCAAAATTTTATATTTGTTGCCAAGATATGTGTGTATAGATACTTTTTGAAATTAATTTCGCACCACAAAACTCAAATTTCACCTAATGGATCAGCTCGCTACACGTCTCGCGTTTGACGAGTTTTTTCCAATTTTTAATTTTTTACTATTTTTTAAAAATATAAAATTTTCTACCATATTATGCATATAGAAAGATATTTGGATGCTAATTTCACATTATAAACTCAAATTGTTACCTAGTTTATATTATCTTATAAAAATGTTCAAAATTTCTTGCGAGTTTTTTTATTTCCTCGTAAATTTCTACTTTGTTTTTATTTTTATTTCGAAATTTTATATTATTCGTCAAGATATGTGTGTATAGATATTCTTTGAAAGTAATTTCGTACCACAAAACTCAAATTTCAACTGATGGATCAGCTCGCTACAACGTCTCGCATTTGGCGAGTATTTTTGGAATTTTTTATTCTGTACTATTTCCTAAAAATGTTAAATTTTATACCATATTATGTATATACAAAGACATTCGGATGCTAATTTCACACTATAAACTCAAATTCTTACATCGTTTATATTATCACGTAAAAATGTTCAAAATTACTGGCGAGTTTTTTTAGTTACTTATAGATTTCTACTGTGTCGTCATTTTGATTGTAAAATTTTGTATTTGTCGCGAAGATATGTGTGCATAGATAGTTTTTGAAAGTAATTTCGCATTACTAAACTCAAATTTCACATGATGGATCAGTTCGCTATAACGTCTCACATTTGGCGAGTTTTTTCGAAATTTTTTATTTTCCCCTATTTTATAAAAATATTAAATTTTCTACCATATTATGCATATACAAAGGCATTTTGATACTACTTTCACTCTATAAACTCAAATTCTCAAGTCTTTGCAATCTCTTTGATGCTTAGAGGGAAAAACTTTTCATCATTTAAATACATTATATTTACAAGGAAAAAGATTGCAAAAGATTCTCAAATCTTTGCAATCTCTCTCATGTTTATACCGTAAATAATGAATGAAAAGTTCTTTGTTGTTCTTAAAAAACTTTATAAATGACAAATTAATAAAAAAAAAAAAAATCATCTGTTATAGTTTTAGTGATGTTATCATTTGGATATTAGGCTTTATATAATATATAGTCGTTTTTATTTCAAAAGTATAATAACATTGATTATTATTTAGTAATATTCCTCCAGGTATTTGATTGTTGTTCTTTTCTATCGTAACTTTGGGTTGTGATATATATTTGTCTTTTATGAATGTTTTTTTTTGTCTGTTCATTGTTTTCCATTGAACTTCTTAATGTCTTTCGACTTTATACTAATATTGATGTTGATATCTTTTATGTAAGATGAATGGTCTTGTTTGAAAAGTTACATACACATTGTGTTATCCATCCTTTTTGCCGGTATATATATACAAATACACATATTGATAGAATTTAAGTTAGAATAGTGCTAAGATATAGCTATATATATTGTGACATGTTTTTCACTATTGATATGATAATTGCGTGTTCTCTGTATTTTGTAATATTTTATATATACAAAGGTTAATCGGAGAAAAATTTCCTCCTTTACCAAAATAATAATAATTGTGTTCACTCATTCTCACCACTTATATATACCAAGAAATTGTCTAACTTATGCTCTTAGAGTCTTAGGGTATAGGCCAAAGAAAGGAACATTTATCGAACAAAAGTGAATTATAATAAATACATATGTATAAATGGAAATTGATGGGTTTATTAAATAACTTTTATGTTAAAAGTCGGAAAATTCCAACATTTAATGAAGCTCATCTTATGCCCTTATTAGGGATATAAGTTAGTCAACCTCTTGTTTTAATGTGCACATTCAAAATTTAGGTACCTTTTTCGACACACATTTAAACACATGAAAGATTTTATTCAATTAAATTATCATATAAAATATCACTTGTTTCATGCATTACTTATACTCGCAAGTCAATTTAATTTTGTAGCAAGTTTTAACTGATAAAAGTTACTACGTATAATATTGCCTCACAATTAATCATTTTCTTTTCTTTGGTTTTTTGTTACTCGTATATTCTAATTAAACGCCCTAAAAATGTCATCTTTTGAATATTGAAAACAAATTATTGTTTCAAATACATTTTCAATATTGTATCCGCATCAAAAATAACTCCACATGTCTTTTCTTCATATATAATTAAAAGAGAATATGATTGAAAAATCTGAGTTCTTCATTAATTTTTATCGTTTGTGATCTAACGATCTTAATTTCTTTCGTATAATTACACTTTTAGTCCCTTAAATATTTGATGTATTTATTTAAATTAATTTCTTTCGTATAATTACATTTTTAGTCGATTAGATATTTTATATATTTAAACACATACTTTTAAAATTTTTTATTTAAATATAAAAACTTAATTCGAGTATTTCCTATTTATACTGAGTACTCACCGCAAAATTCCGATTGAATACTCTCCGACTAATAAATTTTACAACCTTGACAGCGAGTATTTAGAAAATCAAAGTTGATAAAACTTTTAATATTGCATCATCCGGTCACATTTTAGAAAATAAAATTGTATCGGAAATGGTTTTAACAAAAGAGGTGATAAATATACCATAAATGTTAATTACATACAAGAGAGCACTACACTATAGATTGTATTGTATTAATTAACTGTGTAAAATTTTTGTGTATGAATTAAAACTGATAATGTATTTTTATCACTACCATAGTAAAGTAATTCGCGTCGATGGTAAAAGTGACAAGGAGAAATTACAAGTTGTGTGTTTTGGGTGTAATTTTCTACAAAAAATAGGTTGCATATTTGGCGAGTGTATCGAATTTTACACATTTAACTGTTATATGTATTCAATTTCAAAATCGCATATTGTATATATTTAAATTTTGATATCGTCTATTGTCTACATTTAACCTACTATTGTACGAATAGAACTTAACTATTATATGTATAGAACTTACAAAAAAGTAATCACATGTAGTCAAAAACATACAATGTACAGTTTTAACATTCGATACATACAATAAAAGATTTTGAAGTTGAATGTATACAATAGTTAAATTGTAAAGTTAGATACATTATTAAATTATAAATTCAAAAAAATACATTGCATCTTTGTTCATCTAACTTTTTTTAATTAACTGCTAAAGTAACCTCAAACAAACAACAGTAATCACATCTAATTGAGATATATAACAACTTATGTACATAAAATTCTTTATTGTTGACAGTCATCAAGGCTATTATTATCAAAAACTATTTTATGTAAATATGTTTTTATTCTCATGTAGCCATTCATAAGCTTTGAGTAGCTTTTACTGCACCCAAAATACGGCCATGACACCTGTTCTCTCCGGCCTATTAGAAATCGAAATTGTGACCCCATCAGAATTCGATACAAGGAAAAACGAAATTATTAATATAATAATAACAGTAATGATAAATAATAAAAACTCATCAACGAGAAGAACATACCAAAACCACGCTGGTAGTATCAACGAGAAGAACATTCCATACAAAAAAGTTTCCTTAGGCAAGCCAACGTAAAATGTGTTTTTTTTTAATGTAGTATCAACTAAGAGGCAATACAACATTCCAACGTTTGAAAACTCTGGATTTGAAAAGTAGCTGAATCTCGACATTCAAAAACAAGTAAAAGTAGCAAGTAATATGAATTTTGTGTTTACAAATGGTATACATCATAACAATATCGGGGTAACCAAACAAACTAACTGTTGCCAGTTCTAAGTTGTAAACAAATGTATAAATCGTAAGGATGTTTGGTGGGCTAGAGGTGTGTTCTCTTTTAAATTTCTTCAGATATATGTAATTTATTGTAGATTTTTTTTTTCCTTTCTATTAAGTTGGTGTTTATAATTGCGTTTTGAAGAGATTTATTAGATTATGGCGTTTGCAAAATAATCTGAAGAAAAATATGTGTTCCGTAAAATATAGATTATCGACTACGCAATATTAGAAAAAACAGTTTAGGCATGCTTTTTCAAAATGGTATTTTAGAAAGACGTAAAAACATTATGAAAACACAATCCCGGCCGCCCTTTATGGCTACTTTGCGTGGATTTAAACGTCAAGTTTACATATACTCTGTAAAAAATTAAGAATAATTATTAGATTTCAACTATAAATTTCAGATATTGTTATACTAATGGATACGTCTTCTTTATGATGGGATTGATAGGTTAAAAACGACTATGATTTTGACGTACCATTTATGTAAATCCAGTTATCTATCTACCATCAAACTTGGAATACACGGTATACTCCGTAAAAAAGATGTACAGGGGCGTTTGTAATATACAGGAAACTAGTTTGCTGTTTCATAAGGCTCGTGATTGTATCTATACTGAACCTAACCAAAACAAGGGAGAATACACGCTTGCTGTTTCATAAATTTATCTCTCAAATTGGCAATAAGATTATATTGTGTACCTTTAAAGGTTGATACCAGTTTTATTCATGTTCTTCCATATTTATGCAACATAAAGCACAACAGACAAAACTTACACACCTCAATTCTTGTGTTGCATCCGGCCGCTTTCTGCACCAGCAAACGGATCAATTGTCACATTTATAACAGTAGGCTTTCGTCCAGAAAAGGATTCGGTGAGAGCAGCTTTCAGCTCATCAGGAGTCCCAACAAGATAACCTTTTCCACCAAAAGCTTCGATTAGAACGTGGTATGCTGCACCAGGTACAAACGAAGTTGGTGCTGGATCATCCTTGTAGGGCCCAGTTATGTCTTCAGGGTTTCGTCGGTCACCACCATATACACCACCATTGTTGAACACTATCACTACTACAGGCAACTGATAACGAACCAAAGTCTGCAAACATAAAAACACAAGTCAATGATGAAATATTATTAAAAGTGACTGAAAAGGCTGCCAATTGCCAAAGTGGTAATTGACTAATTTTGACACGTAAACACATTAATGGGTAAATTAGGGTTAAGGTTTATTCCTAATGGGTCAAATCAGAATATTTAACCATAAAGAAACCCGTAGGTTAGGTAGAAAGGGTTAAGAGTCACCCACAGTGTATTTTCAATGCTTATAGCCTACTAAATCGCTTTCTTTATAAAATATATATATTACTACAGATATGGTTTTGTAATCGTATTTACTACAATAACTCTTTATGAAACTGGTCATCGGTCACCCTGACCTAACCCATGCTAAAAACCTGTTTCAATCTGAACCCATTCCAGCCCGTTACTCAAACTGCCCATTTTGACACCTCTACAAAAACACTAATAATTGTGCAAAAAGGGAATAAAAAAGGTAGCAAACCTCGACTTCCATAGCACTGAACCCAAACCCAGAATCACCTTCAACAGCCACAACGAGTCGATCAGGTGAAGCCACGGCTGCAGCAATGCAATAACCTAAACCAACTCCCATTGTCCCCCATGTCCCGGCATCCAACCTTGTCCTCGGCTCCATCTGAACCAAAACAGACCGACCCACATCCATAGTATTAGCACCTTCCGACACCACTATTGGAGCAGGACTGCCTAACCCAATAATCGCATCTCTAATAATCCTCATCGGAGTCAAGAAATTAAACGGGACAACATCCTTCGCCAACTGACTCTCCATTCTCGACACATTGTCTTTCACCTTATTGGTTATAGCCTCAATCCAAGGGTGTGTCCGCCCCAAACAAAACGGGTCATCCTTAATCTCCTTATTCAACACTTGAAGCACCTTTCTAGCATCCCCCACCAACCCTAAATACGGCTTTCTTAACTCAATCTCACCCTCATCTATATCAACCAAAATAAACTTAACGTCTTTCGACCACTTCGGTGGCTCACCAAAGTGCAACAACCAGTTCAACCGCGCACCAACAACTACAGCAACATCACATTTACCAATTGCAAGTGAACGTGCAGCCGTAGCTGCTAACTCATGAGTATCCGGCAACAAACCTTTACCCATTGGAGTCGGCAAAAATGGAATCCCGGTTCGTTCAACTAAATTCTTAATCTCATCTTCAGCCCTAGCTATAGCTGCACCTTTACCAAACACAACTAATGGTCTCTCAGCTTTCCTAATTAAAGCTATAGCCTTTTCGATATCTTTTTTTGCTACATTTTTTATATCAACTATTTTCCTACTATTTTCAGCATCATCTAATAACTTATTAGCTTCAGATTCAGTTACAGTTTGATGAAGCACATCGGCAGGTATATCCAAGTAACATCCACCCGGTCGACCCGACCCAGCATGATCAATAACAGTAAGAACAGCATTAGGTATTTCTGTTACATCTTTCACTTTAACTGAAAATTTAACAAAAGGTTTAACCGCAGCAATTTGATCGAGTTCCTGGAAATCACCACGTCCGAAATCGTTCTGATTGCATGAACCAGAGATCATGACCATCGGCCATGCGTTGGCGGCGGCGTTGGAGAGTCCAGCGAGGCCGTGGACGCAGCCGGGACCGGAGACAGTGAGTAGGATGCCGGGACGACCGGTGAGGTAACCGTAAGCTGAGGCGGAATACCCTGCTGATTGTTCGTTGTGGAACGCGATGAAACGGATACCGAGAGCGACGGCGCGATTGGCTAAAGATGTGACGGGGATTCCGACGACGCCGAACATGCGGTCAATGCCGGCACGTGCTAGGGCTTTGGCGACGAGGAGATTGCAGTCGATTAAGGTAGGCTGATTGTCTGATTCAGTAGCCATTTTGAGTTAGGGTTTTGATAAAGGAGAATATTGAATTGGGTAGGTGAAAATTAAGGATATATGAGAAATTGGTGGTGTGAAGTGGAAGATGTGAAGAGTATGTAGTGAATTGGGTGGAAAACAAAATTGATTTTGGCAACTGGATCGGAGCCGCCAGTAAAGAGGACGATTATGATGTTAATTTACGGTTTGACACGAGTACTAGTATTTCAATTACTTTCCTTTTCTTTAGAGATGAGTACCATCTCTGTCAAGATTCCTCAAGATTCAGACAACTCTCAACTATTTTGAGTTTAAAGTTTTGTTTTCCATGTTTGTGAAAAATTACTTGAGTTAAAAATAAATGAAAGTTGCTAACGAAAATCCAGAAAACTTTTAGTTAAGACCTGTAGCAACGGTTTGGTCCTCCATTCATCTTTTATCCGTCTATCACTTTTTCTATCGGTATCATTTGATCTTTCATCAGTTTTTGGGTTTAGTCTTTTATTTCCTTCTTCATCAAAACGGATAAAAAAATGTATTGACAGGGGCTCAACTATTGTATTTTTGTTTGTCTGTTTTGTGTATATTGAATTATCATTGGTAAATGGTGGGTTCAATCTTTCTGAAAATCGGTCATATATTGACAGTGTTTCAGTATTTGTTCAGTCTTTTTGAATAAGTGTTGACGTGATGCTGAAGTAACACGAAAAATGAACGAAATGCCAAATTATCTGTTGGGAGTAGTCTAAAGACTACTTTTTTTATTCTAGCGATAGGAGATAAACCCTTCAACTAAGAATATTGAAGAAAGAAGGTTTTACTTGCGCTAATTAATTGTTAATATTCGTGATTATTGTAGATGTTATATTTGTTAGATTACATAGTTAGAAAAATATAATGAAAAGATAATAATAATAATAATAATAATAATAATATAACAACTAGTAGCTACTTATTAATTTCTCTTTTAACACAACTAATATGAAATACTCATGTGCTAGTGTGGAAAAAAATGAACTTTTGTTGATAGTTTTGTTTGAGTTATATTATAGCGTTCATTCATAGTCTTACAAAATGAATATAACAAAAATAGTCTTTTTTCTCTTTTAGGGAGCAAGTTTTTGTCGTTGCAACAACAGAAAATTTCTAAATTTGTTAGCTAAATTAGTCAATTGTTGAATTGGACACAAGGATAGTTAGGTGGGCATGTGGGATTATGGGTTTGATGTTTGTAATCTGAATTTATATCTGAAGACCGGGTAAGTGGGCCCTCATTTCAGCCCAAGCCTAAATAGCTTTTCTTTACGGACTATATTCCCTTCCCCTCTTCATTTGTAAGAGATAAAGTTTTGTAAGGGTAAAAGCTATAAAAATTTAATTACACTTTTCAAAATGTATAAATGTTTATAATATACTTTGTAAATAATTAAAGTGTCCGATATACTTTCAAGTTTAGTTTCATGGTGCATAACATACAATCAATAAAGCATATAGTACAAGTGTTTCAACCTTTTTATCAGTTATGTTGGTTGTACTTTATGCTTAATAGAAAAATATATATAAAATGATCTTACTAAAAGCAACAAAGGCATAAGTTATGAGCTAAATTTACTTTACTACTGTGCATGAAGATGCTTGCAAGCTTTTGGAATGAGTTTAGTTGCTAGCTAGGAATCTTGTGTTCCTAAAATTGTTGATCTTTACAACGAATGTTCATTTCGTGGTCGTTTATTTAAAATGGTTTTTATGTGTTATTAATTACATTATGAATGATTGCATTGACTTTGAGCTGTGATTTTAAATTCATGTTAAGAACCCAATATAAAAGTGAATATGGAACAAACCAGGTTTTTTCCAACTAATTATGATCACATGTGACGGTGACACTTCATAACTAAATAATAAATAGAATTATAATTAATAATTAATATTAATTACTATTAAGTATTAAAGTGATTTGAAGGGGCAACGTGGAGTAATGTTATGGCAAGTTCCTCCGACGCACAGGAAAGTAGAATTAACGGAAGACGCGGCAATCATAAGTCATAACTCTTGTATTGGCTTAATTAATTGTGAACTAATTTTTAAATGAACCATGAGTCGTGCAGCTGACCACCGCAACCGACGCCCCCACTTTCTTTATATTTCTACATTACGAGTATTATACGTACTTTTCTCTATAGAGATCAGATATAATACTGTAATTTTATGTATTTAATACTCCACAAACGAGTTAATACGATTTGATTGAAGTCATCAAACCAAATCCTTAAGTAGTTATGTGGTCTTAGTTTCTGTTAATAACACATCTAGGGCCTTTTGAACTTGTAATAAACTTCTAACCAAAGTTTAATTATATACTAATCACTATTACGGAGTACTTTAAAATGACGCGCTCTAAATTACATTCCTAGACATCTTTGATATATCTTGTTAAGGTCTTGGTGGATAAGTGATTGATAAACGTAGCACTACATTTAGGGCACGTATGAAATGATATTAATCCAAAGCATGTAGAAATTTATTTTTATTGATCAAACAAAGAAGAGTCTCGTACGTATTATTCCAATTTTTCTCTCGCACAAATTACAATCACATGATATTGCGAGTAATTTTGATAAAGTATAATCTGTAATAACTTAATAAACATATAAACTAGTCAAAGAAAGAGATAAAAATATAAATTAAAAAAAGATGTACTTTATTGATATTAAAGTAAATATACTCCGTAAGTGAAGGGGAAAATAACCTTTTTCTATTTAAAAATTATTTAAAATTAAAATAACAAGCATGCTCATAATTATAAGTATTTAGTTGAATACACTTGAAAGGTCAAAATTTAATAACATCTCTAAAAATTAAAAGGGCTAATCACAAATATGCTCATTTGATCAAGTCCAATTAACATTCTAATCCGTTGACTAGCTTGTTTACAAAATTAATCCATGTTCGATCGAACATGGTTCGATCCCTTCGATCAGCAATGCTTTTCAAATAAATCAACTTAATTAATTAAACTTAAGTCAACTTAATTATTAAATTAATCTCTAAGTCAAATTAACCCTAATCGAAACCTTCGATCTATATAAGAAGCCGCCATGTACCTTCGATCAAGTTGATCGAAATTCAAAAGAAAAAATTATTATTTAAGCCTTGTTACTTTTCATGCATGATCGAAATTTCCAAAAAAAAAAAAATACATATCGAAATCTTGTCATTATATCTATTTTGTGCCTTATATTCGATCAAGAATGATCGAAATGAACCTAAGAAAAACTTTCCATTACTTTGATATATTTTATTATTTAATATATTAGCTTATGATCGAAATTGTGTCTCATAGTTTGGAATATTTTATTACTTTATATATTAGCTATGATCGAAATTGTGACTCATATTTGATCACTGAATTTGTGGTTGTTGACAAATCCATTATGGCTTTTGTTTTTAATATAATTACAAACAAACAAAGAATAATAACATATAATAATACAAATAATGAAAAGTAACAAGGGTTAAATAATAATTTTTTCTTTTGAATTTCGATCAGCTTGATCGAAGGTTTCGATTAGGGTTAATTTGACTTAGGGATTAATTTAATAATTAAGCTGACTTAAGTTTAATTAATTAAGTTGATTTATTTGAAAAGCATTGCTGATCGAAGGGATCGAACCATGTTCGATCGAACATGGATTAGTTTTGTAAACAAGCTAGTCAACAGATTAGAATGTTAATCGGGCTTGGTCAAAGGAGCATATTTGTGATTAGCCCAAATTAAAAACATAATCATTATCGACTAATTACAGTTGACTTTTGATAAATTAAAAAAAAATTAATTGGTACATAAAAGTTTGACTTTTTATACTTTTTATACTTTTTAAAATAGTAAGTAATTTTCCAAAAAAATAATTATTATATCATTTTAATCGATAAAATATAAGTTTCACCTTTCAATTTCAACGATAACTTTAAGTTATAAGTTGATAATTTTAACTTTAAACTTCTAGTCACTTTTTGTAAAACGCACTTTAAAAGTTATTAGAATTATTTGTAAATGTTTATCTAAATTAATGTTGTTTATATGTAAAATAATCTAATTCAAACCTTTTTTTTAAAACCTACTCGTCTTCATTCATCGAATGTTGAAAATCCTAATCGTCAAGCTTTTAATGGACGCAAAGCTGGAGGTTTTGACCCGGACAACATGCTCCACTAGTCACAGTGAATTCCCCCTCTACCAAAGTGGATAAAAACCCCACCTTTTATTTTCGTTTCACAAGCAACGTACAAATAAATATCCATTAATAAATACTAGTGTTTTTGTTTCATTGACTCACCATTTGATACATATTAGCATTTGGTTTCAAATCAATTAAAATTAGGCGTAAATATCTTGATTCTAACATGTCCATATATATATATCATGTTTGTCAGATCAAATAAATAAAGTATGTAATATTTGATTTGGCTTCAAATAACCTATTTACTAGCAAATATAGCCAAACCAACCAAAAGGGATCTCATTCACCAAATAACTAAACACCACTCACATACTTGGAACATACTCATCATAATGCCCAACAAGTTAGGACCAAATCCAACAACAACACATTATTGGATTTTTTGTACATATCATGTTCCGATATTTCGTAGTTCATGTATTGCATTTGTTTTTACCATTTTACAATGAGAAATATCTTGTGCGAAATAGGTAAAAAGAAAAAATAAAAAAAGAACTAATAATGAAAATTCTTATACAGTCTCTTAATTAAATAGATGCAACTAATTTTGGATCGATATGTATGTATTATGTGATTTATATAAGTACTTACATTTTCTCATGTATGATACCTACAAAATTTCTAACTCGTGATCTTCTATATATATGACAATCAAAATAATGAAAAACTCAGATTTGATTGACACCGGATCTCGAGGGAAATTTAACGAAACATTGTTCGTGTAACGAAATTGGGTTTCTTAAATAAGCATTTATCTACGTTTATTATGAGTAATTCACGATGATTTTTGAGAATAGAAAATAAACAACGTTCAAGTCATTTTAATTTATTATAAGGGTTTGGCTTGTAACAAGTATTTGTTTAAGTTTCACTTTCCTTATTAAATAAAACTTCAACTTAAATATGTAAAGAGTTCACTTAACAAATGTGTACTAATTTTGTATTTTTTGAATATATATGAAAACTTTGAGTTTATTAAACAATTGTTATATCTTTAGGGCATAAGCTAACTAAACTCTTGCTATAAATACTTCCTTTAAATTAAGGGTGCTTCTAAATTTACTGCTAAAGTTTTCATCAAGTGTACTTGAAACATTGAAAATAGTGTTGCTTTACTTAAACATATTGAGGAGACTGAAAGCACGTTGAAGACCGGGCGATTTGATTGGTTAAGTACAATAATTAATGGCTCTAATTAATTTTCTGATGGCCATATATTTTTCTTGTAATTGGGAGGTAATTGCTTAACTCAGATTAAAGTACAACTAACAAAACATAAGGAACAAATAAGCTATTGGAAAACACTTTTTTCAGAGTTGTAATGACTAACTTCAGAAAAAGTAGATCAACATTCTCCTACGCCGACTTGTCTTTTCGTTGGGCTGTAATTTCTCACATATAGCCCCCATGTATTTTTCATTATTTCTTTTCACCCTATACATATACGACGTAAATAACACTAGCAAAAAAGTTTTTGCTGTAAATACTAAAATGTTTTAAGAGGATTTTAGACTAAACATATGTCAAAACACATATCTAAAGATATGATTTATGGATATGTAAACATAATTGATGAGACAGTGATCAAATTAGTAAGAAGTGCCAAATAGTGTATCATTTTAAATGTTTTTAAGTCTATCTAATAAAACTTATATAGTATTATCTTTTATAATGCCTTTTCGTTAAAGAAGCTTCGTTTAAAGTTTTAGAAAAAAAAATATGATTTCTAGTTGAAAAAATATATTTCTGTCAAAATTTGTTAAAAACACATAAAAATACTCCATATTTGTTACATATACAACGTAAGAGCTTTTCAAATCTCAACATGATGCTATATCTTCCTATAAATATTAATTTTTTTGTAATGGTTTGTATATATATACACATGTATATACATATCTTACTAAGCAAAAGGTTACTAAGCAAAAGGTTAATTTTTCAAAATCTATCAAAGTAAAACATTTACAAAAAGATTTTTAAAAAAATTTCGAATTTTTTCACAATAAAACCTCATATCGGAGATGTCTAAGGAAAAAAAATTCACTAAATTCGTGACTTTATTTTTAATTACAACATCTTTACCTAAAAACACTTTAAAAAAAATTAGTTGAAGATGTTCTAAAATTAAAAGATCTATATGTAAATCATACTATGTATCTATATATGATACTCACTTTGTTTCAAATTTACTGTCTTAATATTTGTTTTGATAAATTTATATTCTATTACCATTGAGCATTAAAACTTAACAAATGAAACTAATAATTATTATATGTTTTCAGCTTACACTTTAAGCTTATTATTATTTTTTAATTCATTTATTTTTTAAAAAGTTAATAAATTCACTAGTAAAATAAAAAAATCAAAACATAATAATTTTGATGAATTTATAATTAAGATGTTTACCTTGAAAGTTGAAATTTGTACTACAGAAAATAGTTGAAAAGATGTTTATTTTGAAAGTTGAAATTTATACGAATTTAAATAGTTAAGGAAACTATAAAAGTAATTGATACAGCTAAGGATTAGACAAGCATTTATTTTTTCCAGTTAAAATTTAATAATAAGAAACCAAATTAACAAGTGTTATACTACATCATATTCCTTTTTACATAATCTTAACTCTTCCAAATTAATAAGCATTATACTACACCAACCGGAGTGTTCGAGGTAGTGATAATGACAATGTGAGTAGTGTGATGAAGTTTGTTTGGAGTATACCTTTCGGTTAATGGTGTTGTGGAGGGGAGTAATATGCCGGTGATAGGCTTTACTTCTTCGTTGACGATATAGAAATCGACTCGGCCGGTAGCGAAATCGTTATCCTTTTCGTCGGAATCATCTTCAGGTGATGTTTCAATCATATCCTCTAAGGTTGTATAATGTAGATTGATTAATGTTTATCAACTGTGTTTTTTATTATATATATATATATATATATATGTATATTCTAAAAAAGAATCTAATGCAACTTGAGAACAACATTTTTTTAAGAATAACATTTCACGAAGCTAACTTCAATTTTTGAAGCGCTTGAACCCGACGGGTTTTTCGGTTGAACCGGAAAATCAACGACCCATAACCACCAAAAAATTGAGTTTTCTAATTTTCTTTTCCTTTTTATGGTTGATCGAACAAAAAACATCACTAACCTTTAAACTTGGAATTTTAAATTGACGAAATTTTTTTCTCGAAGATGATAACCCGATCGTCAATGATTACTCGTTAAAGCTGTTGTTCGTTTGTAGTATCAGAATAAATTTAAGATTTGAAAGAGATTATTATAAAGTTAGAATCTAAAGAAAAATCAAAAGAAGTAAAATAGTAGATTTACAAATGAGAGATAGATAAAGAATTGAAAATTGAATAGATAAGATTTGTAGGTGCCGATTTGTATATGGTGGAGAAAAGAAGACTCCATCTTGAAACTGATGTTAGATAATTAATAACGAGTTGGTATATTAAAATAGTGGTAGCTGCTTTAATAAATATAGATACAACAAACACAAATTACATACAAACACAATATAACTAACTATCATATATCATTACACTAATAAATTATTATTATATGAATACACATTTCTATATTTTCAATTATTTGTAGTAACTTGTCGTCATTTTTATATAAAGTAATGGAAAATTTGTACGGAGATAACTCAACCGAAGATGCTGAAACTTATATGAGGACACCAGAATTTGCCACTAGTAAGGTACAAAATCAGTTATTTTATTTATATTATTTATCTTTAAAAATTCTCTGTAAATATTAACAAAATTAAACAAATTTTTAGATGTTCAATTCACGCGAAGATTTGATGGATTGGGTACAAAATAAGGGACGATCTGTTGGTGTTGTCATTATCACTAAAAGATCTAATAAATATCCAAGTGGTTTTGTGTATCAAATAATACTCATGTGTGATCGTGGCGGTACATATAAGGTTAAAGATTCAAGTAAAGTTTCTGGCACAAAAAAATGTAATTGTCCATTCGAATTAGAAGGAAAATATTTAAAAGAATATGATCGTTGGACGTTAACGGTGATATGTGATGAACATAATCATCAAGCTGTACTGTATATGGAGGGGCATCCATTTGTAAAGCGATTAACTAAAGATGAAATTAGTTTGGTCACGGAACTAACAAGGAAAAATGTGGCGCCACGTGATATTTTATTATTACTAAAGGAGCGGAATGTGAATAACGTGTCCTCGCTCAAAAACATTTATAATATAAGGCAAAATATTCGTATGGCCGAGCACGTAGACAAATCTCCCATGCAAGTTCTTATGTCCATTTTGCATTTGAATGGTTACGTCTATGAGTTTTCTACAAACAATTTAAACGAGTTAGAAAATCTCTTTTTCGTTCATCCAAAATCATTCGATATTTGGCGTGCATTCCCACACGTGGTGATTATAGATGCCACGTACAAAACGAACATCTACAATATGCCATTTGTTGAAATTGTTGGTGTAACTTCAACTAACCTAACATTTTCCATAGCATTTGCCTTTATGGAAAAAGAAAGGGAGGCTAACTATACATGGGTATTAAACTGTCTAAAGTTAACACTAGATGCGTGCATGCTCCCACGTGTTATAATAACAGACAGAGAGTTGGCTCTGATGAATGCATGTCATCAAGTGTTTCCGGATGCTACTCGATTGCTTTGTAGATGGCACATTAGCCAAAACATTCTGAAGAACTGTAGGCAAACGATCAAATCACAACCTGAGTGGGACTTATTTCTTTCGTTGTGGAAGTTGCTAGAAGATTCTCCAACGTCGATATCTTACGTGAATAACTATAATCAACTTAAATCAATGTTGATTCCATATCAGCGTATGTTTCTATATTTCACATTCAATATTTATTTTTACGTATTTATAGTATTTTTACATCGAATAAACTTTTTTCAGGTGTTTTTAACTATATAAATCAGAACTGGTTGAACAAATATAAGGAAATGTTTGTGTCTGCCTGGATCGATCAACATCTTAACTTTGGAAATCGCACAACCAATCGAGTTGAGAGTCAACATGCAAAGTTAAAAAAATACTTGAAATCTTCAAAATCTAGTCTCGATAGATTTGTGGGTTGTATTGATCATGTCGTGGAGTCGCAACTTACACCAATTAAAGAAAGCCTAGAGAAAAGCAGAATTGTCCGCATTCATCAACATAACATAAAGTGTTTCAAGTCATTGCGCGGTTTTGTTTCAAATGCGGCTTTGAATATAATACTTGAAGAACGTCAACGGTTAAAGGATTCCCAGTTAGACTCATCAAATTGTGGATGTCAACTCCGCAATAGTTGTGGGTTACCTTGTGCTTGCGAACTTTCAGTCTATTTGAATTCAGGTCAATATATTCCTTTAAATTATATTGTTTTTTTTTTGTTTTTTTATATTGAACCTTTTAAAATGTAGGTATATAAAATATATATACATCTAAAATAATTATCTATATTTAAATGCAGGTCGATGTATTCCCTTGGATTCGATAGATCTATTTTGGAGGAAGTTAGATATTTCGCCGTCAACGGCTGGGCGAAATGACGATATTAGTTGTGACGATGAAGTAGAACTCTTTAAGGAAAAGTTTATCAAGGAGTCTAGACTTGTGAAAAAAAGTTTGTTACAAAAGCTAAAGGATATAATTGGTCGAAGTACAACGTTCATCCGAGAACCTCGAGTTCAAAAAAATACTCGTGGACGACCTAGCTTGAAGAAACAACAGCAGAAAAGGCGTGTCGATCCCAGTAATCGAGATCCTCACAGAAATAGTTATTCCACCACGCCGAAGGTTATTAGGTCAGATTCAATCAAGGTACCAGCGAGACATAGTTCATACGTGATGGACTTGAACAAGGAACCAACAATGGAAAATTCACATGCTTTTGACTTGAACGAGGTACCGATGTGGGATGATTCATATGATGCATGCTATTCACACCCGTTAATGGCCGAAATTCCAAATATATTCCATCCTTACATAACACGTATACAAAATGTAACGGGCGATGGTAATTGTGGGTTTCGATCAATTGCTGTTTGTCTCGGATATGGTGAAGATCAGTGGCTCAACATTCGACTTCAGTTACTAGACGAGTTAAAAAACGGATATCACTACTTACAGGTTTTTAATGCGGGTTTTAATGAATTGTATCAGTCGTTGTATTTTTTAGAATCTCCTGCACCGCCACAACACTGGATGATTATGCCTATGACAGCTATTCTAATTGCCAACAGATTTGGTGTCATCGTTCACTGTTTAAGCATTAGAGGTTCTGTGACTTGCTTTCCTCTCTGGAGAGGCCCAGAAGAGTTTCAACACCACCAAACTCTTACAATTGCACATATAAATGAAAATCATTATGTGATGGTACAATTACAAGGAGAGTACCCAATGCCTCACATTACTCGATATTGGACTTTTTATAAGTCCCCGAATGCAGTTGGATGGGAAATCATGTATACGCCGCGTCTAAAATTATATACTCAACTCAAGCCTTGTAATTCTCAAAAGGGTTTTGTAGATTTGGATGATTAATTGTTGATGAAAACTATGTTTTAACCTTTATAGTTTTTGTTCTTTTTTTATGTTTTTCGTTTATTTTTATAAATAAACTATATAAAAAATCGACCAAATAAAAATTAAATTCGACCCCTGTTATCGTGGATTTATAACCTAGTATGCTTTATAATAAAAAGCCAAAAAGAGAATTCGTAAGCTATTAATCAAATACAAATGAATGATTTGTACTCGTATTGAAGGGTTAAAATCCATGTTAAAATGACTCATATAACATGAAATGAATATACACAAGTATGAACATTCAATTATATAAATTAATATTAATATATATAGTTGAAAATAGATTGAAAAATATCTTAATAATATCGAAACACTAGTCTCAATAATTTATTATATAAATAAGCTAAAGCATCAACGTTTATATATATTCATGGTGGGTTAGTCAAAAATTAGAGAATAAATATTATTTTGACAAACAAATCAACATGATTAAAAATATTTTTACGGAGACTTGTGCACTTCAACTCAAATCAACATTGTAATTAAAGTTTGACTCAGTAACTCAAATCAACATCATTATTTTGTAATTAAAGGTTGACTTAGTAAGTTAAGAAATATTTATTAGTATATTGAGATCACCCCTAAATTAAATCTAGGTCATTGAACTGATTTCACAATCGTACTTTATTCTTTTAATTATCACTGTTCGTTGAAAACTGAAATGTATTGGTGTCAGCTAATTTTTTAGATGATGACCATATACACTTTCTAAGTTAAATCAGGAACAAAAAACTAGTAAAAATATACTTTCTTTGTTTTAATTTAAATGTCTATTTACTATTATATTTGTTCTAGAAAAATTGTTTATTTGTATAAATTAATCATACAAAACTATTAAATTTTTAAATTTATTCTCATTTATTACTCTCAATAACTTATTTTTTAAAATATTTTCAATTAAATTTATCTTGAATATAAGGATAAAATTGATATTTTATTAAACTACTATATAATTTTACATTTTTTCTTAAAGGATATTGTTTTTGAGACGAAAGAAATAATAATTAAATTACTTTCATACGCATTACACTTGTCATTTATTCATTTGTATCAAATCAAACCTTAAATAAAAGCATAAAAGTACAAAGAAGCATACAGAATCCAGGCTTGAGTTTGTTTGGAATTGCTCTAAACATAAGTAATTTTGATATAAACAATAGTAATAATTAATTCATTAATCCATTAATATTTAGAAAAAAAACAAGATTTATGCCAACTTTAAACGCTGTGTTATGTGTACCTTCCGTATAAACTGTTGTACCACACCAATAGCGTATCCAGATCAACATTTTCACTTTTTAAGACGCGGAGTTTTCTTATCAGACACATTCATTCCAACTGTCACCTTCATTTATTTTATCAATTTTTAATTCTTATCTTCAATTAAGATTTAATTATTTAATTAATAATCATTTGTCAAACGTTCCGCATAATATATATACACCCCTCAATTCCCTCCCCCTCATCCTCAAACCAGTTCATTTTCCAAACAGCAAATCAAACGTCGTCATTATGGGCAACTACGTATCCTGCACATTAACCAAACACTCAAAGATCACAAAAGTAATTCTCGCCAACGGTGAAATCCGTAAACTTCAACAACCAATCAAAGCAGCAGAACTCATGTTAGAATCACCAAACACATTTCTAGTTAACTCGAAATCACTAAAAATCGGAGCTCGGTTCGCTGCGTTAAACGCAGACGAAGATCTTGAAATCGCCAATGTGTACGTTATGTTTCCGATGAGCAGAGTCAATTCAGTCGTTGCTACCGCGGATTTAGCGACGCTTTTTCTAGCTGCTAAACTATCGGGTAGTAAAAAAATAGGAAGTGTAAGAATCTTGCCGGAAAATGCACCTACGCCGCCGAGATTGAGTTTTGAGGAAATTGAAGAGTTTTCGACACCAGAATTTAAGCAAATGATTTCGAATTGTAGATCGAAGAAACCGTTGTTGGAGACTATTGTTGAAGAACCGATTCGTTGTCGATAATTGTGGCCCGAAGGGTTTGTTATTATTTTGGTTTATGAATTGGTTACATATACGTAGTATAGATAGAAAATATTCTTTGCATTATATTTATTCTTTTTTTGCTAAGCAATAAGGGAATTGGAACTTTTATTACTCCTTGATATGTAACAATTGATTTTTTTGAAGTTGCGAATTATAAGTTGGAGTGTTACTTTACTAAAGTTGTAAAATTTATATATTTTATTGTTTATGTTTTTTATTTTTATTAGATCTTATGATTAGCAGTATAAAACAAGTGATTGTTTTGGTTTAATATTTATATTTATATTTATATATATTTATCAACCAGGCAATAAATATAAATATAAGTATTTACATTAATTGAAATGGGATTTGAGATGTCATAAAAGTTAATCATACCAATTGTTAGTGCAGCTTAAATGATAGCAGGTGGTTACGTTGGTCTACTTAGATTCATGTGAAAGGGACTTCATTTTATTATCTGAAAATAAAATTATATTATGTCCGTACTTCATTCGTCACCTTTATTCATACTCAGATAATCCATCTCATTTAAATCCGAGTTAAGGTAAATGGAGCAGATTACAAATTACTTAATTGAGTTACAAATTTTTTAAACATATACATAGATCAGATATTGGATCAAAATTATTTGTTTTACATATATCCGAATAATTTAAATAAAATTTGAATAAATTAAATAATATATTTTTACTGATATGTTAATGTTTATCGTAATTAAATTAAAATATGATCTATTATTAGGAATTATGTTCGTTTAGATAATTGATTTCCTGCAACTTGCTTATCACTTGCTCAGTTTGTGTTTTAAATATCAAAACTACTAATCTACTTATGCAAATTTATAATATAAGGAAGTGTGTTTTAGAAGTTTGTACCAATATGGTAGTATGGTGTTTTCATAAAAATTTACATGTAAACAATTTGTTAAATTTTGTTTCAATTGATATCACACGCTCAACTTTAGCTAAATCGGATGAAATCATTTCATTCAAATAGTAAACCGAAACTATTTAACCTATATTCGATTAATTCATTTCTTATTTGGTTTGAACTGCACGTCAACTTGAATTTGTTCAATATATTTGGTAGAGTCGCGGTTAGTTTGGTAACAAAAGAAATTATGGCATGAATGAATGATAAAGAAAGATAGATGAGATTGATAATTTGATAGTTCAAACATTATAATCACAAACCTACCTTAAGAGTAACATGGGACAAGTTGGAAATAGAAGCATGATTAGTGATTCTATAATATAAAGAAGAAAACATATTCCAACAGATATTTTTATATGAACGACATATATAGATTTTATAACAAACATCTTACCGCATATACATGCATAAAATATTCAAAGTACGTCTTAAATTTTGTTTTGATCAATACTTTTATGATCAATATAGAGTAACTATATAAGCGTTAGTTGTTGTAAAATCTTTATATATATAATTAAAAAAAAAATCAATGGAGGAATCCGAGCTCTTTATTGTTTTTCACCATTTGTAATCCAACGATCTTAATTTATTTCATATAATTACATTTTTAGTCCCCTAAATATTTAATGTATTTATTTAAATTAAAACGATCTTAATTTCTTTCGATAATTACACTTTTAGTCCCCTAAATATTTCATGTATTTATTTAAAATAAAAAATAGACTAAATAATTTATTCATTTATAAAAATAAAAGAGTCTATAAACTATATAAAAATCAGTTACGATATTTTATTTATTTTATTAAAATTAAATTTGTCCCGCGTTATAGCGGGTCTATAAACTATATAAAAAATCGACCAAATAAAAATTAAAAAAAATCGGTCACGATATTTTATTAATTGATGAAAATTAAATTCGTCCAGCGTTATCGCAACTCTATAGACTATATAAAAAAATCGACCAAATATATTATTTATTTATAAAAGTTAAATTCGTCGCGCGTTATTGCAGGTCTATAAACTATTAAAAAAATTAGTCACAAATCGACTACAATATTTTATTTATTTATAAAAATTAAATTCATCTCGCATTATCGTGTAATGATAGAGACCTAGTAAATTCTATAATAAAAAAATGTATGTTATAATGAGTGAGCTATACAAAACGGTTGTGCATTCAATTTTTAACGAATGTGCATCACCACTCGTTTAAATTTTGAAGTGCAACCGTTGCATGTTGCCTTCTACTTTATGTTTAATACTTTTTGCCATTTAATAACGTTTAAGCACACAAAAGGTGATCACTAGAGATCATTTCATAGCTTGTATTGTATGAATAGTATCAATCAACAACTCGATAAATGACTCGTAACTCGATAAATGATTCGTAAAAATTAAAGTTATTTTAAAGATATAATTGAAATTGTTTAACTTTAGCCGTTTGAATTTTGAAACCTATGTTGTATTAAATTGTACCGTTAATTTATCTTATTACATTCATCTATATCTATCATTTCGTTAGACACATGTATTATATTTTTCTAAATTTAGCAAAACTAGTAGTAGGAGATAACTTTTGGCAAAGATAGTCGGATGATATAGTTGGTGCATAAAAGATACTTTTAAAACTCCTATTTTGCAAACTACTTCACTATTTTGTAATAATAGCGATTAAATTAAAATTAAAATTAATTTTAAATGAAAGAGTTGAAGTTCCTTTATTACTAAAAGATTAATTACTTTGTTATATTACATCTTGTACTATCTTCGTTAAGTTCGTTCCAATAAGCTACTTAACATGTGAGAACATTTTCATATTTTCAAAAGTTTAGTATAACTCAAAAAGCTAGCCCAATTGGTCAAGCTCTCAAATAGTTCGTCTCAATTAACTTGTTCAAATGTGAACTGAAATTCAAGAACAAGAGTAATACCTTAAAAATTAAGGAGCAACTTCAAAACATCATTTTGAACCTTTTTATTACTAGATTTTTTGTTTACTCAGTTCACATAGTTGACTTTGACTTATCAAGGAAGTCAATTTAATTTATTGTAACAATGTCTCCAATCAACTCTCACAAGTAAAAGTTTATGAGTTGACATATTAGTTATAAAAATTGTTGGTTATATAATATATATATACGGGGTTAATCTACAAGGAAGGTGTAATTTTGGAAAAACAAAAAAGAAAATTTGAGCCGCCCGTTAATATTCACTACGGGTGAGTTAACATTCATTCAAGATTACCATTATTCTTTGGATCATCCCTATATATATATTAGTGATTCAAATTAATATGGTCAATTGAAATCATGTAATCGTTTTGTTTCTTTGGATCATCCCTATATATATATTAGTGATTCAAATTAATATGGTCAATTGAAATCATGTAATCGTTTTGACTCGTGTATGCCACATACGTAAAGGCTAGTATAAAATATCATTGGAGCAAAATTGATTTTTTAAAGACCGAACAAGTTTAAATTGTTATGTTAATAGTATTTGTGACTATTTTAACGGTTGTAAGATTACTTTATATTGTGACATTTTTAGAACTGAGGACTGAACTCCACATCAACGCCACATTAAGATGAGGACTGAGGACTAATTCAGGACTGAACCCTCCCTATTGTGACGTCCCAGAACAGAGGACTGACCCACACAATGTATTCGTTCTCGTTGCCTCTCGTTCGTTTTGGCAAGGACTAAAGACCACATGACGGTTCTTAAGACAAAATCGTGCCTATAGTGATAATGGAGGACAGAAGCCATGTGTCTGCCACGTGAGACGATAACGAAGACGGACTCCCTTATGAGGAGTGGTCTAACGGGCTTCTTGTACGAGTTTTCACTAAATGGGCTGAAGTTAATTGATGCATAATGGTATTCATAGTTATTGGAATTGGGTGAGAGAATAGTTGAAAATTAAATGTGTTGGGCTAAGTATTTGTTAAAGCAAACCCAATTCCAATTAAAAGAGTGTAATTCACTAAATGGGTTGAAGTTAATTGATGCCATATGGTATTTTTCATCGCTAATCATCAAAGTAATTTCTCATAGTTATCATGTTTATAATTACTCTATAATTATATGATAATCCTTTTCCAAATGTTGATAAAAGTTATAAAGTTATGTTTTATGACTAAAGGATTAAAGATGATCCTTTTGAAAGTGACACTTGCTTTGATAATTTTTTCCTTTCATTTATTTATTTTTGTTGCAAAAATTAAATCAAAATCAAAGTATTAAAATTGATATACTATATCACAGCAAAACTACACAGATATATATAGTGGCTATCTTTAATTAAAAAAGATATAGATAAATGCGTACTTAATGAATTTAAATAAAAAATGATAGAAAAATAATACTAAACGAAAATATCGAATCGAAACCAAGGTTTTGGCCAAGTTTTCGGGGTGAATTTTATCCCATAAAGCATTCAATTTTATGTTTGCCTCAAATTTAGACATTATTTTGGCTTTTATATGATAAAAAACTAACCCTAAAATGTGTTTTTTATGGAGCAGTTAATTTTGTATATTTTTCAATCAAGCTTTAGAATTACAATTTAATGGTAATGCAAATGCATAGTATGATTTAAACATTTATACCAGTTTTGTTTTATCATAATGTTTAAATTAAGAACACAAAAAAAAATATAGGGTATGTTTGGTGAAGTAGTTGTAGGCTGTAGCTGTAGCTTTACGTTTGGAGCTTTTCGCGAAAAGCTACTTCTAGTAGCTTTGAAAATTCGAGCTTTTCGTTGGATTCTAAAGCTACAGTTTGTACATGGCAAACAAAGCTTTTATTTTCATAGGAGCTTTTTGTTAAAAATTAAAAGCTAAAGTTCCGAAAAGCTCCTAAAAGCTCCATACCAAACAGACTCATAATCAACAAAGTCAATTTCGCAAGCCGGTTTGCGAATACAAGCAATGAGCATATAATCTACACATATATTAAATATGAAGCCGTATGAAGGAAAGATCTCAAGAACTAGTAATTATTCCAAACTGATGCTACGAAATTTAGCACACACTATAAAAGGTTTACCACAATTAAAGAAGTTACCTAGAACAAAACGTATTTTCACTTGAATCACCATGCAATATGTTTTATAAATCCTAAGGATCGATCTTCGAGTTCAAAATCCACAATGCTTTCAATGCAGTAGACCTACATATGGGGCAAATATTTTTATCTAACAACCAACCCTTGATACATTCGGCATGAAAGCAATCCTTACATTCTAGTGTCCCTATCTTGTCGTTTTATTTATAATCACTCAAAGAAATAGCACGTGTATCATCGCCGTTGTTTCCACATTGTGTTGTGTTCACTTGTAGATATGCATCATGGTGAAGACAAAGTGCCCGTCATGTATCTTACCAGGTAAATTCACTCGTTGTCGGGTCATGGAAAAGCTAATGGAATCAATTAGAGTTGACTGCAAAAACAAACCATTTGGATGCAACGAGACATTGAAATACCATGAGAAAGCGACGCACGAAAAGATATGTCTTCATACAGAATGTTCCTGTCCTTTTTCGTCTTGTACTTTTTCCAGTTCTTCTAGGAACCTATACGCCCATATCAGAAGCTATCATTCAGCTTCCTCTGTTCTATTCAGCTACATCGAGGCTTTCAATGTTTCGTTCAAAAGCAGTCAGAAACTCGTGATTCTTCAAGAAATAGATGAAAATGCCATTTTCATTCTCAACCAGGAGATTAAAGAACATGGAAGAGTTTTTAATGTGGATTGCGTAGGACCAGAATCGTATAACGATGTTTTTGTGTATCAACTTACTGTGAAAAGAAGGGGAGCAAGTTTATCGTTGGAGTGCACACCGGATGTTTATGCAAAGTGGCAGACACATACTATTGAAAAAAACTATCTAACAATTCCATCTGACTTTGTGCCGAATACTGACCCATTCCAGATAAATATATGCATAAAGAAAGCATGAAACTTTATAGTCATTTTGTTTTGTGGGAAAAGCTTTTGGGGGGGACATAAATAAATTAGTTGTCTAGCAGGGTGCACTTGTTTTTGGTAGTGAAAAGCTGATAATTATTTGACACTTATGAGTTTATGGGAACTTTTTTACTTTTATGGTATGACATTGTTTTCTTATGTTTGCTGTTGTGAATTATAATATTTTATTGCTAAATTAGTATTCTTGAGTTTCACCTTTGTTTGAGAAGATTGATTTCGACGTTTTTAAGCCATTTTTTATTTAACAAGTACTGAATCCGAATCAGTATTTACACGATGATATGTGGGCGATATCGATTCTATGATGTTTGGGTTTGGTAATTCTTGTTATGCAAATGGGACTATTCCTCCACTGATAGGAAATCGTAGTTATTGAAGCCATGGTGTTGGATCCAAACTGTATCTTTAGGTAATCATCTTGGATGATTTTGTTTTGGGGGACCTTTAGTGGTTTTTTTGTATTATGTGGCTATGTTTTGTTTATAGTGGTCTTTGAATGGAGTCCTTTAATGATATCAAGTTATTGACAGGAAAAAGAAGTTGTACTTACGAATAACAAGTTATTGATTTCAACTCAAGTCTTATATAATGATATCAATATCAATATGTAACTTTTGTTCAAGTTCAATTTAAATAATCAACCTAATAATAACGGCTTGTGTTGTTTAGTATGTGTTAAACATATTGATACTTGTTTTGATTTTATTTTTCTCTTTTATTTAAAAAAAAATACATCAAGAACACACATAGAATTCAAGACCTTTTGGTTAGGTAGCAACTAGTTTACTTCAACATAAGTACTAGACACTTGTTTTTTGCGTGCATTGAATTTATTTAGAGAGTTAACGATGATTCACTCATTAAACTTTCAACTTTTTTTTATATTAACCCTTTATTTTTTTCTTTATATTTTAATCCTTTAATTTTAAATGAACAATTAAAAAACCTATTATGATTTGTTATCACAAATAAATACTTTAAAATTTCAAAAATCAATTTAATCCTTATAATTTTATGTAAATAATGATTTTATTCTCAAACACTGATATATATTATAAACTAACTTATTATAATATTTTTGCATATCATATTTAATAGAAATAATTATTATATCACATATTAAAAACTAACTTTCTCTCAAATATTTTATATAAAATAGCAACATACCTTCACTATAAATAACTTTTCATACTAAAAAATTAGTTACATATCTAACGAATGAAACTTTCCAGGTATGAAAAAATATATATTTGTTTTGGTTCAACTCATAGTCCCATATAAAAAACAAACGGTATAAATTTAGGAAGACTTTTTCTGCCGGATCTCTTGCAGGAAAGTGATAGTCTACGACTTCTAATTGTCAATTATATCATTTATTACGACCCAATTCTTGAAATTTGGAACACAAGTATTCAATTAGTTCGGACTTGTTTAGTGTTAAGTAGGGACCAAAACAAAAAGATTGAAAAAAACTATCATACATGACAACATTATAAAAGTGTATTTTTGTATAATTAAACACTATAAAATAATTACGATGACAAATTGTATTTGATTTATAAACATTATTTAATATATATTTAAATATCCCAAAAGATATATGATGTAACATTATTTATACAATATCATTCTTTATAATGAAATATCTATTTATTATTTTGATTAAATTTTACAGACAATACAATTATTTTGTAGCAGTGTTACCTTTTGTTAAAATAATAAAACATTTAACAAGTACATAACCAGTTAGTTAACGATATGTTTTTTAAAATAGATAGTTTTTGAACTTACATTTTAAATAATAAACAATACAATTTAGTAAGCACTAAGTTAAAGGGTTAAATTATGAGAAAAAAAGTTGAAGGGTTAAATAAAAAATACAGTGAAAGTTTAAGGATTAAATCATTTTTAAATTTATATCCACATTATTAATGACTAGCCTTGTACCCGCGTAAAGCAGCGGCGCCAGATATTCGATATATATTTTTTCTATCGTGTTTATTATGTGTTTTTATGTTTAGATGACATGTATGTGAGGGAAATAAAAAAAGCGGGATAACACATATAACTTTTAGTAATTGAATCATTATGTAAAAAGACCTAAATATTTATTTCAAAAAATTCATCGAAAGTATATCATGTGAGATGTCTAATTGAAGAAAAAAAAATGCTGATTTTTATGGTGTAATTTTTATAATTTTTTGACTAACTGTTTTTGAGATATTTGATTTTAAAGAATGTGGGGGAAAGTGGGTAGGTTTGATGTAAATATTGATGTAAATAAAGGGTATTTTAGTCTTTTCAAAAGTGTGTGGAGGAACTCTCTCCTACACCCATTATAAGAGAGTAAGATATCTGGTCAACTTATAAGTTAATATTTTAAAACATTAAAAAATAAATTGAAGGGCTAAAACCAAAAAAAAAAATGTAAAATTTGGTAATTAAACGAGTATTTATAATCCTATTCCTATAGTATTCATTTACCTCTTCGTAAATGTTAAGATATTTATCTTTAAATATTGTGTTGCATTAGAATATGTACAATGTAGTTTATATTAATAATCTAGTTCAGATTCACTTAATTACATCGTTAGACGATGATCGAGTCGTTGTAACTTACCTTGTTTTCGTAATCGGTAACATAAAATTCAAATACCCACCCCATAACGAGGTACATATAGAAATCTTTAGTCTAGCATAACTCAATCGAACCATATCAAATTATGAAAGTTTTAGTTTTCAAGGTTATAGGGTATAAAGTGAGAAAAAATATTAAAAGAGGTAAGAAATAGCAAAAAGAAAAGTTACACAAGTTACAAGGCCGGTGGGCCGTTGCAAATGCACCCGATCGGAAAGCAGAAGCTAAATGCGCTATCAAATGCCCCGACTCTCTAACCTATCCTCGGCAAAATCACTTCCCACTGAGTTAAATCGATCAGAAACCCTAACCCTAGAAAAACAACAATGAATTAAACTTTCCCCCTTTTCACAACCCTAACTATATCTCTTATAAAGAAATACAAATAAATATGGATGCTGCTGATAGCTCTCTTGATTTCGACAGAACTGACATCTCTCCAATGGTATCAATTCTTCTTTTCGGTTTCTGTATTAAACATTACCGTTTTTGCTAATCGAATTATGACGATGATGACTCAATTTATAGTTTTGGTTGATTTTTATATGCAATTTAGTGGAGAAGTTGGTTTCTGTTGTCTGATTTATCTGGAGTTTATAATTGAATTCGTATTTACTAAATGCTACTACACCCTAGGGTTAAAGGTGCGAATTTTATGCCTAATGATTTGCCATTAGTGATTTTTAAAGTTACTTCTCATTAGCTATCTTGATGTGAGATATAGCTCAAAAGATAACTTAGAATGTGCTCATTCTTTCAATATTTTTACCTTGGTATTGTCCCAAATAAATACTTGTGTATATTTCCCAAGTAATTTAACAATTTGGTAGAATTGGTGAACATTTTCTTTATGATTTAGATGCATAGCGACGACGATTCCATGGTGAGCAAGAGAAAAGAAGTTACAAGTAATGAGCTTGAAGGGAGTAGGAGAAAGAAGAAGAAGAAACAAGGTGGTACCCCTCGTCCTGCTTGCTCTTGGGTGCATTTTAGGTATGTTAAACGTATTGTTTAGTAGATACCGTTGTCTTTTAATATGGGTATTGACAAACTCTAGTGTGGATAATATTCTAGCCGCGAGTTCATTAAGGAGTACAGTGCTTCCCACCCTGAATCCTCTGGTCTAAAAGCTGTAAGCTTTCTTGTCTTAATTACACTATGGCATGCCTAATTTTTATTGGCAAACATCTTCTAAAGAATTGGTAGTTGCATTATCTTTTAGGCGACAAAGGCAGCCTCGGATGCTTGGAAAGTGATGACTGTTCAAGAGAAAGAAAAATACACTAAACGTGCTCGTGAAGTGTGGGATGACTACTTGAGTTCCACTCCTGCCCGTGAACCAAAGCCACGAAAACAGGTCACATATTCTTCAGTGTAATCTCTTAGCTAACGTTTCTTTAACCTACTTATCTTACAGCCTTCATGATGCAGGCCAACCTAGTCACAAGATGTTCTCCAGGTCGTTTAGTGAATGTGATAAAACGATTTAATCCTGACCAAAGAGAAGCCGTGAAGAGCATTGGATTCGGTAGCCTCCTTGATCTTAAATGTAGAACTTTGCGGCGTAGTTTATGCCTTTGGTTATTAGAAAGATTTAACACAATTAGGCGTAGCTTAGAGATTTGTGGTAAACGTATCCCTTTGTCACCCCGTGATGTGGAACTTGTAATGGGATTGCCAGCTAGTGGAAAAGATGTTGTAAATTCTGGGCCTGATGATTTGGTAGCAGATCTAAGACTAAAGTATAATGCTTCAAATCGCGGAATTTCTGTGCGATTTTTGGAGGAGAGATTAGGAGAACCAGAAGCAGGAGACGAATTTAAAAGAGCATTTCTTCTCTATGTGTTGGGCACTCTTTTGTGCCCTACAGCAAGGCTAGATGTTAGCCCTTCGTTTCTTCACTTTCTGACTGATATGGATTCCGTTCATGAGTACAACTGGGCTAAATTCTTACTTGATAAGTTAGTTAGGGAGGTGGCTCGTTTTCGCCAAGGTAAACAACGTGCAGTGGGTGGTTGTCTTCTGTTTCTCCAGGTAAATGAGATCTTCAAATGTTTGCGTATTGTAGAGTTATGAATGGGTTGATTTGGGGTTATTTTAATCTCTAATGGGTCAAACAGAAAAATTTAACATGGTTAGCTAGGACGAAAACGGGTCAGACGGGTCAAAAGCCGCTCAAAGTGTATTTTTAATGTATGATCCATTTTAATCATACCATTCATTAAATTAGATTATCTAATGAAATATATTAATTTTAGTAAAGATATTCGTCACAGTAATAATTAGTAACACTAAAAATGGACAAAAAGTGATTCAAGTCGACTTAACCCGACCCGTTTTGAACCTTACCAAGAAAAATCACCAATTTGACCCTAAATGGTTTTGATCCATTACTTGACCTGCCAAGAATTGCCCTTGTTGACACCTCTAGTGTGTTGTATGGTGTTTGATGATCCAAGATTCATTTATGGTTTTTTAATATTAACAGCTGTTCTATTACGAGAGTGTTGCCATTGGTGGACCTTGTGAGCTTGACCCTGTCGTTGTTCCATGCTTATCCACGTGGACAGAGGAACATATTTCTGAGAGAGAAAAACAAGAGAAAGAACTCGGTGGTTATGGATGTGGAGAGGTAAGCTGTACTTTTTATATGACATAAGTTGAAATATTGTAGGATTTAATTTATGGTTGTGCAGGTGATTTGCAAAGAGAGGGGTCTCGGGTTGAGTTTGTTAGTTGAGAAGGCTAATGTTGATGTGCTCCCATTGAGAGAGGTGGCTCTAAGAGCTGATCGCAGTATTCTGGCTCCACATGAAGAAAACCCGGTAATTGTATTGTCTAGAGGTGGCAATTTTGACCCATTTACTTATAAATGGATTTATCCGGGTTATGTTTGATCTCTAACAGGTCAAACTGGTAATGTCACTGGATTAGGTTAGAAGGAAACAAGACAAAAGTTTCACAAAGTGTCGTATAAATGCGTAAAACGTCCTAAATCATTTTATTCGTTCTAATTTGTTATCGAAAATAATCATATTTGACACGCTAAGTATGTATAGAAGTGTAAACGGTTTGGTCGAGAGAAAGTGTTTCAGTCAAGGCAACCTGTTTTGACTCGTTCATAAATTACTCATGTTGGCCCGTTACCCAACTTGACTCACCCACTTACTTTACACACTTGATTATTGTCCTAAGAAATGCTAATGGGGTAACACAAGTTTCTTGTGATTAGCCAAGTATATTTGGATTTACGCATCCGCAGAGTGCTTATGTCTTGTGTTTATACACACATCAACCACATATTTATTGCATTTCCATAATTTTTTTTAGAATTCCTATTCTAGGATTTAAGTATAATTGAGTAAGTGATCTCCTGTTGATGCAGGGCAACGTGGGCATCAGTTACAAAGATGAAAGTTCCCTATCAACCAAGATTGAAAGTTATGGGTTCGGGAACACATTGGATTTTTCAAACATTATAGACCATAACGATGGAATCACATATGATCAAAGTCAAAGCACATGCCCTCTTCCAAGCTGTAACTTCACGGGTCTTTTTCAACACCTATCTGATCACTTCACCACAAAACACTGGGACTCAGGACGGCGTTTCCAGTACAATTGCCCAATACCCGTATCACTAGGCATGGACGAAACGTTTCTAGTGCTTCAAGCAGAAGAAGATGGGCTCCTTTTTCTACTCAATAAAGGGACTGAAAACATAGGCCACACTGTTATGGTTACTTGTATTGGTCCGAGTTCATCTAGTGAGCGTTTTTTATATTATCTCGTTTCAGAAAGAGGCAGCAGTTCATTAAGACTGAAGTCTTATACACAAAGTTTACCTGGCAGAGTTGACGGGATTCCTCCTTCAGATTTTCTGTTGGTTCCGTTTGGGTATCTTAATTCATGTGGGGAGCTGAATTTGGAAGTTTGTATATGGAACTCATCGGATTTAATTGGAGTGAGATCTTAAGACTTGCAAGATCATATTTTTTGGTTTAGGAAATGTATGTAGTAGGATTATGCTTGTGTTTTCTTTTATTTTGATTTTATATCTGAAACGATGACGTAGCATATATATAAGTATTGGAAATACTGAGGAAGATATCTGAATATAATTTTTTAAACGTTGCAATTACTGAACAAACTTAAAGAAGATTTTTTTTTTTTTTTCTTTTTCTTTTTTGTCGAATGTCAGTTTTTGCTATTGTGAAAACATCAATAGGACATTATGGTTTTCAAGGAATACGCTATTTTGGAGAGATTGTGAGGATGTATCTGCTCATCGTCTTTTACATTCAAGAGTTGTCGGTGGAAATTCTTTGAATGTTTTGTAACAGTCGAATGCTGAACTACATTTTTGCTTGTGTTTGTTGTCAACAATGAAATTAAGTTCTTCGAGAAGTGAATCTTATACCCTTAAAAAGGTTTAACCTTGTTCTTCAATAAGTTAAAAGTTTAAAGAATAGAAATGATACAAATACTCCTATCTTCAACGAAATAGATCAATCTACCTTATCTATTTTTAGAAACGACGTAGATATTTAATTTATAATTATAAATTAAATGAAATGCAATTTAATCCATAAATAAAAAATTGTACATTTGAAATACATATTCATAAAATAAGCGAATAAGTAGATAAACAGTTTCTAAAAGGGTGTTTGTATTTGCTTATCTGCTTTTAAAATAAGCAGATAAGCAATCTCAAACACCCCCTAAGTCTCAAGTTTTCTTGCTATCCAGCTCATATGGTTCAAAAACTAAACTCTGTATCTAACAGGTTCCGAACAATGAAATCAGAAATATAGGAACTCCAGAGCTACGTAACTTTAAAGGTATGTGACCTCTGATGCTAGCCTGTTCAACTAAATCGCCAAAACCCAAAATGAACAAATACAAGTTGCACCAATGTTTTCCTGTAAGTTCGTTCGTACATCTAGTAAATCCTGCACTTATAGTCCATAGCAAATATGCATGTCCAATTCCTTAAGTTTGAATTTGGTAGCCTACAGATGAGTTTTCAAGATGACTACGATGTAGAAAGGGATGCTGGGGTTGGAAGGTTATGTAGTGGTCCTTTTATCAAGCCAGATGTTGTGAATAAAAAGTTCTCTGTGTGTGTGTGTGAGAGTCCACGATCAAATACATCCAGACTATCTCCACTATCCAAAGTTTCTCATTAGGCATCATATAAGCAGACAAAGCCAGGTATAAAAGATAGATTCTGTCAATGGAATCTCAGAGCTTTTCACTTTCAACAACACCTTTAGTCCCCTCCACAATAATATTCGCTGCGGCTTCAAGACTTGCATACTTTATATCATTAGGATTTCTCATCAGATTACCTAACTTTCACAAAGTAATTAGCAAAATGTAACGTTAAGAACAATCATTTGAAGCTCTTCCTTAGTTTAACATCCTTATCAGCATAGTGTTTGCGACTAGAAACTTAATTACAGAACTTTGCTTTCTCTAGGGGGTAATTTGTTTTTACTGAATAGTTGAGGGAACTGAGGTTAGAACCACACAATAAAATTACTTTCATGCAAAGAAGGGAATAGAGTTAAAGTGATGGTATCACATCTTCATACCAGCATCTTTTTTAGGCAGCTATATTAAAACTTTTGAATGTGGTTGTGGTTTATAAGTAAAGATGATAGAATGAGCAAAAAAATTTAGTAGGATGTCCAAGGGGGGTGTTTATGAAAAGATATCTGTTTGGTATTATTGGCATACAAGTCAACATGATGTTTAGCTATTCCACGATTAGGTTGAGGGTTACCTAGTGACTAACTAGTGTGCACTACTCAAGAAAACTAAGAGATGGCAGTTTTGACCGGTCTTTGTTAAAAATGTATCAATTTGGATTGTATTTTTTTCCTCTGGCAGCCCAAATGGAGTAAACTCAAAAAGCTTAGCTAAAATAAAAATGGGCAAACTCTGGAGAAGGTCAAACGGCCAGGTCGAAAGTCTTCCAGCATGTATTCAAATAGTATAAAACCTCATAAATTGTTAAGAAAATAAATAAGATTATTATCATTATCAATATAACTTTCTAGTGATCTTTAACACGTATAAATTGTATGACCCATTTTAAAATGTAGTAATGTACACACAATGTACCAGTTTTGAACTATTACCTAACCAAATCATTATTGCCACCTTCAAAATTGACGATGCTAATGTTTTTAAGTATATAGTAACATGATCAGGGATAGACAACCAAATCCCCTGCAAGTATCATGTCAACTAAAACAATGTTTCGTTGTATTAGTGGTTAGTTAATGTTAAATAACACATATTACAAATTTAGAAGAAATAAAGTATATCGGATCTTATGGTATATAAATATGGTTGTATACTTGTATTCATATTCTCTAATTAGTCTAATAAGTAGATGCATACAGAATGACAGAATCTGTGGATATCATATTTAATACGGTATGGGGCTGAATTTGCTTCCCTTTATGCTTGTAGAGAATTTGTTTTTCTAAACAAAAAGAAAATAGACCCAGGCCTTATGTGCTAATTTGTACGCCATCTTACTATGTAAGGAAAGAAAAGAGGACCATGCATTTTAACACATATAATCCTCTAAAAAAAATTCAAGAAAGGGCTATACCTTTTTACATGATAGAAATGGTATAACTTAGCATACTCTGTATCACATAATACATGTACATGTCATTGTGTTATTGATTATTCTTGGTGTTTTGTATGAGAAAACAATCAGCTCTACTCGGGTTTGAATGTTCTGAAATTAAGTTACCTAGACCGACCGATACAAATTTGTCTACAGATCAAGTACAACATGTTGAATTGTGCTACATTCATTTTTCAGTGTTGATGCTTTCGGAATGCTGTTCTTAAATCTTCACCTTACGCGAAAGCGTAGGCATATTCTTAATCATTGAATACTTAGCAAAACATTGCTTAGGAATATTGATGATAAGACTGTTTTTTCCTACTCATTGACCACTATTCAGTTGTTGGTAATTAAATTCTAGCAACAGAAGGCTACTATTGTGGGTGCATAATGTTATAGTAATCAAAATCAAAAGGGCATATAACCCATATCCAATGAGTGGAAATCAAAGCAACGAAGAAAAAGCATTATATACAGCACTTACTATTATTGAAAGCCATAAAGAAAAGCCATTGTTGAAAGCTCTAACGATTTAACGCCACTTCTAACTTGTGGTTCCAAATCTATTTGAAATTTGTTCGTGCAACTCATTGTCTTTATATAATGAAAATGAGATTTCATGTTTATATTCATGTTGTATAAGTCATTGTAAATCCATTATTGAGGAGTAGACCTCACATGTTATGCTATATATGTTGTTTTTATACAAAATGAAAGCCACACCATCAAATGAAAACAAGTTAACTGAAAAGACTTTGAAAGTAGGTAGTGATCAAATATGTCATACTCTAGTTCGATATATGTCCATTAGTGAATAGGACCTCACATGTTATGCTATATACTCGGGATATTAATCTATGGTTCATATATGACTGCATATTCTTATACTTGTAATTGACAAAGTATTCTAAAAAGACCCATCATACTTTCCTCACACCATCACCTTCAATATGATTTGATTTGTTTATATCATGTACTGTTTTTTTCACTGTTATATCTTTTTTAAATAATTGATCATTTTCTTGTATCAAATATGACCCAGAAGTCCAGAACCCTTCTATCGTGGCATTTAGTTGATTTTAGTGATGAGGACATTAGAAAGTATCCAATTTAATCCTCAACTTACGCATTATAAGCATTGTGGTCAGTTTTTTGGTCTGCAACTTGATGTGGTTCCATTGTTAGTGATTCATAGTCTTACCGTGTAAATGTTATAGTCGGTTTTTGGGTCTATAACGTTAGTGTGCATGAGTCATTCTATTTATATTATTGAATTGTTTTAAAAGTTTCTTGTCTTAAGTTTGTCTCCTTGTAAATAATTTTCTGGCTCCTTTCCAAGCAAGGGTTGTGGGATTATCAACCCTTTTGGATTATAACCCACAATTACAAGCCCACTTATACACAAGTTACAGATGTAGTTTTATAAAGAGAGTATACACTACTATTACCTCTGTACTTTAAACACTAAATCATAAACAAAAGTCAAACAAATAATTTGAATATGGAAAGAAAAGAAAACAAAGTTTTATATGCACATGCATGCTCTAATTTTTCACCATATATTTTCTTAGTAAAGAAAACTAGAAAAATTAGAAAAAACTTGAGATGTTGTCTTTCAAGGTATTACTTATTAATATTAATATTATTATTACTCCGTATATAGGAGTTATTACCACATGGGTAAATGTTTGATATCTATTTTTTACTTGTAGTTACTCGCCCTTTTATAAAGACCAAACTACCAAGTGCATATCATCTAGACCAAAAGCTAGCCCCTTTCAGCTCTCTCAACTGTGTTTTTATTCAAATAATTAGCAACAACAAAAAATGGGAGCACTTGACTATCTATCTAATTTCTTTAGTGCCACCAGCACCAGAAGCACAAGTAGAAGTAGAAGAAAACCATTGCAGGCATGCATTCTCATCTTTCTCCATCTATATCTATCTATTTCGATCTTTCACACACAAAATTTTAAAGCCTTTTAACGAAGTCGTGATGTGTGGTTTTGTTTCCCAGACTGTTGAAATAAAAGTCAAAATGGACTGTGATGGATGTGAAAGAAGAGTCAAGAATTCTGTTAAATCCAAGAAAGGTATGATTGTTTAACTAGGGAGAATTCCATGTATACCCTTGCAAAAACTTAGACACTACATCAATATCCTTGTAAAATTCAATATTATGTCAATATCTATGTAAAACTTCAAAATACCTGAATATATCCGTATTTAAAATTTATTATAATTAAATGATTTTATTTTATCATTTACAATTCTTAATTGATTACCAATTAACAAGTTCGTATGACATTTTTACCTTTTTCCTCGAAAAAACCATAACAAATTGATCAACGTAAAATTGAAAACATAAAAATTGTTGATGTGCACTCTGCTCTCAATCAACACAAAATAGATCAGTAACCATTTCCTTTTAATACAACGACACGATCTAACACTACGTTGGATGATAATCAAGTGTTTTCTTGTTTCATCAAATAATTCTTACTAAATAATTCACCGTTAAAGTATTTGAGAATATTACTACATAAGATATGTCCTTGGGAAGCGCTAAACACCTTGTATTGCAACAGAATTGACATTACTTTGGTGTGCTGAAGAATTTCCTTTTTGCAAACCAGATTCTTGTTCGTAAGATTTCAAATCAGGTTTCTTGAACAAAAACTGGGATTGGGACCCGATTGATCAATGGTTTCTTATAGCAAACAAAAGTTGAAAAGAAGGGTAAAAATGTCATAATAATTGTTCATTGATATTTGATGAAAACGATAAATGATTAAATCTTTTAATTATAATTTAATTATTACGTACTAGTTTGTATATATGCGTGTATTTTGAAGTTTTGGAAGGATATTGATGTAATATTAAATTTGAAAAGAATATTGATGTAACTTACAAGTTTTGCAAGGGTATACATGAAATTCTCCCTAGTGATTATTATTAGCTACTCTATGTAGATCATTACTGTTAACTTCTCTGTATACTATTTAGATGACCTTCAATCATTCGTAGGTTATACTAAAAGTCTAAAATTATACTAAACTCTTGACTAGATTTATGGGAAATTATCTGTCCAGCAAAATGTAGGTACAACCAGTGTACTTGAAGGGACTTATATCATTATTTAGATGAGTTATAGGACTAAATATGTAAAATTATACAGTATCTCTATAACAACATAGATGAAGCCGTTTCTAGCATTTTGTACGAATTACTGAATTGTTTTTGTCTGGAAGCAATTTATAGGATCTAAAACACTGTTTTTGTCATATCCTAATACTATAATTTAGGAGTGAAGACTGTGGAGGTTAACAGAAAGCAGAGTAAGGTAACAGTTAGTGGAAATGTTGATCCAAACAAGGTCTTGAAGAATGTCAAAAGCACAGGAAAAAGAGCCGAATTCTGGCCATACATACCCTACAATTTGGTAAGTTATCCGTACGTGACTCAAGCCTATGACAAACGGGCTCCAGCCGGGCATATTAAGAATGTCGTTCAGGCTGTTGCCGTCCATAATACTACCGATGAACAGATGACCCATCTCTTTAGTGACGATAATCCTAATGCTTGTTCGATTATGTGACCTTACTATATATAATTATCAACTTGTTCACTGTTTTATCTTTTGGTTGTAGTACTATGAGATGTACGTTGAAAACTACGCGTTGTCGGCCTTGTGTAATATCATATATGAAAATACCACTTAAGTGATGGCTGCTAAAAGTTTAAAAAATTACTGGTCTTCTAAGTGGTGAGTTGAGTGACATATAATAGAACTTGAAGGTTCAAAATGATCACATGGTGTTTTAAGTGGTGTTGAATGACTTGGAATATTATGTTCAATATAGTAAATTATTTGGCATAAAAAAAGACAAGATTACACTCAGTCTTTACACTAAAAGGAAATAAATACGACCATTCAAACATGCTTTCATACAATAATTGGTAGCAACGTATCCAATATCTGTATACAAGCACAAAATCTAATATGATGCATCGCACAAAAGAATCCAATAAAAGTGTAGCTAACTTTAGTTGGGGTGACCTTTTATTTACAAAAGAGACTAAAAAACATCGACACAACAAGATTCAATTTTTCTTTCCTAAAGTTGTTAAAAAAGTTCATTCTTTATTTACGAATAATTCTTTAGTCAGCTATCAAAACGATACAATGAGTCTGAATATATGCAAAATGAACAATTGTTATGGGCATCAGTTTCATCTCAACATTCTCATATGAATATTAGTAATGTTCTAGAAATTGGGATCTAACATCTACTTAATTTAGAAACTTACTACACTACCTGTAGAAATCTTGAAATTACCTGCCACACAAAAATTTGTTACTTTAGAAATAGATGATCAAACTCAAACTTAAAAAGTTAACAACATGTTAATCCTCATAACTAACAACTAGCCAACAAATTGATCTACTGAAATTCATGCTTTTGAAACACCAAGAAAGCTATCGTCAACATGTTTACGAGGACCTTCAGGGATAGGATTCCCATCCTCATCTTACGAAATCTTCCCCGAAAACTCAAGAGGCCGACATCTTTCTCCCATAATAATTGTTCGTTTCCAAACTGCCTCTTCATCGTTATTATCATCAATTCCTCCTTCATCAACTTTCCTCCACGAAATCATCTTGGCCATCAATAACGCCTTGCTACTCAAACCACTTCCTAATTTGGAAAGTCTTGGTTTCTTAACACCTAACTGCACCCTGTTTTTCTCTCTCTTGTATGTATCTGACCTCTCCAATTTACCATGCGAACCACATAGACAACCAACTATTGAGAAGACCTATATGACCCCGAGTAAGACTGCTAAGAATGCGATGCCCGGAAAGGGCGATATTGTAATTTGCATAAAATTTAGTGGTCTGGCCATGGTATACTTTAGAAGAAGATGGTCAATTAAAATGCATACAAAGAAGGAATAGAAAAATTGGTGACTTGTTATTAGTGAAGGGTTGCTGAAATTAATGGACCATAGTTTGTTGGTTAACTTGTATGGAGTAGCCACTACGGTATTAATTGGTCCGAAGACCCTATGGTTGGTCAAGTAAACTTGGCCCGTTAATTTTGCCTACCGAAATGACTGAATGGCCCTGGGTATTATCGTGTCTCACTGGCCGAGTTGAGTTGACTTGACTTGACCTGTGTCATCTACTGACAATTGAATCCCAGGCTAGCTTTGTACGACGCATAACTCACGTCTCCTTTGTCCATTAGCTCGTTTGGTTTCGTGTCAATGTCGGCTCTTAAATTTTGTTAAAGATTCTTTGTTATTTTTATTAGATGATTTAAATTAAAAACTTTGATTAATAAAAGATTAATCAAAAATTCGTTCACAAGGATCATGTTAATTATCAATAATTCATAATGTATTTCATGGTAAAGATCGAAGAGGACCGAAAAGTTAAGTTATATCATATAAACTAATTACATGCAATTAATATATGTAAATGTAACTAAATATATATTTATATATTAATTAATATATAACGATAACACAAGTCCAAGCTACGAAATTGAATTGATTCCTCCAATATTTAAGTTAAAATGTACACTGAGCATTAAGAAAACTAGTCGGTAAAGCTTCCAAGAAAAATGCTCAAAAATAAATTGGTGATCCTTTTCCCCGAAAGTTTTATCATAAACTATTTACAAGCATTAAAAAATACATCCTAATAGTGTGATTCAATTCTATCGATCACTCTATCAGTATCAGTATCGAATATTAAAAGGTGCTTCTTAAACTGTGATTCAAGATATGACTAGTGTGTATACAATTTCATCACAAGAAACATAAAATAAGTACTCCATTTCATTACGTGTCACAAGATAAAAAAAAAAACAAAGAAAAAGGAGAAAATTGAACTTACAAAACCAAGATGTTTATAGCAAAACTCTCTTTGGTGTTACGGTGTCCAAGTTTTATTTAAACGTTACATTACATTACATTAGATTATACATGAAAATACTATTGACTTATATAGGAATGGCTCTATTGACTTTAGGGTAAACAACGGTGGCAGGGTGCGCCATAATACGACGGCCTTTCACGTGTCGGAAGCAATAAACCATCGCACCCACCGGCCACTCCACTAAGGCAGCTGCGGCAAATGCTATGAACCCAACTGTCGGACCAACCACCTTGCAACGGCACGGGTTGCTCTTTGTCCCACACTGCACGCATATTGGGAATCCACCTACCATTTTTAGCGCCTGCTCGCTTTATCTGCTTGTACTCTGACGTACCACTGACCAATTCAGGAGTTATTTAATTTTAGTAGCTGTTGTAATTGTTTGCTGAAGATATAATGACGAGTCAAGGATGTGGTTATGGGATTTTATAGGGTTATTTTGACTAATTTTATAATGGATTAAGGTGGCAGCTAGGATGCTACGTGGCGTGATACGAGTGCGGTGTTATGTAGACGTGGTGCATGTATGGGTTGAGATGGACACGTGTCGGAAGATTAGTGAAGGCGATACCGAATTAAAGAATGGATAATGTTAGTTTATTTATATCGACTTGAAGCTGGCTGTTGGGTGGTTCCTTACTCCTATTGGTTTGTAACTTAGCCTGTATGGGTGTATATATATAATATATTTATGTTTGAGTATGGAATAAACGTGAATATTTTAAAATAATAACATAAACGCGTCAAATCTGCATTTATATTAGATAAAATTATTAGATTTAAATTCGTTCATTTCAAATATGTATAGAAAAACAAATGCGCATTTTATAAATGTATAAAATTTGATAAAAATGATTGATGCACGATTTTACATTTTTAATATAAAATTGTGTATCAATCGCTTTTTCGATTTTTATTCATTTATAAGAGTGCGTTTCTATTTTTCTTTATATATTTGAGATGTATATATGTGAATCTACTAATTTATGGAATATTGTATGAATATGAAGCGTTCTCATTTTTAAAGTGTTGTCATTGAAACTCTACTTATATATATAGATATAGATTTCATTGGATTAAATACAATAATTTTTATTGTAAAATAAATAAGAAAACGTATAAATCTAACATATGATATTGATCTTGATTATTGGTGAAGGGGTATATGTGGTATTTGAGTACGTTGGTTTTGATTATTGGCCTAAAATTGCACATATTTCCCACATAAAGATCAACGATCAAGTGATACAGTGAATGTGATGGATGTGGATAGTAATCTTCTACGACTCTGAATTCAGGTACTTCTTCAAATATATCTGAAATTAGCGAGCATTTTGATTTTTAGCTTATGGCCTACGGCTACTGAAGTATTACATATTTACACCATTAGACCATTAGTTACATGTATATGTATCATGATTCACCAGACGAGACTCTATTAAGGATTTAAGATAGACCTTGTGAAATACATTCAATTTAAGATATTCCCCTTTTATAGGCATAGAAATCTTTGCTTGAAAATCAGCTGAAAGCCCTCTAGTTCTAATTTACTCTCCAAAGTAATTTTCTTTTTCAACAAGTCTATACAGTTTGTTGTGTGTTGGTATATTTCATTCTTGAGTTTGATAAATGGCTGAATACCGATCAACACTAAGAAACAGCAATATTTATTTATCATAAATAGAAATGAACATCAAGAATGGAGAATTGAGAAGAATTATATAAGCGAACATACCTTTAGTTCTTTCCATTTTGCTAAAGATTAGGCTAAAGATGTTCTAGTCATGCACATATAAATACTAGTCATTAAAGCATAAGCAGAGTTTTATTATTTTAAAATATATCATTTACAACTCTTTACCCGTGCGAAAATTAACTTTTTGCATGGATCCATACATGTTCAACTCATTAAAAAAAGCTACTTCTCAATATGTGTAGTTTATAGCACCAAATTAGGCAATTTGTAACTACCTGAATGTAGATATTGCAGATCCAAGACGATTCCCCATTATATAATTCAGATTCATGTATGCACAGTTTCTAGTTTGATCAAGATTTTGATTAGTATCCTATTTTTACCAAAATAAATATTCAAGCTTCTGATATCCAGAAAAGATGTTGACGTCCAAGCTAATGACTACATGTTGGATGCCTGCAGAAATGAAGCATGAAGCTGCAATACCTCAACCTATAGACAATGCATTACATGTTTGCACCTGATGCAACAATAGATAGTACATGGCAATTGAAAACATGCAGCAATAAAATTCATTGTATAAATAAATGTAAATTATATAAAGAACTTCCATAAGTCTGCATGTTCTAATCAACCTACAGCTACACCAAACGTCAGGAAAAAAATACGAACTTTTGTATGATTTGTATCATTAGCTCATAATTCAATGCAACAAATTGATATACACCCAATATATATATCGCTGATAATTTCTGTATGTATACACAACATTCTTTCAAAGAGATTTGATCGTCTTGCGCTGCCACATTGCAGTTTCTGGATCAAACTTCAATTCCCAAGTAGGCCAGTAGTGCAAGTCCTGTTTTAATGTTAGCACCCGTGGCTTCCCGTTGAGGTGCACAGTTTTTATACGAACAAATTCTCCATTTTCTTTCTCCTGTATACACCATGAAATGCAATGAAGTCTCAACATAATGTTTAACTGCTCTTGTAAGATAAAAATATTTCGAAGGGATGTACCTTTGTAACATTTACTAATGCTTCCAAATTAGGAGTTGGTTTCCCGTTAACTTCAACAATCCATTGGAGGGCATATAGGCCATATCTATGCACAGGACTCCCGTGAGACCACCTGAAAATTCCAATAGATTGTCATAACCCTTTATGAGTGAATATACAGCTGCTAGTGGAGGAAAAACAAATAAGTCTAGGTGCCAAGATGGGTGGGTTGAATAACAAGTCAAGACAGGCTCTCGTGGACACAAGTCACTTTTACTACGGGCCAAACCAGGCATATAAACACTTCTTTGGTCTATCCTTACAAATATTTAATGTATAAAGGTGCTGTTTGGTTTGCATATGGGAATGGAATGGGTAACTGAAAAGAAATAGAAAGATGGGCGGGTTGAATAACAAGTCAAGACAGGCTCTCATGGACACAAGTCACTTTTAGTACAGGCCAAACCAGGCATATAAACACTTCTTTGGTCTATCCTTACAAATATTTAATGTATAAAGGTGCCGTTTGGTTTGCATATGGGAATGGAATGGGTAACTGAAAAGAAATAGAAAGAATTGGTATGGTTATGTTTGAGTACCGGTTTAGATTATTTTACTAATAAAAGAAACTGTTTATTACTACTATTTTTCTAATATACATAGATTGGGAGGAAGATGTGGGCCCAAACTAAGAATAGGTATTAAAAATACACCATCCATGGTAGGTTTATCGAAACTCATGGTTTATGGGTTTTCCTAAACCTATGCCTTCAAACCAAACAACGTCTATTACTTTCTAACCCATACCTTGGAACCTAAACCCACAAAAAAAAACACATCCTAATTAACATTACTAAGATACTGATGATACCGTAATAATCTGAACTTTTCAATTAAACGGGTTAGGAGATTGCATGCAATAAAAAGACTTTGAGCAACTTATAATCTACTCAACCCATTTGAAATAAAACACAACCCGCATTAACTCATCCATAAGAAAAAGGGTCGAAATTGCAACCTCCAAAAAAAACAGAGACCCATACCTAGTCACGTATACACCATGGCCTTCATCAGGCAAAAACCCGAGAGCACGCACTGCTGGATGAGGATCCTGTAAAAAACATCCACACCAATTGATCACACGAGTCGTTCCATTTCCATCTCTCACATCTGTTCCCACAAGAAGTTCAATTTCACACCCCTGAGAAACCACAAAGAACAATCATCATGAACATCTCTGCCATTTTTTGAATACATGAACGGATAATCACTCTACTCATTTGCTAACCTGACGAAAAATGGTCAACCCAAGTTTTCCATCCATGTTATCACACAGATCCAATGCTTGGCATGCATCTTCAATATCGCGGAAACATGTAATAGGATTTTTATTAATTGCCAACACCATATCACCTTGTGTTAATAGCTTATCAGCTTTAGATCCTGCCAAACAACCTTTGACCCGTAAAACTTGACGTCTAACAGGATCCTTTTTTACAAGAGCTTGGATCCAGTGGTCACTCAGCCCGAAACTTCTAGCCTTTGAAAGCAGAGTAGGATAAAGCTCAACCTCCAAAATCCTAACAAGAGGCATTGGTATTTTGATGCCATTTATGAGAAGAGGAAGTCCTTTTGCACCAGATATGATCTTATTAAGTATTTGGCTTATTGCATAGATAGGAATACCCCTAACAAACTGATGGTCTTCAGATGAATTGACCCCATATTTCAGCTGCAAACCAAAAATTATTGCCGTATCACACTCGTGAAAAAGTGAAGAATACAAGAACGAATACAAAGTACAAACCTGAGTTGAAAAGCTCCCCCATAAAGCTTTAACCCTTCCTTGTTCATCAGTAAGCACTCCCGAAAAACTGCTGCCAAAATCTGTATACAGAAAGTCGATACAATTACTACCAGTTAACAATAATATATTTGGGAACAGTGAAAGGCAGTAATGTACCTGTGTCGAGCTCGATTACTTCCATGTTGGTTGCCCTGTACCGTGGAGAATCAGCTGAGCTAATGTTTAGAGCGGCACATGGATTAGTGACAACCGATTTTCTAGATGTTGCCTGCAAACTCCTACTTAATCCCACCAGATAGACGGATTCACCACGACGTAATGCAGGTTCTGACATATAACAACAAAACGTAATCAAAGTTCATATGTAAATGGAAAGACTTGAAAGGATTTTCTGACCCATTTACCTATAAATGGGTCAACTAAAGGACACGGGTCAAACAAATTGAACGGGTCAAGGTCTCCCAAAGTTTACACTAGTATACAATAGTTGTGACATATTTAAAACACCAATTAAATATAAAAATTTTGGACAAAAAGTGTTTCAAAAATTATGCATTTTGACTTTTGACCAGTGCCCATTACCCAAACCACACTCCCCCGTTAATTATACCACATCTAGAATAATTAACCTACCGGGAAGAAGTTGAGCAGCTCGCACCACAGAAGCCCCAGCAGATCCTAGTGCAGATGGGTCATATGCAACAAGAGCATAGTTATGAACAGGATGAAGAAAGACAACCTGCAGACCGACAAAAGTCAACCAAAGTCGTATTGACATTAATTAGACTAGAAATACTAACAGAAGAAAGTCAACCTCGCCAGGAATTTCCACTGGAAAGGCAGCAAAGGAAAGCATAATGTCAGATGCTGATATTGCAACGGTGTTCTTGTCGACCGCAACCAGCCCAATGTTTTCAGAATGATGTATGATGACCCCAGTTCCGAAAAAATGTTGTGCGTGGACACCATCTAGCATACATGATGATGGTACATGAACCTGAATAGTCAAACAATAATCAGAACTCTATAAGCAGACTACAACAAAGACATGAACAATGAGTAAAATGAGCCCCAATACATTAATACCTCAAACATGACAAGAGTGGGCTCAATCTCACGCTCAGCAATGCAACCATGAGAATCTGCCACAACTGCATCTTCTTGAGATCTTGGATCTTCTTCTATCTCAACCTTCGGTTCATTTCCATCACCAAATAGACCTTCCTCTACCTTTCGTTTTTTTATTCCAGTGACGAGTTCATCTTGAGCATGTGGTTCAGTTCTACTACTTGTTTCCATACTGGTGACTCTATTAGCCAATTGTTCATGGCCATCTGGCAGAGCTTGCTTTGCAATCCAGAGACCAGAATCATCATGACGAGTGTAGATCTGAGGGGAGGCATACCATTGATGGCGATCAACTGTAACTAGAACAGACTGTAGTCAAAAGAAAGCAGCCGTAAGATACCACTTGGTCAAAGAAACTTGTAGATAAAAGACTATTTAAGATTGTTATCTACCTTCCTCCTATGACGATCTGAGTAGGTTATATATTCCAATGGTACCCTGGCTCCTCTAGAAAGTGTAGATAGAACCCTAATAAAGTCTTCAATGTGTGAAATTTCTTCACCTGCAAACTTCTTTATAATCGCATGTCGTGGGACTCCAGCTCTAAAAAGCATATAACTGTAGACACCACACTAATAATAAGTATATTTTGAAATATAAAGTTCTACAAATTCACCATGAGCGAAATCTATAAAAGAACTTACCCAGGTTCCGAGACATACACAAGACCACATTGAAATCGAAAATTTCTGGCCTGTACAAAAAGGAAAGGTAGATAAGGAGACTACACTAAGGTAAAAATAAAATATCATCAAAAATCAATAAACAAAATATAATCAGAAGCACCTGTTGATAAGAAAGAGGGTTTATCACAGCACCACTAACTTCCAAGAAGTAGTTTGGAGTTATCGAGTGTAAATCTTGAACCTAAAGATAGCATATGGGAAAATGATCAAACTTTGACCCATAAATCATATTTAGTCAAACATGAAATCCAAAATTTATAGTAATTTACCGTCAATTGTACAGTCAAAGGATTGCCACCCCTCTCGAGTTCTAATTCAACATTTTGGCCAACACTATCATCAAGCATACTCTCCATCTTCAGAAACTGTGTAGTTACCTGCATGAACACGTGTCAATTAAAACATAACTTCAGATAATACTCAAGATGTGTATATAAAGAAAAAATCGACGTCAATGTAAGTTTGAATCCATCAAAAGCATGCTTTGTAGCACAAATCAACGCACCTCTTTGTTCATACGAACAAGCACGTCACCTGGCTCTAAATGTTTATGAGCTGGGCCACCTGGCACCTACAGAATAGCCATGATGCCATCAGCACAAGCATACTGATGAATCTATATAATCAAGTAGTACATCAATAGAAGTGAAAAGAAAGTTACCACAGATTCAACAACGAGCATTCCAGTTTCGCTTAGAGGAGATGCATGGCGCACCAACTATTTCAACCAAAAACTCAGATTTGCAGAATAAGAAGAAAAAAAAAAGGAAAAAGCAAAAGATAATACAATTAAAAAAGTACGCACCTGCTCTGTTTCAGTTTGCAGACCAAGCCGCCGAGTCTCATCAAAACCTTTGTGGACAAATGTGGCCTATATCAGACGTATCATGTTAGCATGGAACTAAAAATAATTGATGTAACATAAGTTGGTAGGCTTTATATCAAACAAAAAGACAGAAGAAAGTCACAAACCTGAAGCGTACCACGAGGTATTGTAACAGCCTCCCATTTATCAGGAAAAGAATCTCTTCCCTTTTGCAAGAAATTCAAAGCCCTCACCACCTGTAACGTCAGACAAAAATGTTTTCCCTTTTACTTTGACATACTGCTATTTGAGAATATTACAGAAACACAATAAGAATAGAGTATATATTAGACTTAACTCGTTCTAAGGGTAGGAAAAATGCTGAAGCACTTGAAGACTTGCTGCCAGCATTCAAGCCAACTGCTCTTCCTTGCCAATCAATGACTGGGGAACCACTTGAACCACCTTTGGTACCTGAAGCTGCCTGTTGTAAGCAGAGAAATAGAAAACAATAAAAAAAATAACAAATTTGCTACCCTAAACTTGACTTGCAACAGTCGGATTGGTAAGAAATCTGAGCATAAAACCCAAGGAGCAAGTGGCACTTGTAGTACTCATTCAGTGTCTAAAACACAATCAAATATGACAAGAAAGAAATATTTCATGGGTCATAGAATTATGAATAGGATTAGAAAATCAGACAAAATACATAAAAATCGGGAATTGGGAAGATTTGTTCAAAAGTAGAAATGTGTGAGGAAGCTTACCTGCATGTAGAATGTGTTGAAATCGTTGTAGCCATCCCTACAGCAAGCAGAAGAATAGTCAACACTTCTGCCTTAAAATGTTATGTTTCCATAACAAAGTGAAATGTATAAAGTACTATTAACCACATACTTTTTATAATGCGGAGCATCCCTATCCAGACGAGCTAGGGTACCAGCCAAAATAGAGACCTACAAATTCGAACCAATAGTGAATAATATCTAATATAAAAAATATTTAAAAGATACAAGATCTAAGATAAATTTAGCTGATATTGGCAAGCATCCACTAGACAACACGTTAAACATTATAGGGGTTTGGTAACCTAGGACTTCACGGCAAGATGGTCAATCCCAAAATATGAAACCTAAATATAATTAACGTGAAATGTAAAATGGAGAGAGCTTATATGCTACATTAAAAAAAAACTCACAGCTTCCATCCAAACAGCAAAAGAAAAAGAGAGAGAGAGAGAGAGAGAGAAAGAGAGAGGTAAGTGCAATGATCAGAGTTTATCTTGAATAATAACCAATGTAATTTGGACGTTTTGATGGAACTCCAACTTTACAATAGAAGAGAAGTTTGCAAGAACAGATTATATAGCCTGAGATAATATCTCTTATACGCAAGTTTAGGAGTCATCTAAATAATCCTAATTTCTACAAACATGATTTACGGACCTTCTCTCCACTATCATTACCAACAACTCTGATTTCCAATCCAACACAAGCAGCATCTGGAGCAAGAGGTATCTCCTCATAGCTCAGGAATTGGATTGCAGCAGGATCATAACGAAAAAATCCAAAATCATGAACCTAAAAAATTGGTAAGACCATTATATTAGTAATCAAGTACCGTACTCAAAATGGCACTTCACATACCTTCAACTAGAAGTAGAACATTTTGAGTGGTTTTTTTGCATAAGATAACATATTAAAAGCATAATGAAACGATAACAAGAATTCAAACTTAAATTACTCAATATAATGGATACGCACTTGCCAATTCTAAGGTAAGATACTGAACAAGAATATGCAGATTCTATAAAGTTGCATACACAAACACACACTTGACCAAATAAAAATAAAAACCTTCCAAAAGTGAAAAAGATGACATTCATGATCCATTAAGCAAACTAACCGGGTCTCTATAAATTGGATACACCGGAATCTCTTCACGATTCACAAACATAGCTTCTGCTACAACAGGACCTACAAATGTACAATCAACGAATCATTAGAAAAAAAAAAGTCTACACATTAAATAAAGCAACTTTCTCATCAAACTATACATTCTCATAATACAACATTAACAATCATGTAAGTAACACGTTTCATCGCAAGATACAAACTTTTTACAAAAATAACCTAAATTTAACAATTCACTTAATTAGAGAACCAACAAAAAAAAGGCAGTGCTAATTAACCTGGTTTAACAACATGACGATTGGTTAGTATAATTCCACGTTTCTTATCAACAACAAACCCTGTAGCGTAACTTGAACCAGCAGATTCAGTATCAAAAGCTCGAGTGGCAGTTGTCCGTAGCACAACCACCGCCGGAACTACATTTTGCAACGCCTTCCTCCAGTCCTCAGCGGTAGCTAGGTTTTCTTTCATCGGTGGATCGATTTCCATTGACAGTTCATCGTTCATCTCCGATGAATCGCCCATCTTAATTCAATTCTTCGTAATTTAAAACTATATGAGTGTTTATATATGTGTATCTATATGTATATATGGGAGTAGAAAGTACGGGAACCGGTGGCGGAACTCCGGCTACGGAAAAGTGGGTTTTTTAGTGTGAGAAAGATCGAGAGTTGACAATGAGATACAACTGTTCAACTTGACAAGTAACTTACAAATGAGACCCTTACACGTGGTTGTTTAAACTTGGGAGATTACGGTAATAACTTACATTGAGGTGGGTAATTTCGTAATTGTAGTAGAGATTTCATTACGGATTTCCAGTGGCTCCGGCCCGGCCCACAGTTTACTGTTATTTTGAAAAATTATATTAATATATTTACTTAATAATCTTTTCAAATAACTACCCATCAATGCAAGAGGACAATATATCTTTATCTTTATCTTTATATATAATTAAAATGGGATACTATGGAGGAATTTAGACTCTTCATTATCTTCATTTCTTTACGATCTAACAATTGAAAATAATCTTAATTAAAAAATAAAATAATTAATGTATTTAAATTTAAATTCACTCTATCTAATGATAATATCATTATCATATACGTATTTGAGTCGGTCCACGTGTTTCGATAAATTTAAATTCAATCTATTTAATGATAACATCATTATCATATACGAATTTGATTTATCTTAATAAGCGATGGATAAAATAATATTATATATTATATTACAAAAGGACCATAAACTTTTCGCGAGTTTTACAACATTTAAATATCCCTGAAACAAAACATATATTATCGTTCTTCGAAATCTACATACATGATAACTAACAAAACATCTATATAATTATCATAGTTAAAGCGCATGTCAAACATGCCTTCCAATAGACCATCTTCCTGCCCAACCCACAACTTATACATAACCTGCAGGAAGATAAATGGTGAGATTGGCACAAAGTTAAGTGAATGAATGTACAACTAATAATTCAACTTAGCATAACAATCTGTTTACATTAAGCACAAAAACACATAAACTCAAGAGGATCGGTGGTTACTGAGGAATCCTACAGCTGTGGTGGCCCTCAAGTAACGCTTATCACAATCTATATTGGCCCATACAAGATTTACCGATAACTTGGTACTTCTAAACAACAACACAGTTTCCAGCAACAACACATGTTCCTAGAACCTGTGTTGATCACTATTAGTAACCAAGTCCAATCGCAATTGACCTCTGAACAACACAGATGCCCGAAGGCCACATGTATAACAAGCAGATACACAATTACAATTCAGACTAAACAGTCTATCAATATCTATGTTACTTGTTGTAACCACACCATTACAACTATGTCAAATCATGAGTTGCAGATCCGCTCACCTGACTTATCTCAGTCCACACTCGGAGATCTTATGTTACTGAGTCTTCTGCTGATCTGAGAATATAATAATTAAGAAGTTAGCAACTCTTTCCATAATTGTATTACACATTTCACTACTCAGTAACAAAATGACAAACAATTATCAAGTAGCAATTATCAGTTATAACTACTCTACAATTATAAATTCATATATCAAATTATAACGATTCACTTATACTTATACACTTTGAATTTAGCAAAATAAAACATTCAGAATCACGTCTAAAAATTCTTAGTTCGCAGTTCAGTTCAGTTCGCAGAAAGTCAACTCGCAGTTCAGTTCAGTTCAGTTCGCAGGAACTCAACTCGCAGTTCAGTTCAGTTCGCAGGAACTCAACTCGCAGGAAGTCAACTCGTAGTTCAGTTCAGTTCAGTTCGCAGGAACTCCACTCGCAGTTCAGTTCAGTTCGCAGGAAGTCAACTCGCAGGAACTCAACTCGCAGTTCAGTTCAATTCAGTTCGCAGGAACTCAACTCGCAGGAAGTCAACTCGCAGTTCAGTTCAGTTCGCAGGAACTCAACACCCAGGAAGTCAACTCGCAGTTCAGTTCAGTTCGCAGGAACTCAACACCCAGGAAGTCAACTCGCAGTTCAGTTCAGTTCGCAGGAACTCAACTCGCAGAAAGTCAACTCGCCGGAAGTCAACTCGCAGTTCAGTTCATGTTGCGAGTTGAACCGCAGAAACCCCAAAAACCGAACCAAAACACTCACAAACACAAAAACTCAATTTCCTATCAATCTAACCAGCTTTCTAACATCTCTAATACATCAAGTAGCAAGATATAACATTTTTCAAACATCAATTACACACCATTTCAAGATTAACCAAATTTCAAGTTTATAATCAAAATAACAAAATGCTTACAACTAAAGTAAGAACAAGTTGAAGATGATGATGGCAAGTAACACAAGGATTTACAGCAGATTATTACCACTCAATTGATGTCAATTTGATGATATGATTTAGGAGAGAACTTGCAAGGGAAAGAAAAATGAGTTGGTGAAAATGGGATGAAAGAGATGAGTTTGGTGATTTATATCACCAACCAACTCAAATTTTGGTTAATTTTAATTCCGTGTTTGGCTTATTGTCTGGGACCTTAAAACCGTTTTGCGAGACAAGTTATTTTATTTTACCGACAACTATTTAAATTTAAAACTATTAATATTTTACTTGACACCATTAACTATTCGATCTTTAACTAATTTTCCTATCTAATAAACATATTAATATAATATAAAGAATTATAAGTAAATAATTAAATATAAAATTTAGAGAAATTACCAGATTAACCCTAAGCCACAAGAGTGGGTATTACAAAGTAAAAATTAAATTCAACCCGTATTATCACGGGTTTATAACCTAGTATATATAGAACTAGATTTAAATTTTCGTACGGTAATTCAAATTAAGCAATTTTTATATTCATAATTTTTATAGGTTTAATAGTTTAATATTATTTTTCAATTAGTGTTTGAGTAGGATTCATAGATTTTTTAATTAATTATTATTATATACAAATATTATATAACTCTATCTAAATTTATGTTTTAGTTTCTTTTTTAAATTTAAATATTTAGTTATTTTTTAAATTATGAGAAGTCATCACGTATCATTTTACCTACGTGACAAAATATGAAATAACTTTTTATTCTCCTTTAATATATATATATAGATATAGATAGATAGGTATGGAAGGTGGTTAATAATGTCATTAAAAATTTAATTAAATAATAAAATTATTAAATTTTATTAAATTGACTAATAAATAATAATTTAAAAAAATAGTTAAATTCAAATATATATTAAAAATATATTTTAGATAACCTCTATGATGAATAGATTGTATTTTTATCGAAATTTTAAAATTTAATTCCCTATATTATTTTTGTATATTACATGTATTGAAGCATTTCTAATAAAAAATAAATACAGAATAATTATTTATTAACAAATAAATTTATAATTGCAACATAAATCAATTTATAGTTGCAACATAAATCAATAATTTTAATTTACTTTGCTAAAGTATTTAATAGTTAAAATTAATTTAGAAAGGTTTAAGTTTATAATGACTATTTATTTTTTCATCTTTTAATAAATAAAATTAAAACTATCAATCAATGAATAAAAGATAACTTGTAATTATCTTTATTATAATTATATTAATATATTTATTTTATTAATTTACATCTACTTTTATTTGATCATTTATATTTTCTAAATTAGCTTTTAGTAATCAATTAATGAAGTCGATTTGTTGCTTTTATTTCTTTTTTTTTCTCTCTTTTCGTTAGACATCATTTAGTAATTAATTCATAGTTTTTATATTAACTTATATCATACTTATTTTACTTAATATACTATTAAACTAAAATATTTAATACATTCTTTGTAAACCTATGTCAATGCATATTAATATTTACTTATTACTTTTGCTTTAGTAATTATATTAAATTAAATATATAAAATCATTCGACTTAAATTAGGAACTCAAGTGTTATTCATTACCATACATATTATATAATTTGTTTGTTCTATTCGTTAAGTATTAATATATAAAATTATATATATTTTTACTTCATAATTTAATTAATGGTATGCATTACTACTAAGATGAATAATTATATAATTAAACTACTTATAACCAATTATACTGCTTTTCTATTTATTGAAATCAACTATCAACTAATCATATTTATGTAATTTACATTTTATTCTCAAATAACATGTTACTGATCTTTTATTTTTTTAACTTTTTTCATATAGAAAGGTTAACATCTTAAGCTTTTAAAACACATTAGTGTTTACTATGTAATTATTAAAATAGGATTACTAATAACCCTCAAAACTTGGAACATGTACACATATTCACATTTGGTATATATATTTTGACAATAGTTTCTTACTTTTAAAATCTTAAGATCTTTTCTCTAAGAAAAAAAAACTTTGTTGTTTTATGTCTTTCGATTTTTTCTTTACATTTGGTTTCAATTTTAAGATTATATACAATCGGTAGTGAATTGGATATATTAAAACTGATGACATTTCTTTTTTTCTATATATTTTGGTCTTAAAAATCAACATATTATCATAGTTAATATAACAATTAAATATATTTATCGAAAGCGTTGGTGCTTGAAAATAGTAAATCAATGAGAATACATAACTTTTTGCCATACTTCTATCAAGGATCAACTAAATAATACACATATAACATTGTAAAATTCAACATTAACCTTTTTGTACTTGAACCTAACTAGTAGCCTAATATATGTTAATAGAAAATACTATAAACTATAAGGAACGATATATATAGTATAATGTAATATCATATGATATAACCTAGCATAATAATATAATATTATTGAACGTAGCATAATTAATTACTACTAACATAGTAGATCGACATGACGGTGTGCACGTTAAATATATTATTACTAAGTGTGGAAACCAGATATCAAATAAATAGAACACTTGCTAAACATACTCATAACTACTCCAAAGTCTCTGAAAACATATGCAATAAACACTTAAGAAACAAGAATTACCTGAGAATCTACTTTCTAAGAGAGAATATGACAACTTAGGTTCTTTTAGTGGCAAATACAGTTGTTAAGTTCTCTTAAGTAATTCACTAAAAGATTTATCTGTTGGCTTTAGCAAGTTATAAGCAAATCCTCCAGCAATTGCTCCAATGGTTGGAGCGATGATGTATACCCAAATTGCATTGTAATTGTTTAGTACGATAGCTGGTCCAAGGCTTCTTGCTGGATTCATCGATGCTCCGGAAATTTGTCTAAATTTAAATAAATAAATATTTTCAAGTAAATATAGTTCAATTATTGCAATTGCAATCAATCTTTGAAAGAAATAAAAAAAAACTCAATTGGTTAAAAAAAGTTACCCTCCAGCAAAGATGTTTAATGTAATGGTCATCCCGACTACGAACGCACCGTGTTCTTTAATCTGCAATATTTTCAAGTATAATAAAATGCTCTAATAAAAACTAGTAAATTTTCACCAAGTTTAATGTAATGGTTTGTTTACTTAAAAAATTAAGTACATACCGCCCTACGATCATTAGTGGCCCCTGAAACGATGAACATCATTATGAAACCAAAGATGATCTCAACAACAACTGCTTGCATGGTCGATCCAGAAGGTGTAGTTCCAAAAAATGCTTTAGGAGTTATGTTCAAGATTAAAGATATTGTTCCACTAGCTAAAACCGCTCCGAACAATTGTGATACCAAATAGAAAACCACCTACATATGAAAATGTGAGTTTGTTAAGATTATAATGTAAAACTTACAAGATAAATGGAAAATTTTGGTGATCCATGAGGATATATTTTTGCACATTCAAAGGTTCTCATTTCTTTGGATTGGAAATAGATGTTTGCATCTGAAAAAAGATTGGGAACTTGTATCGATAGTTGATGTTCGTTTTTGATGTTTTTGTCTTTGTGTTATTTTAATTGGTTTGGGACCTAGTTTTATACTCTTTCTTAGAGCTTTATAGCTATTTTGTACTTTTGTTTATCTTCTCTTTCATATAATTTTGTTTCGCTTGTCAAAAATATGGAAAAATATGGTTTGAGTTAAACTTTCTAGGGTGCACCATATTTATGGGGCATTTAGTTACGGAGTACTTCTATTTTTTGAAATTTTTTTCAACATAACTGAAAAAATTCAAAAACACGTTTCATTGGAGTTTATAGAAATTTATTTTAAGAAAAGTGAAAAATATGATTTAAAGTTTATACATTACGTTTTCTGCAAAATGAAAACTCTACTTTTTTACCTTTGAATTTTTCTTTTTGAATTTTTACTAGTTTTTAAAGGGCACAAAACTTTTGAAAAATATAAAAGGGAAATTTGAGATATTTTTCTATAACTAAACGTACTATTAGATTTTCAAGGAGAAAAGCGAAATACCTCGTTCAACGGAAACAAACCCAGGAAGGCCAACGCGAGGGTCACAGCGGGATTGAAATGGGCTGATACGTGTTGGAGGGCGTAAATCGTAGCCATAACAATTAGCCCCCAAGTCACACATATGCCAGGAAAAGTGATCTTACCGTCGTAAAGTTTATCGGATGCCACTGATAAACAACCCACAAATATAATAATATATGTTCCAAGAAACTCAGCTATCAGCTGTATAATATGAAACATAAACTATCAGAGTTAACTTTTCGTGTAATCCCATTTTCTCGTATGTATTAAAGATTGCTGACATACCCTTTGGGTCAAATCAATAGTAGGATTCGAGGAAACAATCAAATCAGAATGAGAGTCTGTTTTGCCTTTTTCCACAGCTGAGATATTTGATTCATCAATACATTCACTTGTAACTGTTGCCATGATCGAAGATAAATTAAACTTAAGAGCTAAATAAAATAGCAAAAGAAACTTGTAAAATGAATAGATTTAGAAATTTAGGAGGGTTAACGGTTAATGTATATATAGAGGCCGAGTCATATTTAGTTTACTATGATTAGTAGTTATTGAACTATTTTTAGAAACTTAAAAGTGATGAGCATTATAATTATACTTTAATATTATTATTAGCATGATCATAATAATTCTTAATTTGCAATCATAGTTGATACAATTGGAGTTAGCTTACTATGAAAAATGTAGCACATCATTTCCTAGCCGACAAAATATGTAATCGTTTGACGTAAATGGTTTATGTTTCTGCAAATGGGTTGAGTTGAAATGATATAAGAATTTTAGTGAGACATAATAATGAATCATATCCATCTATATACTAAAACACAACTTTCCCCTCAAATTAAATATTTCAAAAATGACTAGTCAAAAAATTATAAAAATTATAACATTTTAGCGTTTTTTTCTCTACGATTAGACATCTCTCATAATATACTTTCAACGATTTTTTTTTTGTTGGTATTGAAAATTAATAACACATGTGTTACTAATCGAAAAGAAAAAAATTCTGATTTTTATGGTGCAATTTTTTTATAATTTTTTGACTAGCCGTTTGTTAACTATTTAATTTTTATAAAATTTGGAATACTATTATTTTGATGGAATACTATTATTTTGATGAAATAAATGATTGAGATTGATTCATTCATTTTCATAAAAAATTTTATTCTCATAGAAAATTCTATTCACATTGTGAACTTAATTCTTTAACGAATATCTCTCTCTTAATGACAGTAAAGAAACGAATCTACGACACACATTGATTGGTAAATTAAAAGTGATAATGTTATTGATACATAGAACTGAAAAGTGAAATACACGAGACAATGAATAAAGGTTTAGGCACTCGTATATTCGACTTTGTCCAAAAGTTACTGGACTACAACGAAATGGTCGGCCCAACTTTATCCGTACGGAATTTGTTATTTATGACCCAATGGGCTGATTTAGAAAAACAGATTCCGACTAACGGGTCGAAATATAAAACAGTCACCCAAAACTCAAACTGAGCCAGCGGCGAACCAAGTCGACGAACTTCACAGCTTTTCAGCTGCACTCTCAAATCATCGATTCATCTTCATTTGTTCGTTGTAATTGATGTCAGGTTTTTCTATTTATCTTATTGTATTTTCGTAGTCTTTTGTTGCAATTGAAATGTGGAGATACTATGTGGCTTGTTATTAGTTTGCTCGCAAAAGAGAAAAATACTGCCATAGTTTGTGTATATTGCTTTTAAGTCAATAAAAGATGCAACCTCTATCTTTTTAGAGAAAATATGTTGAGATTGGTGTAAACTATATATATAACAAAGTGAATTGGTACAAGCTTGATTGGTACTGATAATGGAAAAACGGTACTTGAGATTCTTACTAGTTTGCTCGCAAAAGAGTGGCAGACTGCTATACTTTGTTTATATTGCGTTTAAATCAATAAAATTCAAGAAAGTTGTATCCTTTAGCTGTTTAAAGAAAATTTTTTAGCTAAGATTGTTGTAAACTGTAAATGAAATAAAGTAAATTGTTGATGTTTGATTGATACTGAGAATGGAAAGATGGAGCTCGAGTCTCTTTCTCGTTTCTTTTTCGTGTTTATCCAAATACTGGAGAAATGTGGATGAAGGAAAATGATGTTATGTATATGGCCTTTAATTCTAGATGCTTTAATATATCATTTGCTTAACTACTATTGACAAACCTTGGGGTAATTTGGGGATTTTCTTGTTTGGGTTTTTTGTCAGTTTTAGTCATTGTCACCTGGTTATATGGATTGCATTTTAGGATCATTTTACGTATATTTATGTGTGAATTTTTTCTTTGAGTGTAGATGAAGACAGTTTCTGGAACGATTGTCTCTACAAAGCCTGCTAGTCTCTCAAAAGCGGCTAACATTTTGTCAAAATTTGTGAACTCCGATAATGGAGCTTCTCAGGCAGTAAGCGCTTACCTCCGCTTTGCTTCTATAGATTTTAATGAGCTTGTATACTTTAAAAGGCACCATAAATTTAAGAATAACCGGCCAAAGGAAGAAGCTTCAGCCAAATTCGATTTAAGTCATAGAAATCTTGAAGAAGATGAGAGCAGAGTTCTGGAAAATGATGGGGTAAAGAGTGAAGATGATAAATTGAGAAAGAAAGAGAAGAAAAAGAAGAAAACTGATGGTAGTTTGGGGAGTGGGCAAAATGACGAAACTGAGGTTGAGGTTGAAGAAGGTAATGAGAGTGTGAAAGAAAAGAGTGAAGAAAAGAAGAAAAAGACGAAGAGGAAAAATGCTGATGTTGAAAGTGTCAAAAATGGTAATTCAGTGGCACCCGAAAAGAAGAAGAGAAGGAAAACCAAAGCTGATGGATAGGCATGAAAATTTGGTAAAAGTTTTGTTGCTATATTAGTTAATGTGAAGAATGTAATATCATCATCGAGTAGTTATTTAGCTTACAGGCAATTTTGATGGGATAAACGAGTTTTTTAATTTCTATTAATAATTTTCATATTTTAATTAAAATTATGATAATTGTTGACTATATCTTTCGTGCTATTGCATTCAATAACGTACTTAATTTGCTTATATCCATCTTTACATGGGCAGGAAGTTAAATCAACATAAGTGATAACTGTAGAGTAAAGGTTTGGGTTATCAAATTGGGAGATTTTAGTAGCAGGACAATTTGGACCCACAACAGTACAGTTTCCTAGATGAAAATAGCAATAGAACAGCAGTTTGGTTAACAATATCAAGACGTAAAAACTTGCACGGGATAGATTTGTCAGTGACTGAATCCATAGAAGGAAAATGCTTTGGACAGTTCCATCTCTTTTGTTAGTTCTTCCAAAAATCAAAGTGAGTCTTGGTTTCTATGCTATAATGTTTACACAGATTATTTATGGCAATGTTATACTTATAAAGGCTGACATTTTAAGCAACAGGTAAATTTAGTCTTTCGTGAGAAAGAAGATGCAGATTGTAAGAGGAATGCCATCTATAAACACTTTCATCCCACTCATATTAGCCAATGTGTAAAGCAACTCGAGATTGCAGTGGTGATGGAAACTTTTCAGAATTGCAGGAGTCCAAATTCTGTGTAAGCTACTTCACTTTGATTATTCGATTCTTTCATATCATAACAGCATGTACATCTCTCTTGATACAGGTTGAGAATATGACCCATTGTCTATGAGCTCTGTTTTGTTTCCAATGGGTTGGACCTGTTTTAAAAAATGACTTGTTCTGACCCGTTAACCCACGTTTTGATCTATAATAATAATATTTTGGGTGCAATTAAATCAATTCTCTTTTTTTTTTGCCGGTTTCCCTCTCGCTTTTATGGATGTTTTTTGTTTTTGCACTATTGGTTTCTCGTCATTCCATCGTCATGAAAACTTCTTTACTTATTTGCTGGTTGGTCTAAAGAAAGTTTTTGCATGGATTGGCTTCCTGTTTTGTTACTTAAAGTGGTTGTAATGTAAATCCTTCTCGTCCTTTGAGATTTCTTTTATAAAATAGAATTGGGATAGTGATTTACTGGATTAGTAGTTCAGCTTTCTTTTTTATCTTATTTTTCTTCTATTGGTTGTAATGTTCTTCCTCATCTTGAAGTTTGGAAGTATTTTTTGTGCATTGGTTGAAGGTGATGCAAAAGAGTGGTATCCGGTCATATCTCCCTTACTAGGTTACTTGTATCTTTCCAGTGTTTACCAGCATTCCGAGTCCTGGTCGCTAGGTGATTTCGTTACTGTTTCTTATGTTTCCCATTTCTCATGCTTGGCTTAGACGCTGAAATATGGTTGTCATCACAACTTGGTACTGATTTGAAGATGATGGAATTTTCATCCTTATTTGTGGATCATTAGTGTATCTCTTTTTCTTCTTTCTACTTTATCAGCCTTGTGTGCAAGTCTGTTTATAGATGAGATGGTGTTCTGTCACAAGCTGATTTTATGTAATTCTTGTGATTTATATAAATTTATAGACAATTTGGAATCCCTTTACTTAAAGACCTAAGTACCCATTTAAACCTTTTGAGCTAGTGTGGATTATTATCGTTCTAATTTTCTTATCTGCCACTATTACATTCATTCCTTGGTTTTCTAATTTTCCTTGTGTCGGAGCTTCCGTGATGGATTATGTTTGATGTTGGAAAAATTTGTTGGTTTGGGTAAGATGATAATCATGAATAACTTGGATATGACTTTGAATCGTGTACGGATTACTTCCGGATTGTAGTATTTTGACCCAATATTGCCCTGGGTTACACAAAATTCACAACTGGATAAGATAAAGTCCACACTCTCGTTTTCGACAATTAAAATCTAGAGCAAAACATAGAAACAGTTTAATATTTGTTTTGTGATTATCTAAGACCAAATCATGTTTATACTTATATATAAACAAAGTGATTATTGGTGAAAAGTCACAACTCTTAGTGAATGGTTATATCTTTTTGCAAATGTTCATCATACCCTTTCAAGTATATATTGACGTTTAGTGACAGTTTTTTCTAAATTGTCGCTAATAGCATCCTTTTGAACATAAGTGTTTGTTCATTAGCGACACTCCAGCAGCGGCAACTATTTCAGTCACTATATCCAACAGCCTCATTTTTGAACCATTGTGACCAGTTAGTGACGTCAGATTTTCGTCACTTATAACAACAATCAAGAATCACACCTCTTGAACTACATTGACAGCACTCGTCAAACTTAGGATCAAGTTAGTTTATATAAGTGTGCACCCCGCACCTCCTAACTTGTATTATGACTTAACTTGAACTCCCTTTGTTCTTCATAAATCTCAGTTATACTAAAGTCACCAACATTTGATCTGTAGGCTTCTTTAGGGGTGGATAGATTCCTGCTAATATGGCTGGCTATGCAGCAATGTCTTTGTAAATCTCTTTCATTGATTCTATCTTAATCTTGTTTCCTTCCATTTTGTGTATTAGTGGTCTTGTGTGCTCTTTTTTACAGTTAGGTATTTTTAAAATTTTATTTTTGGCTTGGCTGAGATGCCTAATAATAGCTCCTTCATTTGCTGGTTTTAATAATTCAAATTCTCATTCTGTTTTAGCTCTTATTGGTTCTGTCTTTCATCATGGATATTGTTGTTGTTGCTCTTCTATTTACAGGTCTAAGAAAGCTTGTAGGTAAATTGGACTATTGTCTTTCCTGGTTTGTTGTCGCCTGTTAACTGTTAAGTGTTCTGTGGATCATATTTGGAAGTATAAGATAAGTACCGATATACTTGTTTTGCAAGTCTATATAATATAAAAGATAAGTTGAGTTGTATTGATGTTATGTGGTAGCATAGCTAGAAACAGTAACTGGCTTTTGTTTACTATGAAGCAATAACACGAATGAAATTGCCTGATACGAGACACGAGTTGTGGGTCACTCAATCCGAAATAAATCAATCGACAAATATTACCTAAAATTGTTGTTTTGTGCCTCTTATGGTCAATGAAAGCTTGCCTTTTTCCATGTCAGAAAGATGTACTGTACCATTAGCCATTGTTGGGGATTGAAAGAAATGAAATTTGAAAATGAAAAGGAATATCAAGATTTAGGTTTTATTGTGTTGTAGCTTATATAGGGAAACAATCCTAGTGGATCATTATCGGTGAGTCTTCCATTTGTAATTATCATAGTGAGTTGCAAATTCAAACTGAGGAACAAACTCACAAATTAATTTATTTTATGATCATATTCCATCTGTACTTAAGGTAATGCTTAAGAATATTTATTTATTATTAATGAAGTAAAATAAATGTGATATCATGTTTTCTTATAATAAATACACTAGCAAGTGAGAGGAATACAACTACTTGAAATAATCTCATTGGTGTTAGGAAAAAGTTGATGGTAGGTCAGTTTGCACTTTGCACCTAGTAATAAAGGGGTGGAAGCTTTTAGGTTGTGATCAGACAAGTGGATGTATTGAGAAGAAATATAGCAATCAACGAAGTGTTGTATTCAAGATATGATCCATTAAAAAAGCTTAGAATAAGCCAAGCAAATTGGGGTTAAGAGATAAAAAAAAAAAAAGAAGAAGAAGAAGATTAGTCTTTGATTTGGATATGAAACAAGAACTAGGATTCTAATAGACGAGATTGTTAAAACGTCATCAAGCAAAAGTCAAGGGGCAAACAAATATTTTTACCAAAAAAGGGAGAGAAAAAAAAAAGAAAAAAAAGAAAAAGAAAAGGAGAAATGTCAGAAGTGGGATTTGAACCCACGCCCTCTCTCGAAGACCAGAACTTGAGTCTGGCGCCTTAGACCACTCGGCCATCCTGACTTATTGATTTATTTTGCTCGAAATTTTATATGTTTCAATAATACTTGGTAATATCGATTATTCATCATAAAATTCTACGTACTTGAAAAGTAAATACCAGTTGAATCTATTTTTCTTCATCGATACCGAGTTATTAAAATGTAAAATTAGATGGCTCCTAGCTTGGGTGTTAAAGGGATTAAATGTCTCCAAGTTTAGAATGTTCAAACGGTAAACTAAAAACATGAAATATCAACCTAGTTGTTAACATCATGTAGTGGTTATTAAAACAACGCTATAATAATCTAAATTTTTTAGTGAAACAATTAAGCATTTTATAACAGTTTTTACATATATTTCAGAGTACTTTTGACCAGTTTAATTCTTTTTGTTTAAGTTTTGTAAGTTAACTCATTTGACCCTGGAAGTAAAATACAGCCAAACTCAATACATATTTTGGTAAATGATTGATAAGAGGTTTTATGTTAATTCGGGATAAAGTACAGATTACCACATCCATCACAACTAGAGGAACAACCCACCATGTTGGCATTAGCTACATACAGAAATTATTACATAGTGATAGTTACATTCCAAAGAAAGCTAAATATAGTTTCTGCAACTCCTTCCTAGATAAGGGTCTACAAGAATACTAGTAGTTAAAAGCTATAGAGGTCAATCATAAGCACCCACTGGACTAAATTTCGTGTGATATTCTGCACAGATCATCATGTGCATTCCACGGAGAATGAGATCTTATTCATCATTCTGCAAGAACAATAACAAAGTATTAGTAAGAAAGCATACATGTTACATCAGCCGGGGATGAGAATAATTTGGGTCGTCTACTTCTAAAATCTTTCTTTGAAAAAAATATGGCTCAACAGGGGACCATTGTGAAAATTGTCCATAACTCCATATGTTCAATGATAATATGGAGTATCATAATTGTTAACTCGTGACTCAACTCGTAAGAGTTACCATTTAACAATAAATATGTAGATTTATATTTATATGTATATTATTGTTTGCATTTTTGTTTTTAAGAGAAGTACAACATGATGAGAGTCGATAGTTAAGTCGTTGACCGGCAATCAACACAAAGGCTTAATTTAAAATAGATTATAGTCATTTCCTTTTCTATTTTGTCCTTTTATTTGTTGTATTACATTACACTAAAAGTTTGTCTGTTTTTCTAACCAATAAGAGTCGCACAAGACTCGGAAGAGTCAATAAACGACGTGTAAGAGTCAAAGTCATTTTAGAGTCGGGGTCCGAGTCGCCATGTTTTTAGAATTTTTGACTCGACTTGTAAGAGTCGAGTTGTGACTCGTAAGAGTCTAACAACTATGCGGAGTATCATACTATTACTGTAAGATAATCAATACATTAACTATTTTTAGAAAATTTATTACTTTAGTTACAAAATGTTTGCAGAAAATGTTTGCAGGTCACAACGAGCCAGCCCGGTCCATCTCAACCTAAACCTCTCGACTAACAGAATCTGCCGATCCACCCATCTTGCAACTTCTAGTTATACTGTATATGCCAAAAGCTCCCAACAATTAATAAGCATACAACTTCATATTTGTTTATCAACAATGAACATGTCTGATAACTCAAAGGTAGTACTCTAGAAACAGTATAGATGACACTTCAGTAGCCAATAAAGTCTTTCTATTCTGTATATTTTAGCCAACTGAAGTGTTATTACTTCCACCAACTTGATTGTCATTTCTTTATTTTGCAATTGTTCAGATATGTTGGTTGTTTAAAAGCAAAGTGCCAAGTAAATTTATTTCAAAATACGAACCAGTCTCAGTAGTACCACACGACTTCCTTTGTCCAAAAGGATACAGTATCCGATTTTGATTTAAATATTCAGTTTGGTATATTTCACATATTTACTTTTTTGCACAAGGAAATTCTAATCAATAACACCTCCTTATAGTAAATTAGATGTATGGTTTGTCTGATACTACATGTCAAATGTTGACTATTTCTGAGACAAAGGAACATGATGAATAGAACCTGAACTTCCTACAGTCACAGACTAAAAACTCCATATTGAAGATAGTTTGCTCACCTTAAGAGCGTTGACTTCGAGCTTCTCATTGTGTCGCAAATGTAAGAACTTGACTCGGAGGTACAGCATGCATTGGCAACCTGAAACAAGAGAACCAAGTAAGAACTAAGAAGTCAATTGTATTAATCTGTCATCTTAAATGGAAGTTTTAAAACGAACGCATTATAGATCTTATCTCTCTTTTGTATTTGATACTCAACTTGATAATTGTGATGATATATAGATTCAAAATGCCACAAATGTTCACCTCTATGACAAACCCCACCAGTACCTAATGAAGATCTAAAAGCCCAACACGTGGAAATCTATACGACAAGATATAAAACTTCACTTGCTGCATTTACTTTAATTATAACAATATTAAAAGTAGAGCATGAGATTGGTATTAATTGATACATATGCGGTAAATCAAGAAGTGAAAAAACTGGAAAAGTGAGAAAGTAACAAGTAACATGTAAATATCCAAGGAGATGAATTCAGAGAAATATAAGTGGCGGTGGTTAAACTGTGGCAATCAACAGAGCAAAGCTGAGCTCTTGTTACACAAGAAAAGGTAAAGCTAATCAAGCCTTTAAGCAACAACATGCGTATAGCGAAACCAACTAAAATAAAGTAAATATGTTATGCACAACAAAATGAAAGACAAGATAAAAGGCGTAGAGGTGCCCATATTGACCCATTTACTAATGAATGGGCTAGTTAGGGTTGTGTTTTATCTCAAGGTCTCAAATTTGTCATATGGTCATTTCATACATACTGGATATTGGTAGTATAGTACTATTGCTCTTTGAATCATTATTAGTGCATTACTGGATTAAGAGGGATGATCCAGAGGGAAGGGGTAATCCTGGGGGAAGGAGGAAGCAAATCTGGGTCGTCCGTTAACATTCATCACGGTGAATGAAAATTAACATTCATCATGATGAATCTTAATTTTGGTCATGATGAATGTTAATTTGGTCACGATGAATTTTAATTAACATTCACCGTGATTAATGTTATCGGACGGTCCAAATTTGCTTCCCCCTTCCCCCAAGATTTCCCATTCCCTGTAGATCGGTCCCCACTTGATTAATATGTATAAGCAGATAGGACTAAAAATGTCTCGTTTCAACCCAAACCCATTTTTACCAGTAACTTCTTAAAGGAGCTACTCATGATTAAACGAGTAAATATTCAAAAGATGATCAACACTTCCTGATCTTCAACGCGCATTCTCTTTTGTACCTTTTTCTTGTGTTTATGATTTCGCTTCTTGCCAGAAGTTGGAACCACGAAAGTCGCTTGTGCTAAAGTTGGACACGGCAATGGAAGTGGAGGAGCAGCTGTTACAGATAACACCTCTGAGTTTTCTACCTTACCTATATTTGAAGAAAGATGAGCCACTGGAATGCTGGAAAAGTCCCCTAAAGGTGGTTCTGATACTACAGTAGAAGAAGGTACAACATGGGTCCCAGCAAATGGAGTCTGTGGCAAAACTATAGTCGCTGAAATAGCTGGAGTGAGTGCCTGAGTTGTTGCAGAAAACGCCTCTGAGTTTTCCACCTTAACTACGTTTGAAGAAAGATGAGTCACTGGAATGCTAGGAAAGTCCCCCTAGGGAGGTGCTGATACTACCATAGAAGAAGGTACAACGTGGGTCCCAGCAAATGGAATATGTGGCAAAACTGTAGTCGCTGGAGTGAGTGCCAGAGTTGTTACTTCCTGGCTCGGCCTTTGAGTTGAATCCACAGACAACTGTGTTGCATGGATAGTAGTGTCTTGTACTGAGCAACTCTCAAAATGAGACATTTTGGTTCCTTCCAAAACTTCAGTCTTAATCAAAGTGACGCCATTTTCAGATCCAGTTGGCACTACCTCCTCATTGGTGCCACTGTGTGCAGTTTTCCCTCTCTTAATGAGAGCGTGGCTCCTTCTCTATGTGTTGCTTTTTTTCTTCTCTCTTTGGTTTGTGACTTCTGGTAAGATTCGTTTGAATGTTACCTATATCTGACAGTTTTTTTTAGCTCATGCTCATCTGGTAGAAAGTGTCCTAGTATACCTTCATGATCATGAGTTCATGTACATTTGAACAATGCAAAATGCTCATTCGTTTATGGTAAACTGCCGGGAGACAACAAGTGACGGTAACATCAAAAGCCTCAAACTTGTTTCTCACGCCTTATGTGAGGTACCCCAAATTGTTATGTCAACACAAGGTTGGTGATGCAATGGATATATTGAGGGATGGTTGGATATGTTACTCTATCATGTCTCGTATGAAGGACATTGTGAAAGTTGAACTCCTACTTTAGGCACTATTGCTGGTTAGTTGAGTTAGCGTACGAAATTTTGGGGAAAGAGAACTATGAACTTCACATTGTGAAAAATAATATAATTTTCTGCTATAGAATTGGATTTAGGTACGTGCATTTCATCTTTGCTTGTAGTGTTAGGAGGTTACAAAAGATTATGATTTTTTTTTGGAATAATGCATATGAAAGATGAAATTTATTTTTAATTATAGAATAAATTACGAAAATAATAAATCATGTATATAGCTGGAATAGCTCAGTTGGTTAGAGCGTGTGGCTGTTAACCACAAGGTCGGAGGTTCAAGCCCTCCTTCTAGCGTTGGATCTTTTTTCTTCTTTTTTAAAGAAAAGGCTATTTCGGTGTTGTTCTCATAAAAGGCCATCTTACTTTATGCTATCTTCGATTTCTTTTTTTAAAGGCTATTTTGGTGTTATTTTCATATAAGTCCATCTTACTTTTTGCTATCCTATTTTAATGTTCATAGAAGTATATCATATGCTCTTGCTAGGCTATTCTTGTATGTCATGTTCATAAAACGAAATCTTACATTCAAAAAACAGCATAAAAAATATAGCCACCAATAGTTGTGTTTAAGTATAATACAGAAGTTAATGGCAACCATGTTACTGTTAAAAGTAAATTAGATAATATTAATCAAAGTGTTCAACATACAATCATATGACTTAATTGTGAAACTTTTAACATCACAATGAGCACGGTTTCCTTTCATAAACAACTCGCATGGTATATGTCAAATTTTCGCTTTAGTGCTTAATAGTTGAACAAAATTTTCTACATTGCATCGACTAACAATAGGACGTAACAAATTACATGGAGAAAAACTTGAAACTTTTCCTCAGAAACAACTTTTCGTAATACCGCAAAGAGACGGCCTAGAGATGATAACCGTATACTCATACGATCTTGGAAACATCCTTCATCAGTCCCCTGTTAGCATTACAAAAATCAATGTACTCTTGATAAGAAATAAATCCATCACCATCAGTATCGATTTCGGCCATCATACGTTGCACTTCTTCAGGTGATACAGAACCAAGCAGCTTCAAAGCTTCTCCAAGCTCTGAAGACGAGATCTTTCCATCTTCATTGATATCAAATTTCTTGAAGATTCGCTCAAGGTCAGCCTGCAGATCGTCATCTGCCATTTTGGTTTCCTATGGGTAACACCGACTCTTCGCTTTTATGTACGTGATTTGTGTGCGTGGTGGTTTCGTTCTATATGAAAAGATTAAGGATGGTATAGGCTTATAAAATGGTGGTTTGGGATGAAAGTTGTGGCAGTCCTTATAATTTGGAGCGTAAACAAAGAATGGATCGCTAAATTGTCCGAAATGAAGGGGTTAAAAATAGACCTTACACCTTTAACAAATGTTCCTCCATAGTTTGAAATTGTCATTTTATGCGGTTCTTGTTAGGATATAGCATCAATTTTTAGTGGGTTAATTTGGAAATTATTTTAGTATAAGAATTTAATTGTACTTAGTAAAAAAAGTATGATTATTTAACTTGCAAGACAAATAAGGACCTTTAAAGACGGCTCTATGAAGGAAGTATTATGTAGGAATTCATAACCCCCTCATCTCTATAAAAGGAGGTGAGGAGATGCTAGTTGTACATTTTCCTTGCTTATTCGTTAGTTAATAAAGGTTTAATGTTTGAAATTACATGTGTGGTTTCTTTGAGTCATTATTCCACGATAACTTTCAAGGTTTGTTGGCTTTTTTTTCCAACAATTGGTATCATAGTCAAGGTTAAGAAGTAAGAAATGATACACGTTGGTATAAAGGTGGGGCAGACATTATGGAAACCGAAGTACCTGTTCGAGAGGGTGTAGAGGGTAACGCTGCTGGGAGGAAAAAGATGACGAGGTCTAAGGAAGCTAGGCTTTGGAATTTACTAAGGTACAATGCCTGGTTAATAAGGTGATCCCTGGTTCGAGGTTCTGACATTGAATTTGTGCATCAGTATAAACTAAGAATCACTATTAAGGTGAAAATTGTTAGGATATAGTAGCAACTCTTAGTGGGTTAACGTGTAAATTAGTTTAGCATATGGATTTAATTGTACTTAGTAAATAAAGTAAGGATTAAACTTAAACCAGGATTATTTAGTAATAAAGTAAGGATTTAATTGTACTTAGTAAATAAAGCAAGACGAGCAAGGGCCTTTAAATGCGGCTTTATGTAAGATGTATTCCATAGGGATCCATACTCACTCATCTCTATAAAAGGAGGTGAAGGGGAATGCGAGTTGTACATTCTTCCTTGCTCATGTTTTATTAATAAAGGTTTAACGTTTGATGTTACGTGTGTGGTTTCTTTGAGACATTATTATGCGCAAACTTTCAAGGTTTATTGATTTTCTTTCAACAGTTGTTGATATCTGATTCCTTTTCATGCAATTTATATATATATATATATGAACTAGGTTCTTTTATTACTAAATTTTCATAGTTAAACTAACCATTATCATTCTAAATTAAATGCTATGATTTCAGTCTAACGTTTACATTTTTGACAAAGTACCACTTATAAATTTTTCTTTATTCGTTCATTGCACTTGTATCCTTCATTTTTTTTGTTGTTGTTTTTTTTTTTTTTTTTTTTTTTTTTTTTTTTTTTTGAATTAGTATAAACCATGTTAAAGTCACTCCAGTGTTTTCATTGAATAAATGGTAGTAGGTGCTTAACCATTTTGGAGCATTATAAAACTTGAGACATGACAAGCCATGGTCAAGGGCCCATTGCCCTTGTATGACAGCGAGGGCCTCAGATTATGAAAAGATATAGACATCAAAAAGCCAGATAATAATTGGGGTGATACACAACAACAACAACCACCATCAAATCTACAATGATGTCCTTTTGTCATTCTATAAAATAAGAAACAAAAGTTTAGAGATTATTTTCAAATATTTTGGTATCAAGATATCAACACGAATTCTCCTCTCCTAATACACACGGTTTATGTAAAACATCTTCTTCCACAAAATCCTGCATGAGATTAAATTCCGGTCTTCTCATTATGGTGCTAGGTTGATATCTAATTTGGCTGACCAAAAAGATTAAGTCTCCCTCTTTTTAACCAAATAAATAAAAAATCTTAATAAGTTTGGTCATGTCAATAAATATTAGGCTAAATGAAATATCTGCTAAGATTTACTTATTTATTATCAAAAGGAGAGGGATTCAAGTAACAAAGAAGACAAGAGTCATTGCACAAATATGGAGAGAGAAAACGCCGATAAAAGGCCCCTAGCTTAAACATAATCACACTTATTCTTTAAAATAACTACAAAAAGGAGGGGATTCATACCCATAACTTTATTACCGCCTAAAAAGGTACTATTCAAACTAAACACTAGATGGGTATGAATCAGACAAATTAACTAAATCGGAAGTTAACAGTTACAACAACAGCAAGCTACATTTGCTACAACAATCGAGTTTATTGACTCACTGTTTCTGGAAAAGTGAGAGGCGTTTGTGGAAGTGATTAATATACAACCTGAATTTGCAAGGAGAATTATGCAACAGTCTTCAGGAGAGCATCCATAACAGCTTCTGTAGTAGGCAATGCTGGAATTGCACCTCTTTCTGTCACAGTAATTGCACCACAAGCATTTGCAAAGCTAAGGGCTTCTCGTAGTCGCTTTTCATCCTATAATATTGGAAGCATAGAGCATGTTATTGAACTTCAAGTATGTGAGATGAATTGCTAAAGAATTATACCATAAGAAAATACTCCTGCCAATGTGATAATTATATAATGTTGCTGCAAAGTAATACCTTCAGTATTGAGACATCTGCAGCAATTTTAGACAATACTCCAGCTACAAAAGCATCTCCAGCACCTGTTGTGTCCACAGGATCCACCTTCAAACCTTTGACTCTTCCACTAAACTCCTAATTATATTTAAAAAGTTGACAAATAAGCTTTATCATTATCATTCATTTAAATACTTAGTGAGAGTAAATTATTAGGTTATAGACATAAACATAGCTTAAAACACCACTACTAAATGCACACCTTGGTGTAATATCTGCAACCATCTGGTCCTTCTGTCACAAGTAGCAATTTAAGATTTGAATGGTACAATTTACGGACAACATTATCGTCATATGGATCTTCTCCATTTGTCAAAAAAACAATCTCCTCTTCACTTATCTGATTAGAAGCAACCATCTAAATGATTAGACTACATATAGCATAAAAGTATCTGATCAGAAGAAGGTTCTAAGGTGGATTACCTTGATAATGTCGGCTGTATCCCATATACTCAAGATCCCTTCTCTAGCACTCTCGGCAGACGGCCATAAAGGAAGCCTCAAATTAGGGTCATAAGACAAAAGAACACCAGCATCCTTTGCAACTTTTGTAGCCGCAATATGAGCCGATTTACATGGTTCTGTAATCAAACTTATGGAACCATAATGAAATATTTTTGCCTGCCAGAGAGTAGCAATAACTTAGAACTTTGTAAACCAAATTATTCTCTTCTTGGTACTTTCGAGCATTGACATATTCGCATACCTTTCTTATTAAATCAAGATCCAGTTCAGATTCCTCTAAGAGCATATCAGCACTAGGATTTCGATAAAACATGAATTCACGTTCACCATCCTTTTTCAGTGTTACAAAAGCTAAAGCAGTACGAGCACCAGGATCAAACCGCATACCTTCACTATTAACATTATTTTCTTTTAAAATATCAGCAAGCATGTAACCAAACTCATCTTCTCCAACCTATGACATAAATTATACAAAAACAATAAACCATATAGCATCCAATAGTAGCTATCTTATTCCAGATTTCACGCTTTATTATTAATTAGCATCAGGAAGATCGACATGAAGTACCTTCCCGATGAAAGCAGACGAACCACCAAGCCGAGCAATACCTACAGCAACATTTGCAGGTGCACCACCAGGTGCTTTTTTAAACGCAGGGGCTTCAGCTAATGCAAGCCCGTTAATTGTAGGAACAAAATCTATCAGCATTTCACCAAAGCATACCACAAGTGACGATTCATCAGTTTCAGGCGTTTCCTGAACTGCTTGTACTTTTCCTAGAAATAAATAATCACAATTAAAAAAAAGTATGATCTTTTTTCCCCCATTTTCTTGAATCCTTAGAAACTAGATCAATTGTTGTTTATTCCTTTTAATTTGATCTTCTGGTAAACTTATTTTTTCCAGCTTATGGGCTTACTGAAATTTGGAAAAGCTGATGAGTTCGGTTTTAACGGCTTATGAGTTTGTTAACTTGAGGTTATGAAGCCATAAGCCAAAACTTATAAACTCATAAGCCATTAAAACTGAGCTTATATGATTTTTCAAATTTCAATAAACCTGTAGGCTGAGGAAATAAGCTTAGCCAAACACCCCATAAGAACTGGAAATAAATCCAGGTGACATAATGGTGCAACCAAAGCATTAATGAGCTCCAAACCTGTTTATATATACATATATAATAATTGTGAATTTACATACACTGACAGTTATATTTATGATAACATGTGATTAAATGTCATAAAATATCATATCAGCATTAACAACTAAGATAGTGGAAATAACATGGTCAATGCAAAGTCAAGAATACCTGGGCGTGATAACCGTGATGACGAATGGATCGATGGCGTAAACGATAAGCGGGAAGGTTTTACGGTAGTACAAGATCTGGAATCTAAGGAAGTTGAGGATCGAGTGGACCAAGAAGACGAACGAAAGGTAGAAGAAATTGAAGCAAAACAGAGAGCAGATGATTGAACTACTAAAGCCATAAATTAATAATTAAAACACCCACAATTTTAATAGGATGATTGTAGATGAAATCGATTAAGTTAAAGTTAGTTCCGAGATCTAAATTTCAGTAGCTGATAAAGTTTGGTTAGAATTTAATAATTATAAGATAATAATAGTTGAAACCCTAGGTGGTAGTTGTTGTTTATGTTATGAAGACACCTGTGAAACGATGATGGGTGAAATGGAGATAGAGATAATAGAGATGTATGTATAGGCGGAGAATGCCAAGGAGATCCACAGGTTACAACAGTTTAGTAGTCAAGTGTGTCCAAACCAACGGCCTTTGTTGTTAACGACAATTGAACCTCATCTCCGCATATACCAATCGGAGTAATTTTCTTCTTCTTTTCTTAATTACAATTATTATTATTATTATTATTATTATTATTTATTATTATTATTATTATTATTATTATTATTATTATTATTATTATTACGTACGTACTATTACTGCTACTTTGCGAACGAACTAAAAACACAATGAATAGAAAATCATTCTTCTCAGTTTTTGTTCATATGTTATGAGATTGGTTTGAACGTTTAGCGACTTCAAATAATATTAATTATTATATTTTTCTTATTGATAAGTTAGTTAAATTTTGAATAAGACACATATAATAACTTCTTCTATGAATCGGTCATTGTGTTGTTGAAACTGCAATCTCAAAAAGATATCGATCGAACTGTGAATCATGCCTCGTTGTTAGTGGCGTTATAAAAGGTTTGATAAACCAAGTACATGATTGATATGATAGTAAGATACATACAAACATTCATAGAAATAAACTGATAACTTATCGAAGACCTTTAGAACCGGGAACATTAATCCATCCTAGTTGAATCTCAATTTCACCAGATACCACATTTCGTAATCGAAGGACTAAATTTTGGATAACTTTTCCTTTGGTCCATGTTATGCTGCTCTCTTCGGATAAACAATTAGTTCTTGTTGGTTTTACGGTCGAAATGATTGTTTCATCCGGGAGATCATCCAAACGCATCTTCAGTGCTTCTATGAAAGGTTTGATGTCGAACTCAGCATCACCCATTTCATCATCACTTGAGAATGTGTCCTTATCATAGACTTCCTGTATTTGCTTAATTTATAAATCCATATTACAAAATTTTATATACAAATACTGAAAAATAAAATATACAAATTAATGAGCACGATTACCATTTTTATTGGAAGAGGTTCAAAAACGGCAATGGTAACAACTTCATCCCATACAGGATTGATGTTATTCTTTATTACTCTAGTCTTCAATGTCTGCATATAAACCTCTTGCAAAATTAGTCTTCAAATGGAGTATTTATTTGTATGGTTTAAAGATAATTTAAAGGAAATGTTTTGTGTAAAAATAGAAAAAGGTCACCAAAATAATGAGAAAAGATGCGCACAATCGTAATAATTTATTTGGAAAAGTAATTAGTTAAAATGTGATCGTTAACTAATTTTATAAAACTACTTGAGTTATAGTTTACAAATTATTGTTATCTTAATCTGAAGAATGATACGTGTTGTTTGATATACATGCTACTGCATTTTGCGCTCTTTGTAAATGTATATATAGAATCATTTGAAATCATAGACCGTCTATGGAGTATAAAGTATAACGAGCAGCACATATTATTTCCCTTTCATTATTCATCCATCTATAATATAAAGGTTGTGGCGTATTAGGTTTCCAATATCAGATCGCTATAATTTCTCATGAATTTAAGAGCTATTAATGGTGAGTATACAAATCCTTACAAAAGTTGGTTCATCCATGTTTTAACTAAATCTGCCTAATTATAGGACTAGTTATCTTTCAAATGACATGATTATGTCATTTTTCATGATCTTAAAGAATCAAGCAATAAAAATCATAATTCATATATGTTAGGAAGATAATTAGGTGTACCAGTTAAACCATTTAACGTTATTCAATCAAAATTTACGAAGATCACACATAGTTGAAGCAGAGTAAGGATCAAGGAAAAGTGACGTACCTGTTCCCCTATTCGAAAAATAATGTATGGATCGCTACCTCGAATATCCCTAGCGGCAAGGTTGACGCCTTTTTGCACATGAATGCTTAGTAGACCTAACAAGCGCTCCATTAGAATGTTTTCTGGAAATTAAACAAGCAAGTTTGTGACAAAACAGAACAACTAATGGAAGAGATATGGAGAAGATATGCGTTTAGTGAAAACAAAAACAAGTATCTAATTATGCTGTTTTTATTGTTTTTGCTGAGTTACCGTAAAAGCTATCACATGATCATACGAACAATGTTTTGTTTTGATTCATTGTTGTGTAAAAATAATTTTCCATACAGTAAAAGTTCTCAAATTGTACCTTTCATTTTGTAAAATCACACAAGACTAATGTTGTTTTGTTTTTTATTAAATTCACTTTCATGTAAAAACAATTTTATAACAACAGTAAATGATCTAACTTGATATTTAATAAGAGACTTATATCCGTGTTTTATCTGTATATAGATCATTCTAATATCTTTAAAATTTAAAATTTAAAATTTAATGGTTTTCGTTTACGTTATATGCCTTGGATCTATAAAAACATAACTCAATTCTCAATCTATCTAAATCCTTATAACAAGGGGCGTTGATAACTATTTTCTTTTCATATATTTTCAACATGGAGTTTGCTGCATAATACAGGCAACGTTGATCGGCTCACATGCCCCGCTTTAAGGAGATTATGTGGAAGGCAATTTTTATGCTGACTTAGCAGCCCAGTTAAGAGAGTTTTCGTCCATAATTGGAAACTTGACCATTTTCCTGCACCGGAGTTTATATATTATACTTTTCAAAATTTCATTGAATATACAAGCAATGTATGTAACAACTTCTCATCATTGTATCTGTTAATATGAAAGCAATTTATGTAGTGTACTAAACAACAAACAAAGAAAATATCATATTTCGACTGTGTTTGTACAGTCACACACCATCTCTGGAAATGGTTCAAATGACTAATGCAATAATTAAGTGAGGCTCGATCATGAGAGCAAATCAGGCTAGTAACTAAACTACATTCGTCTAGAGCCAGGAACACAGATCAACTCAAGTTAATTTCGATTTCACCACATTCAACATTTTTTAATCTAAGAACCATGTTTTGGACAACTCTTCCATCTGTCCATGTAATGCCGCTTTCCTCCGCTAGGCAGTTGATCCTTGTTAGTTTTACGATTGTGATTACTCTATTGTTTGGGAGATCAAAATTCAAATGCAACTTTACTGCATCCAAGAATGGCATGAAGTCAAATCCTGCATCTCCCATTTTATCATTAGCTGAAAATCGATCCAATCCTAGACTTCCTGCAACATTGCAAAGTTACACTATTAAATAATCATCAATAACAACAAGAAAAAATTATTATTATAATAACAGTAAATAGTAATAGTATTAATAAAAAGACTTACAAGCTTAAGAGGGAGTGGATCTACAACTGATAAAGTCAAGTCTTCATCCCACTCAGGATTTAAGTTTTTCGTCACCACTTTAGTCTTCAATTTCTGTACATCAAAAATAAAATAGAAAAGGTAAATAATTATTTGATCTCATCATACATTCATGGATCTAGAAACTTATAAACTGGCTAGTTTTCAGTCCAACTGCATTGTGCGTAAATAATGAATGTTGGACCTGTGTGCCCATACTAATGACAACGTAAGGATTGCTGCTTCGTAGATCTCGTATAGCAAGGTTAACACCTCTAAGGATACGAACTCTTATTAACCCTAACAAGTCATCCATCAACATTATTATTGTTAGTTATAGGTTAGGTAACTAAATTACTGAAACTAACCTGGATTAATTACATGATGGATGATGAGTGTTTGGAAATGGAGAGACAATGGGCTTTGGGTCCGAAACCAATCTAGAAGTATAGAAAAAAACATGGGCGTTTTAGGTAGAGGCAATAAAACGCAATTCACCTTTCATTTCATTTCATTTCATGGTTGCCTTCATTAAGTTAGTTCTATTCATCAACTGTACAAGCAATCTTTGTATGTAGACTAATAACTTCACTTCATTTTTTTCAGTTTATATGAAACCAATCTATTTAAAAACAGCAGAACAAAGCAATAAACAAATTATCAGGGATGAAACGCCAATCGATCAACGGTTCTTCAACCTACCATCATCATGGTCAATTGCTTTTATACAAGATTACAAACGATTAACTACTAACTAAATTTAAAGAAAAAAACTTCAAAAGCCTAAAATGCAATACACACACCACCTCTGGAAATAGATGCAGTAATTGAGCAAGTGCGACTAGTAAACGAACTATATTCGTCTAGAGCCGGGAACACTGATCTAACTCAAGTTGATTTCAAGTTCACCACATTCTACGTTTCTTAATCTAAGAACCATGTTTTGGACAATTCTTCCATCTGTCCATGTTATGTCGCTTTCCTCTGCAAGGCAGTTGGTTCTCGTTGGTTTCACGACTGTGATTATTGTATTGTTTGGAAGATGATCATCATTCTTATGCATCTTTACTGCTCCCAGAAACGGCGTGAAGTCTAATTATGCATTCCCCATTTTATCATTTGCCGATAAGAAATCCATATCGTACACTTCCTACATTTGTTAATTTATCAATCAATACCGAAAATTAAACAGCAAACACGTTTAAAATTGTCAGAAATCCAACATAGAAGATGTTTGAGATTGCTTCTTTAAGCGCATATTTTAAGACAACATTTTGAAAACAGCATATATGCTTATTGCGTAAGGAATACATATTTTGAAAATAACCATGTTGCCATATTTTAGGCCCATAAGCGCTTTAAAATAGCAATCTCAAAAATCTCCCGAAAAACAAAGCGATTATACATCTATCTAGAAACTTCTACTAGCAAATTTAAACCGCTTAAATCTAACTACATTGGATGGAAATAACTAAGTAGAACGATGTTAATCACTAAAACAAAAAGTGCAAGACAATTAATAAGAATTAAAAATAAAATTTACCTATTTGCCCATATGGATGATGACGTAAGGATGGCTACTACGTAGATCTCGAATAGCAAGGTTAACACTTATATAAATTTAATTTTATAATTTAACATTTAACAAAAATACACTTATTTATATAAATTTAATTAGTATTTACATAAATTAATATTTTAATTAATATTTAATTAATACTTACATAAATATACTTTTAAAAAAAAAATAGTTACTTATATAAATTTAAATTCTAAAAGTTAACTTTTTACAAAAATATAGTTACTTATAAAAATTTAAATTATAAATGTTAACTTGTTACAAAAATATAGTTACTTATAAAAATTTAAATTATAAATGTTAACTTTTAACAAAAATACACTTATTTATATAAATTTTAATTAATATTTACATAAATTAATATTTAATTAATTACATAAATTAACTTTTAACAAAAATATAATTAATTATATAAATTTAAATTCTAAAAGTTAACTTTAAATAAAAATATACTTACTTATATAAATTGTTAATTAATATTACCATAAATTAATATTTATGTTAAAATTTACATAAGTTAACTAGTAACAAAAATATACTTATTTATTTAAATTTTAAATAATGCACAAATTAAATTTAATTTACACAAATTAATATTTAAATTTCATAGATTAATATTTACATGAATTAATATTTAATCTCTTACAAATAAATCTCTAATAAATATTTAATATCTAACAAATAAATCTAATTTTCGTTTTTAACATAAATTTACATATTTTAATCTGTGACTAAATTAATTTTTAACAAATAACAATAAATAACTAAACTTAATATTTAAAACATAAATTTACAACTTCACAGGTAAATAATAAATAACTTTAAAAAATAAAACAAACATATAAATAAATATATAATTATATAAAAAAATAGAAGACTTACATTGAGATCAAAATTTAAATCCTCCATTATTGTTAACTTTTTAACCTGTAAAATATATATAAACAACAAACAAAAACAAAAACAAAATTAAACTTTAGACAAATATATTAATTAAAAATAACAAACGGGTTCAAGAATCACAATGATGATCGAATGCCGAAACAAGACAAAGATTAAAGCTTAAATAACATACCTTGTTCAAGAAACCCTATGGGATCGATGATCGAGCCGAAACAAGAGAAACATAAGAAACAAAGTAAAAAACGGAGGAATGAGTATGAAAGAAAAGAGAAAAATATTGAATGGTAAAATTTTTGAAGAAACCCTAATGCATCCGGTCCCCCCTTCCCCCCTTTTAAATGGTAAAAAATATGGAAAATATTCCTTTTTCGAATTAAAGCTGCCTTCGATCATCGATTGACGTGTCGATCGACACGTGTCACGCAAGGGAGGGTTGGTTAGAGAGGCATGCATATCGAAAGTGGGTCCCGTGTCAGAGAAGTTTTCAAAAAAATTGACCAACTTATTTTTTTTTTAATTTTCGATCATGCATGATCGAAATTTCGATCATGCATGATGTGGCTGATTCTGAATGGTGGATCGAAGGTTCGATCTAGGATTAGGGTTTCGATCTGATTAGTTTGACTTAGGGAACCTTAAATAATGATTAAGTTGAATTAATTGATTAAATTAGTATTTGACATTAGATTCAAACGGATTAGAGTGCGCATGATCGAAGGGATCGAATATAATTCGATCATACATGGATTATTTTGGTAAATGAGGAAGTCAATGGATTATAATGTTAATTAGGCTTGGTCAAAGGAGTAGATATGTGATTAACCCTTAATAAATTATACTTTTTTGACACAAAACTTTGGAACTATCATGAGTTAACTTAATTATATTAATTAATGATTGCATTATTCTTTCATTATTATAAGAGACACATATCACACTTTTAAATTTCTTTGTCTATATAATTGTCTCACCTCAAATAAACTATTATTGAGTAGGAATCGGTAGTCTTCTTAATACACTTAGTTAATTAAGAACTAATCATGGTAAATCTAATTAATCAAGCAAACTGATGGAAAGCTATAACATTATTGTGATGATTAGTTAAAGCAATGTAGAAACACAATTGTGTAATATAATTATGACATAACCTATTTTATATAGTATATACCTTATATTCATAAGATATTTGAATGGTAACATGTTATAAGTTTCATAAGATATGAAATAAAATTGAGATTGAATTTTATTTCTTTTTTTTTCTTCGTAAACTACAACAACTAAATTCTAATTAACAAACACAAATGTAATAGATACTGCAATAATTAATTTTATATAATTAAATTGTTGCTAACATCTATTTTAAATCTAATAGATTTAATTAAATAAAAAGAGAAGTTAAGTAAATTTTTATGTGAGTAAAGGGCATTCCATGACAATTTTACTTTACGCCAAGACACGATTTGTCAATCTTTATTATCATACAAATATGAGTTACATATTAATAGCCTTTATGTGATTCTACAGTTTGATTTAATTCTTAAATTATCAAATAACTCAATTGTATTATTAATATATATTTATATATATATAAGAATTATTTTTTAGGTATATACTTACTTACTTACTTTATTTTATTATATTCTTCGAGTGTGTGCGGGTGGATACATATTTTTACAGGTCCGTCAGAGGTTCTTTTGGTGATAGTCTCTTTACTCTCGGATAGAGGTAAGACTGTGTACATCTTACGTCCCCTATACCTCGTTCTCATCGAAATAAGGTAATGTTGTGAAATTTAAAATCTATTTTCAACATATATTTGAATTTGACTGTAATCATAATTTTTATTTGTTACTAAAATTTTTATTTAAAAATATTTCAATACATGCATCCTCTAGAATATACAAAAATATAGGTCATTAAACTTTTACATATATTTGGATTTAATTGTTTTTAAAAATTATAATTTATGATGTTAATATCCTTAATTTTAATTGATTTGATAAAATTAAACAATTTTATTGATGAATTAAATTTTTTAATAATAACATCAATCAATTTTTATATTATTTTATTTTAAGATTTTAGGTCATCATATCATATCATAAAGAATTATAAAAACGAATACGTCTTCGTTGAATTAGTAACTTACTAACGTTATGAAACAGTCCTACTCATAGTATAGATGTTAACATTTGGTTTATTAATTTATTATAATAATTATATATAAATAATAATTTCATTATTATTACTTTCAACGGTTTTGTATAGAGTGGTTTATGTATTTATAGTTATTTAACAGTCATTTCCCGCACTGCCACTGTTTAGATAGGAATCGTTTATGATAACGATTATTTATTCTTCCTGACAATCCTTTTATCATCACTTTACTTTTGTTGGGCTACTATATGTAATGTAATGTTTTTCACAACAAGATAGTCGTGACAGGGTTTTTTATGGAAACAATTATTTTTAACATGCTACTGTCTTTTTTTTATTATTCGTCTACATCAGGGAACATGTAACATAAAAATAAAAGTCACGATTTATCGCTTTCATATTAACTGCTGAATCGGTCGATGGACACCGTTAGAGGATTAATTATCCTTTATTTAACTTTTATTGATTATCAATTATCAATTTGAAATTAAATAGTAAGAATAAGTACTTCAAATAACAATTATCCCCTATTGGGGAAAAGAAAAGAGAAAAAAACCTTACTATGTTAACTTACCTAACTATAACTTTTGCCTTATAACAAGACAATTGAAAAAAAAGATACATTAAATAAGCCAGTTCATTCTTTTAAAACTTGTCTCACCAGACCAAATAATGCAAAACACGTTTTAATACGTAAAAGATACGGAGTATTCATTAATGCCAAGATTTGAAGTTAATACAAAATATATCGTATTTAAAGATGAAATGTATTTATTACTATTTACTAACCGTGTCCTTATTGATTTAATGTGATTTTAGTTTGTATAAGGGTTTTTCTTTGTCTAAAAGTTACAATTTGCTTTCTCTTTTGTCATTTTAAATCATTGTATAATTTATTTATATGCTATGACACTATTAAAAGTTAACTTTTATTTAATTTTTAGTCATTATTTGCATGATACAACGAGAAAGCTAGTAAAGAATTGATGATATGATCAATTTTACAAACTTAATTTTATGATATCAAATCGTGTTTTAAAATTATGAAAAATATACATATGATATGATATTGTTTTACGTAAGTAAATCTTTTCGATTTGAACAATGATTTCAAATTATGTATCAGTTTTAACACTTAAAAAGATGATGTTTCATGTGTATATTCCTTTTAAGTTTTTACATTTTTAAAATAAGATTTTATGTCATAAGATTATATTTATCAAATTGACTACATCACCAATAATTTATCGCTTTTCACGATGAATAACATGAATAATGATCGAAAATTATATAAAAGTTGAAGTTTTAATGGTCACATAAAGTGAAATAGAAAATAATATAATATATAATATAATTAATATAATGTTTTAAAACAACTTATTATTTTAGAGTTAAAAACCCTCTGTATAAATAGGAATAAAATAGGTCAATGAGAACTGAGAAGGATTATTTATCATACTGAATGCCGATATCGTAATCGTGGTTGCCGACCACCTGCGAACCTTCCAATAAACTAACAAAAATTAATAGAAGAGACTTTCCACGTAGTTGCTCAAACACAATTTTAAAGATATGGGAGAATGAAACACGGTAAATAAAAAAATTAAAAACCATTTCTTGTTTGCTTATAATTTTAGTTTAAGTTTTTTAATTTTTTATTTTAAGTTTTGAAGAAGAAAAGAAGTAAATCTTAGCCATTGATTTATAAAAAACATTTTTAACATTCATTTGTGATGAATGTTAAATTTTAAGTAACATTCATCACATATGAATATTAACAACATTTATTTATGATAAAATCAAGGGTTGAGATTTACTTCTTTCCTTCTTTAAGTTTTTTGCTTTCCTCTTATCCCCGCCCTATATATGTTTACATAACAATTAATTACTTTTAGAAAGATCAGTAAAGTGTTCATATATAGCAGACAAGTACTTGTTAAAAATTGTCTTATTATACAAACGTTTTGTGCATGTAACTTACTCAGATGACTTTGTGTGGGAAGGAGTTGTGTTTATTCAACTTTTTTTAGTTTTTTCTATCATGTTAATGAATTGATAAGGTTTAATTATTTGATCGATCCCACTTGCTAATTTTGACTCTTTCAATTGCATGCATGAATATTCAAGCTTATTTCCAACTTTAAGACGTAAATTTGACCATAACACAAGTACAATAGTTACATACACTCTATGTTTAATCTTAAGTGTGTCTTGAATCATCTTACCAAAACCTCTAAATTGATTCAAAACCAACTACCCAAGATATGAAAATTCAGGACTTGAGTTAATAGTTTGTACTTTTTGTTTGTTGATATAAAACTAACAAGTTACTTCTTCTTTTAGCATTCATTAACTTGAGTTCATACATCATACCCTTGCTTTCTCTTTAGTTTTCTAACTCCCACAAACGCACATTTATACATGCACGGTGCTTGTAAAATATGAAAGTCAATATACGCTTCAGACCTACTCAACAGTCTACTAAAAAAAGGTGTTCATCCATAATAGGCAACGTGATATTTTTGCAAACTTTCGCCTCTTAATCCAAATGAGTTACACGGCTAAGGATTTACCCCAAATATTGTAGTGTATGGAGATTGAAAGTAGGCCTCCTTCAAAGATTCTATCTGTGACTTAACTTTGTTCAATAATATATTCTCAATTTAATGTCGTTAAACTTGACAGTATTGAATTTTAGATGTTACAAATCAAGATTTAATTCCAAAAAGTTAAAAATAACACTTAAGCCAAGCAATAATATTAAGGGTTTTGTTAATGTGTGCGATGGACACGTTTAGATGCATTTAATAAACTCATAATTTTCTTAAGTATTAGAATTTGTAATTAATATATGCATAAAAAAATATATTAGATTGCATTAATGAATATTAATTGCAAATACTAATAATTTAAAAAAAATTTGACTTAAGTAAATACACCTTATTGTGTATCACATAATCATAAAACCCCATATTACAATAACATAATGTTTCCACATGGTTGAAGCATTTAATAAAAAGTCGTTATCTAAGTCAAACACATAACTTGACCCGGACAATGTTAAGTTGTTATCGTATAACACTTACTCAACGGACCAACTCAATGCTAGTGTAAGTCATCGAAGCGCCTCCTGAACTTCCTTCAAGATCACCTGATACTGCCAAGTATACGGGCACTGGCATCTTCGCGGGAAGATTTGGGATTGCACCCTCGAACTTTAAAACCTGAATTGCTTGCCTGATCGAGGGTCTCAAACTATGATCAGGGTGCGAACACCATAACCCAACCATCATTAAACGCTCCAGTTGTTTCTTGTCAAAGTCCTTATTCAACGTCGGGTCCATAGCCGAAAGCAGCTCACCTTTTCCAAGTAAATCCCAAACCCATTGCACTAACCCGAGATCAGAATTCGGGTCAACGCTATCCATAGCCTTTCGCCCACAAGCAATCTCTAATGCAACCACCCCGAAACTATACACGTCCGACTCTTTGCTTGCCTTTCCTGTTGTTACATACTCAGGAGCCAAGTAGCCTAGAGTTCCGGCTAATCCAGTTGTTTGTGGGCCCAACTCGTGGTCCATAAGTCGGGCCAACCCAAAGTCCCCAAGCTTCACATTGAAGCCCGAATCAAGCATAATGTTACTTGTTTTTATATCTCGGTGAACCACACATTGTTCCCATTCTTCGTGCAAATACAACAAAGCAGAAGCTAAGCCCGTTGCGATCTTATACCTCACAGCCCACTCAAGATGACTCTTTTGAGCAAATAGATGCGAGTCAAGGCTACCATTTGGCATAAACTCGTAAACAAGCAAGAATTGTGTTTGATCATGACACCATCCGATAAGCTGCACCAAGTTTCGGTGCCTTAAACTGCTAATAATCTTAACTTCCGTTATGTACTCTTTCTTTCCCTGTTTAGAACCCTGTGAAATTTTCTTGACAGCTACTACGATACCTTCACGTGATAAGTAGCCTTTGTAAACACACCCGAATCCTCCCTCACCCAACTTCCTATCGTTTGAGAAATTGTCAGTTGCTAAAGCGAGATCGCTGTAAGAAAATCGCTTGGGTCCTGCTCCTCGTTCAAGATCATCATTCATAGATGTCAAGGCAACTGTTTCCCCTGGTTTCTTTGCAGGTTTTCTTTGTTTCCTACAAAATAAAACACATGCAGCCATAGCTACTATAAATAGAACTCCAAGAGGGACAGTTAATCCAGCTACTAGTTTCCATTCCTTTGAATCTTTTTCACTTTTTTGTTTAACAATTAAGCTTGAATTAAACTCCCAGTATTGTAGGATATGTCTCTCAACATTAAAACCTGTAGCAGCCGAAAACCCGACCGTTGCCCGCTCAGGAAGAACTTCTCGGAGGTCAACTTGATACGAAAGACTTTCATTTCCAGCACCGTAGCTCCACCACAAGTTGAGAATCTGAGTGGTTGCATTGTAAGAAATCCAAACATCTGCAGGATCTCCACTATGTAAACTCGCATTCCATTTAGTATAATTAGCTGAATGAATGGAATTTTTGTTGATGCCCACATGTTCGTATGGTGGGTCCCATTCGTCGTTTACAAAAGAGTCAAACTCAATAACAATCATTTGGTTTCGGGTTGAATCTGTGTAAGTTGTGTTGAAGAGGCCTAAAAAGCCACCAGCTGAGTTTGGTGGTATTTGGAAACCAACTGGTGCTAGAAAGAAAGTGAGCCCATGACCATATGCAGATTGGGCTCGTGTGTCGATAATGAAAGTGAAGTGAGTGGTGAAATCAGTAACTTTACCGGATTTTTGGTCCCATATTGGGACTGTATCGGCATATACAGCTTGACCGACCCGAGTGATGTAGTTGACTTTGTTGAACTCTACTGTTCCAACTGAAGGTTCTGCATCGCCTGAATAGAGTATATTTGTTGCATCAACATCAAAACGATTGATCTTAAAATCTACTGATTCTGAAAAAGGCAACAAGAATAAGAAATAACATATAAAGAAAAAGGTAGCCATGATTAAGGAAAATCAAAGTGTGTTTGTGTTAATGGCACCTGATAATGTGGATTAATACCATTAAGGGAGATTAAATAATGATCCTAATTATGCATATCCTTCCAAAACTTGATCCTTAAGTTTCACCTACTGCAATTTTATATAAAGAATGAAAGGTTCGTGAAGATTAGAGGAGTATTAACTAATCAATGAACAACTAATTGCTTAAAGTCAACATTGGAAAGAAATATATACCAAGGTATAAACTTGATGATCACATATTTATACGAAAAAATATGATAATGTGTTATGTTCATGCATCTGTCTTGTTTATTTTTCAAATTCTAGACTGTTTCCCTTAGATTTTCTTGGGTTGTTACACGGGCCATTTTCTAATTTCGATAACATTAATTAAGAACCCGAAAAGTATTCGGTTCTAAACATGTATTGGTCACAAACGTCCTTTATTAGTTGGGTTTATCTTCTGTATATATAGGTTGACTTATAAATGTTGAACAATTCCATGTGTTTTGGGTGAGTCATTATGGATGTGCATTGTGATAAACGGCACCTGAATATGTTGAAAAATACCACAAAGGACGACCTAAATAGAGAATTTTCTTCATATTGGTCAAAGCATCTTCTTCAAGATTATTATATTGTCTCAATTATTGGTATATCTATGTAAGAAGTTCATGGACATATAATTTATAATTTATATAATATATACAATGAACAAATAAGGGATCAAGAGTCAACTTAGCAGAATGATGATTATAATTTTAGCGCTTCAAAGATCGCCAAGCTCTACCATGTTGACATGTTTTACTTGCCCCAAAAAAATACAAATGGAAAGAAATAATTAGAAAGTTATTAAAAATAAAATTTGCTTTCACAGGGTGTTGCCAACTCAAAACTTACATAAAACTATTTTAAATACAAAGTTAGAAATCAATATTTCTGGGAAGTAGGTAACCAAGTTCATACCTCAAGCTCCAAGCAATAGATACAGTCAAATAGCATTTCATATAAAGTTGCTTTCCACCAAAACAAACTCAAGATGGCAGTAAGCCAAGTCAAAGGACAATATATGCGCGTAAAATAAAGCATTATGCTTGGTAAAAAAATATATGAAGTATATTAAACAATGTGACCCTTCTAAGGTTTATAAACGGAAGAGTCAAATTTAACAAGTAATACAATACTAATTTAGAGTAATTAAAAATTGGGTGCCCTTAGATATACAACAATAAAAACATGCAACCTTGTGTGTACCAAAATTGAATAGTACTTCTTAACGACCAATATTAATACTTGAAGAAGTTAAGAGTGGATTTTCGGAACTGCTTGTAGGAGTAGTGGTTGGTGTATCGGGCATGTTCTCTGAAAGACTGGGAAAAGGGGCCTCAAAGTTAATCACTTGAATCGCTTGCCTTATAGATGGCCTCAAACCACGATCAGGGTGTGCACACCATAACCCAACCATCATCAAACACTTCACTTGCTCAGTGTTAAGATCTTTTTTCAGCTTCTCATTGACTGCGAAAAGAATATCTTCTTTTTCATATAACCACCAAACCCAATCCACCAAACCCATTTCAGAATCAGTATCAATGCAATCTCTGGCTTTTCTTCCACAACAAATCTCTATCACAACCACCCCAAAACTATAAACATCTGATTCTTTACTAGCTCTACCTGTTCTTACATACTCAGGTGCCATGTACCCTAAAGTCCCGGCTAAACCGGTGGTCTGTGGACCTAACTCATGGTCCATAAGTTGGGCTAACCCAAAATCACCAAGCTTGGCATTAAACCCTGAGTCAAGCATCACATTGCTTGATTTAACATCTCGATGGATAACACACTGCTCCAATTCCTCATGAAGATAAAGCAATGCAGAAGCCAAACCTAACGAAATCTTGTATCTTAAACCCCAAGCAAGGGGAGGCATGTCCCCAAAAAGATGGGAATCAAGACTACCATTTGGCATAAACTCGTACACTAATAAAAATGGCTTTTCATCATGGCACCAACCTATTAGTTGCACCAAGTTTCTGTGCCTTAAACTGCTAATAATCTTAACTTCTGTTGCGTATTCCTTTGTTCCTTGTTTGGATCCCCTTGAAATCTTTTTAACAGCAACTACTTTTCGCTCGTATGTGAGGAAGCCTCTAAAAACGCACCCAAATCCTCCTTCGCCTAACTTTAAATCGTCACTGAAGTTATTAGTAGCCAAAGCAAGATCTTTGTAAGAAAATCTTTTGGGCCCAGCTCCTCGTTCGAGATCATCATTTATTGAGGATAAGTTGACTGTTTCTAATGTTTCATCTGTAGGTCTTTTGTGAATTCTCTACCAAGTTACATACGTTACTATGCATAATATTAATAAAACCCCTAATGGCACGGCTAATCCCACTGTTAGCTTCACCTTATTTGATGATGATTTTCCATCTTCTTTTACATATAAGGTCGAATTGAACTCCCAGTACTCAAGGGCATGTTTCTCCATGTACTGACCCGTGGAAGCTGAGATGCCGATAGTGACCCATGAAGGAAGAACCTCTTTGAGATCAATTTGATACGAAAGAAACGATTCTCCTTGAAAAATGGGGTTCCTTTCATAAGTCCAAAAAACACTGAGATTCTTGGTGGTAGCATTATAAGAAACCCAACAATTAGCAGTCTTTTTATTATGCAAACTAGTATTCCAAGGAGAGTAAGTAACCGAAGAAAGTGAGTTCCTGTTGATTCCTACATGTTCACTTGGTGGATCCCATTCATGGTTAGAAAACGAGTCGAACTCAACAGAAACAATCGGGCCTTGAGTTGGATTATCACTTGTTGTCGTGTTAAAAAGGCCTAAAAAGCCAGCAGCTGAATTAAGAGGAGTTGTGAAACCAACAGGAGCTAGAAAGAAAGCAAGGCCATGGCCATAAACAAAGCCTTTAGGAGGAATAAAATCTTGGGTGTCGATTACAAAGGAGAAACGAGTAACGAAATCTGATAATCTCCCTGAATTTGGATCCCATAAAGGAACGTTTTCTTTATAAAGAACTTGACCAACACGACAACAGAACACGACATTATTTAAATTTACAGCTCCGAAAAAAGGGGCTGCATCGCCTATATAGACAACTTCTTTCGTATTAGGATCAAAACGAGATACTTGGAAATACAACGAGTTAGCAATGGGAAAAACGATTAAAAGAAAACAGATAAAAAAGCTAGAAGAAGACATGCTTTTGCAAATATTGAAGTCTGTACTTGAAATCAGCATATGCTAGTAAAAAAATCTCGATGTTATTTTTCAACGACTACTTTGATTTTACATGACTTATGAAGCTGAATAGCTGACATGAACAGGAAAGTAAAGTCAGATTAACATTACGTTTATTTTGATTAACGTTTATTTTGTTTAATAAAAGAGTAATAGTAAAATATTTTACCCTTCTAACCATCTTTATTAGTTGTTTAATAATTAAAGTTAATGTAATTAAATACCCTTCTAACAATTTTTATTAATTTTTTAATAATTAAAGTTACTGCAATTATATAACATTCTAACCATTTTTATTAGTTTTTCAATTATTAAAGTTAATGCAGTTGATAATTATTTAATTTTTTAAAACTGATATAATTGACGTATTAATGGACATTAAATGGCAGTTACAGTTGTTTTGATATAATTATTGATGAATATGAATATTATTATACGAATTGTAGCTATTTTTCATATTAATACTAGCATTTTACCTGCGCGATGCAGCGGCCACTAAAAGTTTTACATGTGTTAATTTTTCGGTCAATAACATGTCGCATTTTAATGGGAACATGAGAAAATAGTGGTACATCATGTTTCAAATCAATATAATTAGGAGTGGCAATTCTCAATACGATTAGAAACTTGATTCTAAAATTACACGGAAAGAAAATGGGTAGGATTAGCAATTTTCGACACGACCCTAGATCGACTCGAAAATTAGCATGTTTGGGTAGACATTTTTGACCTGCCAACCCGAAGCTCGACAACCTAATATTTTTTTTAGGTCGGGTCCGGGTCAACTGTATGATCATCGGGTTGACCCGATGACCCGGAAAAAAAAAATTGAAATTTTAAAACTTTTATATTTAATTTAATAAATAAAACATTTTGAACTTTTAAAATTTAATAAATAAATTTTTTTATGGTTATTTTTAGAATTTAAAAGGCATTTTTATGTTCAAAATTTTTGACATATTCATAAATTTAATAAATTTCAAGTATATCTTTTGTAAGATTTTTTATGAATGTATCAAAAATGCTTTATTTATTAAATTCTAAAAAATTTCAACATAAAGATGCTTTTTAAATTTTAAAAATAATTATAAAAAATTTATTTATTAAATTAGAAAAGTTCAAAATGTTTTATTTATTAAATTAAATATTAAATTTGTAAAATTTAAATTACTTTTTAACGGGGCATCGAGTCAACGATGACCCAACAGGTGACCCGAAACCGACCTAAAAATAATATCAGGTTGTCGAGCTTCGGGTTGGCAGGTTAGCGGGTCAAAAATGTCTACCCAAACATGCTAATATTTCGAGTCGGTCTCTGGTCGTGTCAAAAATTGCCAACCCTATCCATTTTCTTTCCGTGTAAGTTTAGGTTCAAGTTTCAGATCGTATTGAGAATTGTCACTTCTAATTATATTGTTTGAAACATGATGTACCATTATTTTCTCATTTCCCTTAAAATGGGATATGTTATTGACCGAACAAATTAACGCATGTAAAGCTTTTAGTGGCTACTGCATTGCGCGGGTAAAATGCTATTATGAGTTAATGTTCTTCCTGGTAAGAAGTTGCAACATTTATAAATTAAACTTTCCTCTTTCCAAGAAGTTGATGGTGTGTTTAGTTGTGGAAGAATTTTTACAATTTTTCATCTCTAATTTTCTAAAAAATGAAAAGAGTTTTCATTCTCTAGAAAAATTAAAAATATTTTCAAATGTTATTGCATTTTCCATTTTGGAAAACTAGTTAAGTTTAAAAGGTTTTAGAAAATTTTGGAAAAGTGGAAGGAGTGTTATAAAGGAAAAAAGTGAAAAAGTGAAAATCCTTGTTTTCTAACCCCTAGTTATGACATGAAAAAATGTTTTTTCCATTTCTTGAAAAATTTTTCTAGAAAATATCCATTTTAAATGCGCTTTCAAAATCTTTACTTTTGTTAAAAAAAATTCTGAAAAAGTTTACTATTTTTTTTTAACTAAACGCACCCTAATTTTTATAATGAAAATGAACAGCTACTCGTATTTTTAACAACAGGTTATCACTACTTTATCTCTAAAACGTGTCATTTCGTTCGATTCTCGGTCACACCGGCTTGCATAAACAATTACCGATCAGCTCCTTACAAAATAATTTATTTAAAAACATTATCTCATCGTTATCAAATCTGTGTACGATAAAAATATGAAAACTTCAAATATCGTGATATTATCTAACTAGTATATTCTCATCACTATAATAAAATTAAATAATAAATAAATATAAGACACGGTAGACAACAGAAATCTCTGTTGACTAGAAACCTTGTTTGTTTTCTTCCATTTTTTGCATGTTATTTAAACTATGACTTTAATAGTGAATGAATGATCAATAGGCACCTTAGTTCACTGCTAAATAGGTTTTTAGTTTAGATTTTGATTTGAAAATTTTATATTGGGGCCCACCTGAAAATAAGGAATTGTATTAGTAGACTACTTTTTAGTATGGGTTAACACATTGATAGAGTTGATTGGGTTTGAAATGAACAACCTTTTACCTTATTTCTTTCTTTTTATAAAATAAATTAGTAGATAATCTTTCACAGACTTGATATGTCATGAAACTCTCTTTTTTCGTGTTCATTTTTTTGGTAAAAGGTTTTCATTTATTTATTAATACATGCATTCATTGTTAAAGTTTGTTTAAAATTTTTAAGTAAATACATACTTATATTTTCAATGGAAGTCAACAACCCTCAATAATAATTTGAATATTAGATAATTGAACTGAAAACTCATGAATTCTCTGTTTGTGATAGATGATAGTTTAATATATATTATGAGTATATTATACTTTCATTTCATGAAAAAGTTTGACTTATTTAAATGGTCTCTTTTAAATGTTATTATAAGTTCGGATTTACGAGCCCCAAACCATTAACCTTGATGTTATATGGTTGGTTTGGATTGAGTTTGTGTAGTTTTGATTTTGGTAATGGGTGGTTTTTGTTTTTTTCAAAAACCGAATAACTCCGTTATACCGAAACCCGACTTTTTAAATGTTGGAAACGGAGACTAAGAAATACCAGAAGGAATGTGTTATTCGATTAATTAACCAAGGGGTCTGTATATATAGCCTTACAAAGAAAAAGTAAATAGAGATTCAAATCAATCCTCATGAAAACTAGCTCCTCCCATCAATCTCCTTTTCAACACATACTTTAAACCTTTTGAAAGTACTAAAAGTTTTAGATTTTTCATGCAAAAGGTAAACCCAGGTCTTTGGAAAAAAATCATTAGTAAACGTCAAGATGTACCTTCTATTGTTGTTTGAGGCTGGTTCAATGTGGCCACAGAGGTCTCAATGCACCAATTGAAGTGGCTTTGATGCCTTCCGTGAACTTTTCTTTTGAACCGATTCTCAATGTTTCTTTCCAGTCAAGCAAGTGCTACATAATTTCTTAGGAGACTTCAAATTTGGTAATCCCTTCACCATCTTCTTATCGGATAATGTTCTCAATCCTTTATGATTCAAATGCCCAAACCGACAGTGCCACAAATGAGCTTCCTTTTCTGCCACATCTTCTGCTTGTAAACACATAGGATTTTCTGGTGCTCGGTAGCAGACAAGTAGAACATTCTGTTCCTACTCATGTTAGTTTGCATAATTAACCCCATGAAATGATGAAAAAACTTTACAAGTTCCTGTTGTATTAAAATGGCCAACCCTTTTTCTTGGAGTTGTCCTAAGCTTAATAGGTTATTTTAAGCTTGGAAATATAGTAAACATCGGTAATTACTTGGATGATGCCATTTATTTTCTACATATATTTCCCTTAGCCACCACAGTCATTTTCATATCATTTCCTAGTTTCATAGTTTGATTGATCACTTGATCCAGGTTAGTGAACCTACCTTTGTTTCCTGTCATGTGGTTACTGCAGCCAAAATCAAGAAATCATACTCCGTCCTGATACATTTGATCCACTTCCAGATATGTCATCAATAAGAGTTCTTTTTCATCCAGTTCAGCATAATCAACTTTTGTCTCCCATTGAGGGCACTCATATTGGAAGTGTCTACCTATGACACTTGTAACATTCAACAATTTTTTTGTTGAAAGATTGTCTGCCTCTACCTCTGCCATTGCCACGTCCCCCTCGAGTTGTAGCTCAGCCCTGTCTTTACCAATTCTATCATCTTGGGCCACTTTAAGCACGTGTTCCTCCTCTTGACTACCTTACATTCTTTGTTCATGAGCCAACAAACTTCCATGTACTTTATCAATACTCAAGGTACTTAGATCGTTAGATTCTTCTATCAAACAAACAACACAGTTGAATTTTGTCGTTAATGATCTAAGTATCTTGCTCACCGCATTGCTCTGCTCCATTGTTTCACCATTTGACTTCATCTTATTCACCGCGGACAGTGTCCGCCCGAAGAAGTTGTATACTTTCTCACCTTCCTTCATTGCTAGCAGCTCAAACTCTCTCCTTAGAGCCTGAAGTTGTGCTCGTCTTACCTTAGTAGATCCTTGATACTTCTGCTTCATAGATTCCCATATTGCTTTTGACGTCTCTTTGTCAAGACTAGCTTCCAAAATTTCTCTATCAATTGCTTGAAATAGATAGTTCTTGACCTTCATATCTTTGATCTTTGCATCCTCCACAACTTCCCTATGTGCTTCGCTTGCTTGAGATGTTCCTATTGGAGGTGCAGGAATTACATATTCAACCGGATTCCACACCTTTTCACTCCTAAAAAAAATCTCCATCATCATTGACAAATAATCATTGTTCAGGTTAACCGGTGTATCATTGTGACTATTTCCTATCATTTTCTTGGCCATCCAAAATATTTTACCTGGTGAGAATCAAACTCGAGACTTCTTATAACGAGATGAGGATGCCTTACCATGATGGTTAATTCTTAGACTAACTAAGATAATACAAAATTAATAATAGTTAGTGTAACAATTATCGACTAACTTTTGACCGGATGATATCAATATATTTCTCCCTGCAATTTGCTTGAAATAGGTTCAAGTATAATTTATAAGTTTTAGCAGTTTGGATGTTTATAATAAAATGACAGTTTAACACAACTAGCATAGAAGATAGTTTATTTCTGTTTGCTAGCGTGTATATACCAGTAAAACATAAGAATCCATAACATCCCATATTACATCGAGTTCATAGATTGATGTAGTAAAATTGCACGTCACAATCCAACCTTGTAGAAAGTAGATAACAAGTCATTGTTATATACTAGTTACTAGGCCAGCCTGTTCAATGTACGACCATTTAAGAAATACAATTATATGTTTAGTTGTTAGTAGTTCAATAAATTAGTATTGATAACTTTAATAGTACAAGTTTCGTTAAGAATGAAAATAATTAGTAACATAAATGAAACCATATTGGAATAACGAATTTGTAAGTTTAAAAAATAGTAATAATGAAATAATATAAGACAAAGTATGAAAACTAATTTTTTTGTAAAACTTCTTTGTAAACGACGTTGATTGTGGAGTTGATAAGTTAGTTGTCTTTGTTGCAAATCAAGACCCGTTAATCAACTTTTACTTTTAACTCTTGAAAGTGCAAAATATAATTGACCATGAGTGAAAACCGGACGTTGAAGAAATAAACCGACATGAGAAAGACATGTGTGTTGCTTCTTATGACATAAACAATCATATTAAAACAAAGGGCATTCAAATTGGTATTACATTGAACAATTTGAGTGCGTTTATATAAAGGTACCTAACGAAACATGTTAACGAAAAGCATAATCATACAAAACATGAAATTGAAATTAACATCAAACACACATTTGAAGAAAAAAAATCATCCAATACATGTACTCGACTTTCATAAGGGAAAAAACTTCTTAGTTTAGAATGGTTGACAAATAAGAAATTATTACAAATTGACATTACAAATAGTGGATGTATATAATGGGTAGATAGAATTACATACCGAGCAAGTTAAATTACAATTGGATGTGTGAGCAAATAGTGGATGAAGAATGAACTCGCTTATATCGGATGGAAATACACGTTGTGATGATTAAAATCTCATACTGGATTTTGGTAACTAAATTGAGATCATTTAGAAGAAATAGGAGATTCCCAATTTATGTAGGAGTAAAGATCGTATCAATGCAATTTAAAAATTGGGATAAAAATCAATTTTGAAATTGAATAATAAACGTGAGGGATGAAGATAATCGGTTAAGTGCTAGAATCATAAATACATTTGAAAACCAGGAAAATAAAATATAAAAATATCTTGTTGAATGATAGCAATCATATGCTAAAAGTTCGAGTACTTCAATGATGAGATGCTGTATATTTGGAAATCAAGAATAAAATGAAAAAGAAATCTTATTTATGATGTATATTTTGACTTTCAACAGTGATTCCGATCCAAGATTTGAGTACTTCCGTTTCTTCAAAATCTCAACAAATACCACTTTTTGGAATTTAAATCCGTAAACTTTTCCTACGTGCCAAGACTAATAATTTGAAATTAATAGGTAATTAATTTGAGGTGGCTTGGAGATTAATAAGTGGTTGACACATAAGCAAGTATAATTTTGTGATTAATAAGAGATTGTTACGTACATAAGCAATTCAAAACTTTGTTTTATATAGATTTACTAGATATAAACCCGTGTAATGCACGACAATCTAAATAATATAATATTTAAAATGCAATAATTATTTATCATTAAAAAATAAATAGATGATCGTAACTTGAAACTACAAAATTGACATACATAAATTCAATTGCAACTTTTAAGAAATTAAATAATACTATTAATATCATTAAATTTAACATAACTAATTATTTTTAAATTCTTAGATTGCTACTTTTAAGTAAGTAAATAATAATATTAATATTATTTAATTTAATATAATTATTTTTAATAGTTTAATATTATTTTGTAATTAGTATTTGAGTAGGATTCGTAGATTCTCTTATTAATTAATATTATATTAAAATATTAGCTAACTTTAATTATTTATTTAATTTCATTTAAAAAATTTAGAGATCGTCACGTGGCATTTTGTCTATGTGGCAAAATGTGAAGCAACTTTCTATACCCCTTTAGTATATATATAGATAGATAGATAGATATAGATAGATCTATAAATAGTTGTTCAAACACAAAATACAATATTAACCATCTTTATATCTTTACCTTTATATATATATATATATATAATTAAAAGATGATACGATGGAGGAATCTAAGCCTTTCATTGTTTGTCACCATTTGTAATCCAACGATCTTAATTTATTCCGTATAATTATATTTTTGGTCCCTTAAATATTTGATGTATTTATTTAAATTAAAAAAAAAAACGTTCTTAATTTCTTTCGAATAATTACATTTTTGGTCTCTTAAATATTTGATGTATTTATTTAAATTAAAAAATAGACCAAATAATATATTATAAAAATTAAAGAGTCTATAAACTATATAAAAAATCAGTTTCGATATTTTATTCATTTTATTAAAACTAAATTCGTCCGACTTTATAGCGGGTCTATAAATTATATAAAAAATTCGACCAAATAAAAGTTAAAAAAAATTGGTCACGATATTTTATTCATTTATAAAAATTAAATTCGTTCTGCGTTATCACATGTCTATAGTTTATATAAAAAAATCAACAAAATATTTTATACATTTATAAAAGTTAAACTCGTCACGCCTTATCATGTGTCTATAAATTATAAAAAATTGATTACAAATCGACCACAATATTTTATTTATTCATAAAATTAATTTCGTTCCGCGTTATCGAGGATAATGACCTAGTTTTTTTTAGATAAAATAAAGGGAAATTGTCCGTTTTTGTCCCTGTGTAGTCGCGTTTTGACAGTTTTATCCTTTTTCGACTCTGGTCAATCTTTTTGTCCCATAGGTTGTAATTTTCACCATATTTGTCCAATTTTCTAACTTTCGTTAACTCTTTGTAAAATGACTAAAATACCCTTGATCTTCTTCCTAAAAAACTAACAGACAACTTTTTACTAAAACCTAACCCTAATTTTTTACACATTCATATCAACCACAAACACAAAAAAAACACAAATACAAACTAGATCTGTTTAACTTTTCAAACCAAAACACAAAACCCAAATTCAAAACTACCATCATGAAAATTCCTTAAATTCAAAACACAAAAACACACTCCCATCCTTTGCACCATCTCCGTCTGTGTCTCTCTTTCAAATTTTCTCTAGAAACTAGAAAGAAAAACCGTGCCCCAACCCCCAAAAATCAAGATCCGTTCATTATTACAAAAATCAATTACAAACCCTAAAAAACGTAACACATCAAACACAAACGAAATTAAACACACAAATGTTAACTGAAATCGAAACCAACAGATCTGAAATCGAGATGGTCGGATCTGGAACGAAAACCTAACCCTAGAAAATGGAGGCCAGAATCAGATTTAAAATGGATCTTGAAAGAGATGGCCGAATCTGGAAAGAGCTACATCGGCCGGTGTAGGATAACCTCCTGGAACAGCAGCGGAGGGTTTGGGATAATCTTCATGAGCTCCGGTGCGGTGGTCGATGTAGGATAACCTTCGGCAGTGGCGGTTGCTGTAGGATAACCTCGGCGGAGGGTGGCGGAGGATATAACGAACTAGATCCAGAAACTAGAGAAGCTACCATAGGGTAAGCAGTAACAACTCCTTAACTGGAACATGAACTTCACCGAGAAGGTTTGATGAAGGTTTGATGGTGATGTTTGATGGCAGAGGTGCTATATGTGTATGTATATGTATATGTAATTTATGCATTTATATATGTTTAGATGGCAGAGGTGGTTTGATGTTGTAATTTAGGCATTTAAATATGTTTTGATTTTATTTTGAGTTTGAAATTAGGATCGAGATTTATGTTGAGTTTTTAATTTGTATTGTTACTGGAAATGCGATCTTCCAGGTGGTTTATGATTTTTTGGTGATTTGAATTTTGGGTTTGGTAATGAAATTAGGGTTAGGGTTAGGGTAAAACTGAGATGTTCATCTTTAACAAAGGAAGGAACAAGATGAAGCCGAAGGGTATTTTGGTCATTTTTTAAAAACTTAACGAAAGTTAGTGGAAAGGACAATGTTGGTGAAAAGTACAACCTGTAAGACAAAAAGATTGACCAAAGTCGAAAAAGAATAAAACTGTCAAAACACAACTATCACAAAGATAAAAACAAACAACTTCCCCCAAAGAAAATATCATCGTATTTAATATTGTTCTACGTACTAAATCTTCTAATATTATCCAAATTCACCTCACGAATTAATTATTATATTATTATTATTATTATTAATTATTATTATTATTAATTATTAATTATTGAAAAAACATAATAGAAAATGAGAAAAAAGATCGTATCCATCGCGACTACCCTAGTCGGTAGTTAGCGTGGTCATTACGATGGCTACCATCATATCTCTAGCTCGCTCATTTCATCGTCCCCTATGCACTTCATCTTCTTATTCTTCTTTAACCTCTAAACATCTCGTAAAATCTCGCATCGGTCCTCTCTGGTCTCCTTCCTTCCTCCTCTATTTTCCTCCGTCCTGCACTACTCTCCTCCGCCTCTCACCGTCGCTTCCCCCCGTCGCCGTTTCCCGCCGTACGTCCTTCTCCTCCGCCACAATGTCAACGGCGACCGATGACAATCCGTTACTGAAAGACTTCGAATTTCCACCGTTCGATTCGATCGATGCTAGTCACGTGCTCCCTGGAATGCGTGCCTTGTTGAAGAAGCTAGTAAGTTTTTTTCCTGATTGACTGTATAGATATAAAATCTGTATCTATATGATTTGATTGTTGAATTCATGGAATAAAATGTTGTTACAGGATAGTGATTTGATTGAATTGGAGAAAAGTGTTGAACCGTCGTGGCCGAAATTAGCGGAACCGCTTGAAAAGATGATGGATCGATTGACTGTTGTTTGGGGAGCTGTTAATCATTTGAAAGCTGTTAAAGATACTACTGAACTACGTTCTGCTATTGAAGAGATACAGGTTATTTTTATTTCTATTGATTTGATATGTATTATATTTGTTAATATAAATAAAGGTTATACTTATATGGTTCGATTTATATACTGTTTGCAGCCTGAGAAAGTGGAATTTGACCTGAAATTGGGTCAAAGTAAACCTATATATAATGCTTTTAAGGCGATAAGGGAATCATCGGACTGGGAAGGACTAAGTGATGCTCAGAAACGCATAGTTGAATGTAAGTAAAGATCTTCTGATTAAAGAATATGGCGTTGAGCTGATAAATGCTCACATATCTCCTTTTAAATTGAAGTATGTTGAAGATGTTATCTGTCCAACTGTGATTTAAGCATGAAACTGCATAATATCTTAGTAGTTCAAGAACCAATCTTGTTGCATAGAATAGTCACATATTTGTATTTTTTACTAGTATCTTAAATATTTTTAACCTTTTCTTTTTTCTTTTTTTTTTTTAATCTGTTTTATAAACATTGAGTGTCTGTGAATTGGGTATGACATGTTGCAATTTGTTTGAACTTGCAGCATCCATTAAGGAGGCTGTTCTTAGTGGTGTCTCCCTTGATGACTCTAAGAGAGAAGAATTCAACAAAATTCAACAGGTGTGTTCTTTTGTTATTCAGGGCAGTTAGAATTGTTTATTTCTTTTTCATAAATATTTGACCAAAGTTAGCATTGTGAGACATAAATCAAGAGATCATTTAGTGAAATCGATATTGCCATGGATATTGATATTCTCTTTCTGTACATACTCATTCTTCATTATGGTCATCTACATTTTCTTCTCTGGGGTCTGCATGAGTTTAGTACTGATTGTCTGACCATGCATATTGATGTTCTTCTTCCTGTTTATTTCTATCCCTCATTATGAATGTCTATTTCATTGTCATTTAAAATTGTGAAACTGGTGAAAGGAGTCATCCTGCTTCTTTTAACTATTTGGGCATTATTTATTTGTTAATCTGCAGGAGTTGACAAAACTTTCTCAAAAGTTTGATGAGAATGTTTTGGATGCCACTAAGAAGTTTGAAAAACTAATAACAGATAAAAAAGAAATTGAAGGATTGCCAGCTACAGCTCTTGGCTTGGCTGCACAAACAGCCTCAACCAAGGTTCCTAAAGAAATCTTATTATTCTTGCTTGATTTTGTAGTACTCCAGTGTCCCATTTTTTCTTAATTTGTTTGCCTATTCGAATCCAGGGTCATGAAAATGCCACTGCTGAAAATGGGCCGTGGATGATTACACTGGATGCTCCAAGTTTTATGTCAGTTATGCAACATGCTAAGAATCGAGCTTTACGGGAGGAAATCTACCGTGCTTACATAACCCGTGCTTCTAGTGGAGAACTAGATAATACTCAAGTTATTGAACAAATTTTGAAGCTTAGATTGGAAAAAGCCAAGCTTCTTGGCTACAATAACTATGCAGAGGTCTAAATCTGTCTTCTCTGTTTGTACTTACTATTCAGCTTAGCTTCTTAGTTTCATTATATGATTCCGTTAAGATTGTATTATCAGGTTAGCATGGCAACCAAGATGGCTACTGTCAGTAAAGCAGACGAGCTTCTTGAAAAGCTCAGGAGCACTTCCTGGAATGCTGCAGTTCAGGGTAATATACCACATATTGTCTATAAATCAAATTGATTGTGCCACATGAATACTTGATGGAGGTTTCTTGCTTTAGTATTCACAAATTGATAATGGATAGAATGACAAAGATGGCCTGAATATGTCAGTTATTACATTTGGACAGCCATAGGGTTGTTAAGTTATGACAGTCAAAATTGAGTCCCCAAAGCTCACTGATGTCTCTTTTGCCTTTATTTGCATCTGTGTTGATAAAGTTAACAATGTAGATATATATGGATAAAGACATGCCAATTAAATAATCTAAACAAATGAAAATAGTAGAGAACAGTTGGAGAGAAATAACTGAACAGTGTTCTTTTTTCCTTTTCTTTTATGTGTTGTGTGTATCCTTGATGATTACTTGGGCTTGAAATTTTAATGTTTGTTTTATACAGTATTATCTTTGCTCAGTTGTACGTTCACTACTTTATTTGATCTATATTGTTGCTACATCATTTTTATAGCTGATAATCTGATCATTACAAGTGCCATTTAAAAGGCGTAAAACACACACTCATTATACCATTCTTGCTATATCGTAGATATGGAAGATCTAAGGCAGTTCTCCAAAAGTCAAGGTGCTCCTGAAGCTGATGAGTTGACCCACTGGGATACCACCTTTTGGAGTGAGAGGCTACGTGAATCAAAATATGAGATCAACGAGGTTCTCTTTTAAGATTGTGTTGAACCGAGTGTCGCCAGTTCATTTTTACATTCCCTATAGTACATAGATAGTTGACATTTTTTGTATTGGAGTATGGATCAAATAAGAACACTTCAAAAATAAGAACGGTAAGAACGCTTCAAATTTGCACTTATACTCGACAAAATCATTGGATTCACATTTGTATATCTCAAATATGAAAAGAAAAATGAATGCACATTTCTAAAAATGTATAAAATTTGAGAAAAACGATTGATGCACAATTCTACATTTTTCATCTAAAATCGTGCATCGATCGTTTTTTCGATTTTTATGCATCTATAAGAATGCGCATCTATTTTTCTCCACATATTTGAGATGTATGAATGCGAATCTATTGATTTCTGAGATACATTTGTGGATATCTAGCGTTCTTACCCGTTCTTATTTTTAAGGTGTTCTTATTGGTGGAACTCTACCCTTTTGTATTGTTGGACAAATTATTTTCTTCCTCTTTCAGTGTGTAATTGTTTTCTCAGAGGCTGTTTTCTTAATATTGCAGGAAGAACTACGACCTTACTTTTCATTGCCTAAAGTCATGGATGGCCTTTTCAACCTCGTGAAGACGCTATTTGGCATTGATGTTGAACCAGCTGATGGATTAGCACCAGTAAGATATCTAATTGCCTTTCCTATTACCATCAGGGAAGATGAGGGTGGGGCTTCAACATATTTCGTTCTTATCCTTTGCTGATTGTGTAGGTTTGGAATGCTGATGTTAGATTTTACCGTATCAAGGATTCATCCGGCAAACCTATTTCATATTTTTACTTTGATCCTTATTCTCGCCCATCTGAGAAAAGAGGTGGTGCATGGATGGATGAGGTTGTTGCAAGGAGTCGTGTACTATCAAAGGACAGAACATCTGTTAGGTTGCCCATTGCCCATATGGTGTGCAATCAAATGCCACCTGTAGGAGAGAAGCCAAGCCTTATGACATTTCGCGAGGTACACACAAATAATCATGGTCTAGTGCAATTTATAATAGTTCTTATTATGCTCAGATGGTCTATGCAATTCCTGCCAATGTGTACATTATGAGGAAGTTATTTCGTATTAGTATGTTTAAAATATGTATAATGTTCATGTTTGCAGGTTGAGACTGTGTTCCATGAGTTCGGTCATGCACTTCAGCATATGCTAACAAAACAAGATGAGGGTCTTGTTGCTGGTATACGTGGCATAGAGTGGGATGCTGTGGAATTACCTTCTCAATTCATGGAGAATTGGTGCTACCATAGGTATATTTTGTTATTATCAGATTTTAACTTTAGTGAATTCAAAATAAACCTTCGGAAATGTCTTTGCCAAGGCATATATAGACAAATCAATGCACACACCAAAAGATCAACAGACCGTTGGTAATATAATGCAATAACCAAACGGTAAGTGCTATGCTCTGTGATAAATTGATGCGAAATTGCAGCTGTAATAAACTTCAGTGCTGATTTTGGTCAATTTCTTCACTTCATGGATATGCTGGTCCTAATCTTCACCTAAAATGATGTGTAATCTAGTGAAAAATACGTACTCTTGATGAATTCTCAACCAGATGGATAATTAATTTACTGTTTTAAATGCCTGTTGCAGGGATACCCTTATGAGTATAGCGAAACATTATGAAACTGGAGAGTGTCTCCCAGAAGATATATATGAGAAGCTTCTTGCTGCTAGGACTTTCCGTGCTGGTAGCCTGAGCCTTCGTCAGGTGAACATAAAATTCATCCTTCTTCCAAAATTGATAAATTCATTCATTCATGCAGAACATGTGTTATTAAATATTAATGCACTGCTCATTACCTTATTTAGATCAAGTTTTTTTTTTTTTTTTGTTTTTGTTTTTGGTTAAGCGATAATGAAAGCCATCCATATTTCATAAATTTTAGATTAACCTTAATGGTGTGTCATGGATGTGATTTTCTAGTTATCCTTTGCTTGAAACCAGTTGGCCTATTGTCTTTGTACACTAAGGAGCTGTTTGTTGGGGCATTAATAGGCTGTATTGTCCAATGAGATTCTTCGGTCAGAAATATGTTGTGTTTACTTACAACTTAATATTTATGGGTTGCTGAGCCAAGAGATTATTCCCACATCTAAGAAAAGGCACTCCTCCCCATCCAGCCCTAGTTTTTACAAAATTACCCACACTCACTTTAAGCTTTTTCCTCCATATTTCTTTCTTCGTTTACAATATCCTCTCAATTTCAAGAATCAATTGGTCAAGAAAAATCAGATTTGATAGATAACACAGAGTAACTGCAACCCCAAAATGCGACGTTACTGCCGGAAGTCGCCTCCACCGGCCATCGCTTCTGTCATCGTTGGACGTTGCTGCCTCTGGCCGTAGTTGTGGCACGATTGCTTCCCCTTTCTCTCCACTATACTACTGTCTTTGATATATCATCCTAAATGGATTTGTTTGATGTTTGTATGTGATTTATGTTTTTGACATAAGGGTTTGCAATTATGGTTTTTAGTTGAATACACATATCAACAATTGTAATTACGTTTCTGATGAAAGATTTCTAGGTTATGTTTTATGTGATTTATGTTTCCTTAGAAATGTATGTAATTTTATGTTTCTGATCCAGTTGGTGTGGTGGAGAGAAATGGTGTCTCGTGGTGGTGTAGGATGTTGGAAAGGTTTATCACTATAAGGATAAAATAGTCATTCTTCATCATTAAGATAGTCATTAATTTTAAAAGAAACGGCATTTATTATTTTGACCAGCTCTGTCATTCAACCCTTGATACCGATAAATGACTCAATGAAAAGAAAAGTAAACAGGCCCTAAGTTTTCAGCTATAAAGTTTTACCTCGTCTCTGTTCATATATGGTCTATATCTGTTTCATACCATTAGAATATATTGCAGCATAAAATAATGGTATCTATATGCTGTTGCATGTGTAGCCTTTGCTAGAAGGAACAGTGGTATTTATCACTACACAGAAGTAACTATGTTAATCCCTTGACCTTTTATGTTGTTCTGTAGCTAAAATTTGCAACTGTGGACCTGGAGCTGCATAGCAACTATGTTCCTGGCGGTCCTGAATCGATCTATGATGTTGATCGAAGGGTCAGTGAAAAAACTCAAGTAATTCCTCCACTTCCAGAGGACAGGTTCCTTTGCAGTTTTAGCCATATTTTTGCAGGTTGGTTTTTGTTTCATTTTATCAATGCCATATAGTCAGCAGATGAATAATTTTCTATAACGATCTATCCTTATTACATTCTCATGATGATGTGGTGTGGTATTAACAGGTGGGTACGCTGCTGGATATTACAGTTATAAGGTATTTTTTATCTTGTTCTTTTATGGCCTTGATTATTTCTTTCAAGTTTGTTTTTGGACGGCATGGGGTGAGCTCTGTGAGTCATGGGTGTTAGTTTATTTCTTAGTCTTTTTAAAATAATTTTATTTTTAAGTTGCTTGTAGGAAAGAGAAAGGTTGTGATCTATACATTGTCTTCTGAGTTTAGTATCAGTTTGTTTGCTATTATTATATCTCTGTTGGGACTCTTTCTGATTGTTAACACAACTTCTGCAGTGGGCGGAAGTGTTGTCTGCTGATGCTTTCTCAGCATTTGAGGATGCTGGATTACATGATGACAAGGTATGGTGCTTGTAGATCCACGTTTTTATCTTCTGTATTACAGTTCCCAACAAATCTCAGTGTCTTCTGACTTTCTTAATTTAACATCATCAAAAAATTTCATCAATGACAAGTCATTTTTCTTCTTTATCTATTTATTATTATTATCGTGACTGACAAGTCAGCAACTTTGAAATAAAGAGGCTAGTTCACACAAAAGTAAAATACAAGAATGATATACCCTCTAATTTTATTGGCTAGTATATAATTGTTAGATGGTGTATCTGTATGTATGAAAAAGTTATAAAATTCTATGAAGTTCATCAGAAGGATGGCATGCATAGAAAAAACTTATGCATCCCGTGATTCATATATATAGATTCTATTATCTTATTTGTTGTGGGAAAATTCTTTTAATCGTCGTCTTCTACCTCTTGGAACTAATCTCTACGTTTCCAGTTCTCAAGTTATTTAATAATAAAAAATTCCTGCAACAGGCTGTCAGAGAAACAGGGCATAGGTTCCGTGAAACTATTCTTGCACTTGGAGGCGGAAAAGATCCTCTATCGGTGAGAGATTATTTGGAGTTCACATATTTCTTTATTTCCTTTCGACACCATTAATTACAGATTCTCATAGAACATTGCTCACCACTGTTAACTACACTATGAGAAACTTTAAAATTGATGTGCATCTCATATGGTATATGCGGCTATCTAATACACGAAGAACAGAAGATGTTTTGATGTTCTTTTAAGATATATCGGATATCTTCTTTATTAAGGTTTCTTATTTTACACTAATTTGATGTGTAGGTTTTTGTTGAATTCCGTGGGCGGGAACCATCTCCCGAGCCACTGCTCAGGCACAATGGCCTGTTACAAAGTGCAGCATGATTAGCCATGATCCCGTTAGGGCCGTCAACGAGGATGAGCAAGTGGGGCAATTGCACAGGGCTTCAAGCAGGAAAAGAAGTTCTCGTCCAATGGATGTTTTTTTTACGAAACTATTGATTGTCACACTAATTGATAACCCTTTAATATTATCTTTGTTCCTATTATTTCATGCGACTCCTTTCAATTCAACACTCAACATTCTAACTAACGTTAAATCTTTATGTGGCTCATTTCTTTAAAAACTTGGTCTTACACTACAACTATGAAATATACGCTTCATCTTTACCCATATCAAATATCCTTACATAAACTTTTCTCAAGTAGTAGTCATTCATCCACCTTTTTTGTACACACCACTTTTAAAAAATATAAATAAATTTCATAAAACTAGTAAGTTAGAGATTATAATGCAATCAAAAGCACCAAAGTCACAACAACGAGCACCCTAACACAACTAAACAATAAAAACAACCCTTTTGAAGCTACATTAAAGACAATTTCAAAAACAACGAAAACCGGATGTCATCTTATTGAATACTTCGACTACAACAAGCACTTTCATTGTAAATTTGTGTATGATTTACGTGTACATAGACTCGGAAATTCATTATGGTTTACGTTTTTTGTTGCATATATATGTCGTTTAACGAAGATATCAAAGTAAAGCTGTACCAAGGGTATATTTATGACACGCATATAATCTATACCTGACATGTTAATAAATCTATCGATGATATCAAACTCCTAGTAGTTTGTTAAAAAAATGCCTAATAGTAGTTTTAGAAGATAAAAGCAAGAACTAAGATACGTTTATTTATAATAATCAATCTTATATCTCATTAAATATTTTAACAATATAGGACTTTTTATATTGTTTTACCCTTCCCCTTTCACTTCCCTCTTAATCATTCCCTAATATGAAATATTGAGATAAGTAGACACTCTTTAAGATCTTTCAATTAATATAAATATAAATACATGAAATATAAATCTTGAAATGCATTTGTAACCCATCAACGGGTTAAATCATCGTGATCGATTTAGTAGGAAGATATCTATATAAACTCTGTACATCTGTTTTTAACTACACAATCATAATGTATTCTCTAATTATATTTTTAAGTGATCGATCTGAATAGATCCATATAAGATGAAACTGCACATAGACCATAATTTTGTAAGGCCTCAAATATATATATATATATATAATATAAGTTTGGTACGGTACGCTAATCTAACGGCACAACTTAATTTTTAATTCATTTGGATGGAGCCGAAACAAACAAGTCATGAAACAAGTTTCGGAAAACATGTTTTGATCAAAATTTGTACGGAAATGTGAGAAACATAAGAAATGTGCCTTGTTTTTGTAACTTTACACTTTGATAAAAGAATGAATCGAATGATAACAGGATTTATGATTATATTATTGTGTAAGAACAAATTTGTGATTGTTTTGTTGTGAAGAATTAAAAACCTTAAACTTAGTAATATAAATACTAAAAAACGATATTGCTTAACTTTTAAGTACATCTTTAAGATAGCAAAATATTAACAGATGATTTAGTATCAAATTACGGTACAAGACAACTGAAATCCACGATAATGTAGCTGAACAATCAAGTTTTCTATCGTCATTCATCGCAGACCATTTGAATTTTTTCAGCGTTAGCGTTATGATTTAACACGATTGCAATCACCATATCTTAGCCATTGAACTCCTAATTGGTTATATGAGAATCATTGAACCGTCTATTCATAACATCTTACAATCAGGGGCGGATTCAGCTTATTAAGTGGGGGTTCCTTGGCCCCCCATCAACTTCAATTCAGTAACAGAAAATTATGGAAGTTATATAATGAACTTCTAGTATAAATACTATTAGGCCCCCATTATAATTAATCTTAGGAGAGTTGAGCCCATTTTTAGTAGCTTGATCCCTTGTTTATTTTGTTGAGCCCATATGTGAGTAGTCTATTTTGTTCTTTGACACAATCCAAACTCAAATAGTCCAACACATGTTTTGCCATTTTTTTCAACTTTAATTCAAAAATGATCCGCATACATTTTACTTATACAATTTTGTAAAATTATAAGATACTTATTGTTTATTTGCTATTATAAAAATAGCACACAAGTAGCTTTAACATTGAAACTTTAACTCTAAACACTTGAAAGATTATATATTTAAACATTTGAAATGGTTGTTGTCTTGTTATTAGTTAAGTAATTAATTTGTGATCATATATATTTTGCGATTTTTAGTTGCTAATTTTATGTTTGTCGTTGTTGGTTATTGTCTACAGTATTTTTGAGATATTAAATGTAATTTTATGATATATAATGATATTTAACGTTTTGTTTGATTATTTTGATGTTGTTTTGCTACGGTTTAGATGTCATCTTAGATTGATTTGATGTTATTTTAATCAGTCCTTTGACGTGATTTTGTTATTTTCTTATACTTTTGATTATAAAAACTTAAAGCTTCAAATATACGTACACAAATTCATCAAGATGTACGTACGTCCTAAGTGGAACTTGAACCCACAACCTAACAATTGTTAGGACATCTCAATATCGCTAGATCGACCTATAAGGCAATTATTTTATGCCCCCCACGACCTATTATCCTGAATCCGCCACTGCTTACAATTTGAAAACTTGCAACTTGTAATGCTTGTTCTCCTCTTTGAGAACACACTATGTAATCATGTATGTAAACATCCGTATGGCTGTATGCTAACATTATGTATGGATTAACATATTGCATGACAATATTTGTATTTTAGTATTTTGTATGGATATTAATGTAAAAATAATTATTGATGTAATTTTAACTTTTGTAAGCATACGATGAAGTTCGCCATCTAATTTCATACAACAGAGTATTTGTTATTTTATTTTATTTTTATTCTTGTTATAGTACTTTTATAGATATAGATTGTTGTTGTAATAAAATATAATAAATTAGTAATTATTAAAAAAGTTTCAAGTATACCTATTACATATCACTAAGGGTTGAAAAATGTTTCTTGTGTCTAAAATTGTATGTCCAAACATGGGTCTAAAGTTTTTGATGAGAGGTTTGGTTAAAATGATTGATAGAGAAAAGGAAAAAGAATATTAACCAAAGGAAATGGCTAAATATAACCTTTGTTTACTCAGGTGCAAAGATTCTTTTTTATGCCTCTCAAGTAGTTGCTCTAAATTGAGATGTAAATTGGTCCTCTTGGATTTCCCATCAGCTCTGGTTTTCGTCGCTAATAGGTTGGGTTGTTCTCCTATTTTAGTGTCTAGGTTTTAACTAGGCCTGTGCATGACTCAGTATCGAATGAAACCGACTTGGGAACGAATTGACTCGAATCCCGATTTGTATCGTAAATCAGACAAAGGACAATACCACATACCATATTTCATTGGTCTGATGTGTCATTGATTTCATTGTCTTTTGATTAGAGGAACTATATTTTTAGTATTAGTATAAAATTAATATCTTTTTATGTACAAATATGACCACATAAATAAAAAGGTAAATCGAAATAACAAATCAAATTAATAAACGTAAATCAAATGATAGAAGTGCATAAACATAACCAAGTAAAAAGGTCTAACGAAAATAGCAAATCAAAGACAATGTCTAATGAAAATAATCAGATTCGCATTGCGTCGCAACGTGACATATGCATTCTCAATATGGCTACTACTCACCAATTGCTTCACAACTTGCCTTCTTCTAGATTTTTAGCTTCGTTTCTTCACCCGACTCTTTTTCAATCCATTCTTTGTCATTTTTTGATTCTTTTATCATCAACTCTCGTCCTTCCATAATCATATATGTATGATCACGTAAGATGTCATGGTTGTCAAGTTCAAGTATGTTCGGGTTCGATTCCTCGCGATCCTCTGGTATTCTCGGTTCTTCTCGCAATATGCACACCTCTAGTTTTAACTCCAATTGCCTCTATTTTGTAACTTTTCTCGTCTCATATTTATAGTTAATGTTTTTTTTTTTATGTCTCAAGTTAACTGTTTATTACTTTTAAAAATAGATACATACAATTAATTAAAGTTCATATATCATTCATATTTCATATATATACTTTAAAAAGATAAATAAAAATAAGAATAAAATTGTTACCTTTACAGAAATACACTGTTATATTTTCTTAAACTACGCAAACAAGAAATATGGAACGGACTGATCTAGATATATTCTTCACATCCATCTTGGATGATATTTTTATATTATTTGCTGCTTCCAAGAAAAATAAATTAACCAAAGGGAATGGGTGTGTTTCACGGGTCTAAGGGACTTTAATTTGTGACCAACTTTACTGACACTCTCTCTGTCCCGTGTGATATGACTATGACATTATTATTATTGTTATTATTGTTGTGTAATGTGTATGATTGGGGAGGATATACTACGTATATACCAGTCGATAATATTTAGAAAAATCATTTATATTTACATATAAAATAAATTTTCAAGAATATGTTTGATTAAATGTTTTTATGGTACAATTAAAATATTTTAATGTATTAATTAAAGTTTACCATATGCCATTAAGAGTTTGAGTCAATAATTTAAATAAGGTCTTTTAAACGTTCCTGAATCTCATACTTCTAACCCAAAACCATCATAAATATGGATATCCAAAATTCATTTATTTAAATGAATAACTTTTATATGAATATGTATACTTTCATAGAGAAAAAAAGATTAATTAGTGATTTTTCAATAAATAATAGACACTAATCATTTATCCAACTAATACCATAATTTGTTCACGCACCGACGCTCTCTTTTCTATTAACTTAAGCGTCTTTACTAACTCGCTCGTCTACTATACCCTACTATACCACTTTTAGGATAGGTTACCTCTCTTTGCAACCGAAGTATTGTTTTCCTATGCACCCATTGATTTTGCTCGATGGGATATTAAGAATAAGCAGGAGCCTCTGATGAGGAGATGGTCAAAGAGAGACACCCAACCTGGTGATACCAATATTTGATAACAATAGCCATAGGGCTTAAATAAACCGTTAATTTTTATTATATTAATAAGATAGATTGCTTAAGCGCATTTTTAGACTTATAATACAACTAATAAATCTTTAAAAAAGTTTACAATTTACGTAATAAACAGACTCGAACTATCCCTAGTTTCTATGTGATCGTTCAAAGTATAAATACACCTCGATGTATATTGCGGTAATAGCATTATAGATAACAGAAACGTAAACAGAAACCATTAATTACGAAAAATAAAAACCAAGTACTGATTTTATAAATATAAAGTAATAAAATACCTCGGAGTTCGGTGCACGCAATTATAATTTGTCTAATCTTCAAGTAATTACAATATTCTTAAAATAATCTAAACAGACCGTCTGTTTGTATGTGTCTAAAATTCTGCTCCTATTTTGTCGCTCTCACACCGTTGGCCACTACCTGCAGGCTTGTACCTCATCCTCTTGCTCTCCGCTCCGCCTTATCGTCACTACCGGTACGACTCTTCTTTTACTTTGCCTGTATTCCTTTTAATCTATATTGTTCTCTTACTTAACGTAAATAAAACCTAATTATTCTGCTGCTGGTTAGTTTGATACAATGTTTAGCTTTAGCTTTGATTTTTAGTGTTCCTAATTTTTACCGGAAATATATACGTTTGTTCGAGCTTATGAATCGACATTGATTTCACCGTCGTATTTATTATTTGATCTGATCTGATTAATTGTATTCTCACTTAACAAAACGTTATATCGATATTTACATACATTTTTCCGATTTATTTTAGTTAACGACAATTTATCATTCATGAATTTGTACTAATTTTTAACTTTATTTGAATTTAAACAGAATAACTGACTTCATCTTATCTTATGTATATATATACACGAATTTACAACCATTTCAGGAATATTGCCATATTCTCTTTGAGTTCATTCACTATAAAGATGTTGAGAATTCTGTTCATTGTCGTCCTTGTTCTCTGCTCGCTTTCGAGTCTAATCACGTCATCTGATGGTAGTGCTGCGAAACAGTTACGGTTTAATCGAAAGAATGGCGAGTTTAGGGTTTTGCAAGTGGCTGATATGCATTATGCTGATGGCAGGAAGACTCCTTGTGAGGATGTATTACCAAAACAGTTTGCACATTGTACGGATCTCAATACAAGCGATTTCGTTAACCGTATGATCAAAGCTGAGAAACCTGACCTAATTGTTTTCACTGGAGATAATATCTACGGATTTGATGCGACAGATGCAGTTAAGTCCATGAATGCAGCATTTGCCCCTGCTATAAAGTCGAAAATCCCATGGGCTGCGGTTTTAGGAAATCATGACCAAGAATCAACGTTGTCACGAGAAGGTGTTATGAAGCATATCGTCGGAATGGAGAACACTTTATCTCGGTTAAATCCAAGTGGTGTTGATGTTATTGATGGTTTTGGGAATTATAATCTTGAAGTTCTTGGAGTTGAAGGGTCGAGTTTTGTTAACAAATCAATTTTAAACTTATACTTTCTTGATAGTGGAGACTACTCAACAGTCCCCTCGATTCCTGGCTATGGATGGATTAAACCGTCTCAACAGCTTTGGTTCCAACAAATGTCTAAAAAGCTTCAAAAGACTTCAAAAGCTCCCGGACTTGCATATTTCCATATCCCATTGCCTGAGTATGCGAATTTCGATTCGTCAAACTTTACAGGTGTAAGACAAGAAGGGATTAGCTCTGCTTCTGTGAATTCGGGCTTTTTTACAACGTTAGTTGGTGCAGGTGATGTGAAGGCTGTTTTCACCGGTCATGATCATCTTAACGATTTCTGTGGGGAGTTAACTGGGATTCATCTTTGTTATGCTGGCGGATTTGGATATCATGCTTATGGGAAGGCTGGATGGTCAAGAAGGGCTAGGATGGTTGTGGTTTCTTTAGAAAAGGAGTCACATGGTGAATGGGGTGCAGTCAAGTCCATCAAAACATGGAAGCGGCTCGATGATAGAAACTTAACCGCTATTGATGGTCAGGTTCTTTGGAGCCAACATCCGTCTGGGAGTCGTAGAAAGAAGCCTATTCACTCGGTTAATTGATTCATGGTTCAATCTATTTCTTTTTATGAGCATTCCACAATGGCGGAGATAATTAATCAGTTTGTACTAGACTCTTATATTTAACAGTGCTATTAGTTGAACGCTAAAAAGGACATATATGTATAACAAACTTTATCTTCTGATTGTGAGTTACTAATTTCATAGCAAGTGTTATGTTCCAGTTGATTACACAAGGTCTTGGCTACAACTGGGTCCATATAATAACCCAGTATATCTTCTACTTTGTTAATGTACTTTAGTGGTTTATTTGTTTCTTACAACTTACTGAATAGTTCAACCACTTGTTTGCAAGAGAGTACAGAGTAGTAATCTATTTTGAAAAAGGAGAAAATTACCGATATAAATCATTCAAAGCGTTTAATTTGAATATAAACCATGTGAATTTTATTTTTTCAAAAGTAGACGACACTGAAATACAATTACATATATGGCGATTTCTCCTTAACCAATAAAAAGTCCTTGTGTGTCCCTTTAAAATTGCCGGTCCACAGCCAAAACGCCAAGAAAGCGCTTGCCACAAAATTTCATCACGTGTCAAATAAAATCGACGGAATAGAACTATATGTCCGGCGATTTAGCTTGACCCAATTAAAATGAGCCACGTGTCAAAGGAATATCACTTATGAAGAGAAAATCGCCGAAAAACATGTCAAACGAAAATCATCGAAATGCAGTTTAATTCCGACGATCTTGGTGATTTTTTTTTATTATTTTTGAATAGAGCTAGTAATAAAATATAAACATTAGAGGGTTTTCTAATAAATAATGGTGTTTCCTTGAAGGAACTTTATCATATCCTTGTATTATGTGTTACGTAAATTAAGTATATAACTGCAAACTTTATGTGTTTCAATTACATCTGAAAAACAAAGTATGGTTTTTTTTTACATGGCTTGAAGAAAAAACTTTGTACTTTCCTTCACACTGTCACGGACTATTTGTTTTCGAAATTAAATAGATTTTATTTTGTTTTGTGATTGGGTAATAGTTATATTGGGTCTTCTGATGGTAGTGGTTATCAGTTTTTTGTTTGTGTTCTTAGATTCTTGTCTTTGCCAATATTACATCTAGTAATATTTGACTTGGTCTCTTGGATGTTGGTTTTTTTTTGTTGTGGTCTTTATATTTGTGTTTCTTTATAATGGTATGCCTATCTTTTCAAACAATAAAGAGTAACATATGTAACGTGAAGTTCAATTGCAATTAAAATGAACACAAATTTTGTTAGAATGCAGTAGAAGATATTATACTTTCGAGATTGTCATGTTTAATGAGACGGGTAGTTTGAGAGAAAAGAAAATATGTAGGTCAACAAAGTATGGTGAACAAGCATGCTGAATATTGTTTAAATCGCATGCAAGCACGATAACCGAAAATTCAAAAGAATCGCTAGGATTGTTGGAACTAAATTGCATTTCAACAATTTTCGTTTAACATGTTGACCGGTAATTTTCTCTTCACAAACGATATTCCTTTGACATGTGACTCATTTTAATTTGATCAAGCTAATTCGCCAGATTTGCCAAACACATATTTCTATTTCGGCGATTTTATTTGACACGTGACGAAATCTTGTGGTAGGTGTTTTCTTTCATTTTGACTGTTGACCGGTAATTTAAAGGAACATACGGTGACTTTTTATTTGCTAAAGAGAAATCACCATAATTGCCGATTGTATTTAAGTGATTTTATCATTTATTTTTGGAATTTCTTTTGACATGACTCATATTCAAATTAAATATTTTGAATAGTTTATATGCATAATTTTCTTTTTAAAAGAAATTATTCTTAAGAAGTTGAGGATGAACAAAGGCCATTATTCAAAAGTTGAAATATAACGGAGGGCAAAAAGGGAAATGCCAAGCAACGCTGGGTTTTAAAGAGGTTTTACCGGAAACGACGTCGTAGCAGTGGGGTTCTATCCAAATAAATTAAAATTGCAACAAAATATCCTTCCTTCCTTCACACAAATAGCACAAAATCACAGAGCTTGAATATGAGCAACCTACTAATTAATTTCGATGGTTCAATCTTCACCGTTACTGCCACCAATCCATCTTCGTTGAAAGCTCCTTATAATAGTAGTAGTATAAAATTGCTTTTAATTTCCTCAAAAACCTCTAAACCCCTAATTTTTTGTCATAATAATAAACCACCCTCAACCACCACCAAACTAAGCAGATTCCAAAAACACAGTAAGTCTCCGCAATTCCTTTTATTATTATTTCAATTTCAATTCAATTTACCATTGATTTCAAACTCAGCTCCTTTTTTTAATACGTAATTGTTTGCGAAATAAGGAGCTACAGGGGTGAATTTTTATTTGAAGTGCTAATTGTAAAATATGAAACTGAACTAATTTTCCCTTCTTTTAATTTAATTTTTTAGAGATATTATTATGTGGGAATTTGGGTACGGCACAAGTTGAGGATGAGCAAGAAGTTGAGATAGCTGAAGGGTACACAATGACTAAGTTTTGTGATAAAATGATTGATTTGTTCATGAATGAGAAACCTAAGCCTAAAGACTGGATGAGTTACTTGATTTTTAGACAAGATTGGAATAAATATAGAGATACGTTTTATAATCGTTGTAAATCTCGTGCCGATGCCGAAAATGATTACACTTTGAAGCAGAGTTTGATCACTTTTGCAACACAATTTAAGAAGGTAGTGTTACTTGACTTTTTTCTCTGTAGTATAACACTGTTAATTCCTTTCTGTAAACTCATGTAGGGAGTATGTTCCAATTTGATTATTATATTTGTAGCTATGTTAAAAAATATATATAAATATATGATAGAAATTGATGGTTTTAGCAAGCACGGATATTGCATTCAAAATTCAAAATATAAGTTGATGTCCTTTTTGAATCCTAATTTGTAGGTCATATTTATTATGATGATGTTGTTGTGAACAAATGAGGGAATATATTGCAGGTTGATGATGAAATGGGAAAACATGCAGAACTTCTTAAGCAGGTAGAAGATAGTCCTATGGATATAAATGCTATTGTTACTAAACGCCGTAAGGACTTCACAGGCGAATTTTTTCGATATTTAAATGTTGTTCAAGAAACACAGCATAGCTTGGAGGACCGCGATGGTAATATCCTTTATTGTTTCATTCTTATTTTACTCTAGTTTTTTCATCTTGATCTTCTTTACATGTTCATCGTAAAAGTTAGTGATAGCAACAATACGAACCACGAGTCTTTATGTGTGTGTGAAAAAGCACCAAACTTTTGGTGTATTTTTCTCATATTACTTCTCTTAATGATTAAACAGCCGTTGCGAGGCTCGGAGCTAGATGCTTATCTGCAGTCAGTGCTTTTGACAACACATTAGAAACTGTTGAGACATTAGATGCTGCACAAGCCAAATTTGAGGATATACTCGATTCACCTTCCATAGAAGCAGCTTGTGCAAAAATCAAAAGCCTTGCAAAAGCAAAAGAACTCGACTCCTCCTTAATTCTATTGATAAATAGTGCTTGGGCTTCTGCAAAAGAATCCCCTACCATGAAAAATGAGGTAAAAATCACAACTTTATATTCTATGTTTTTTCAAGAAAAAAGTCCCACTTTGAGATTTTGACTGAATTTGCAGGTGAAAGCGATTATGTATGAATTATATAAAGCCACAAAGAGTAGTCTAAAGAGCATAGCACCAAAAGAAATAAAACTACTCAAGTATCTGCTCAACTTCACAGATCCGGAAGACCGTTTTTCAGCTTTAGCAACGGCTTTCTCCCCTGGTAAAGAAAGTGAGGCCAGAGATCCCAATGCAATATACACGTATTATTCACCCTCTATTCTGCCTGATCTCTTATTTCTTTTTTACTGCTAAATACAAAGTAGTAGTTATTTTTATTGAATTGTTTGGACTAGAACTCCAAAGGAGCTGCACAAGTGGATTACGATCATGCTTGATGCGTACCAGCTTCATAAAGAAGATACAGGTATTGAGGAAGCCAGTGAGATGACCCTACCGATGGTTATTCAAAGACTTTCCATTCTGAAGGAAACAATTGAAGAAGAGTACTTGGAAAAGGAAACCACTGAAGCCAATAAAGATACCAACGTAGAAGTAGTAGAAGAGGAAGAATAAGGTACTATATTATTTGCATAAACGCTTTATCATCTGTTATTATTGGCTAGTGTTCACTAAAATTGTACTCTGTTTTGTATCTGCGGATCGGATTGATTTAGGCTGTACAAATTATGCAAGCAGATGGTTACAGGGTCAGCTAGAATAGTTAGGGTCATTTTTCTCTGCAAATTTTTATTGCAAAATGTAACAGGGTCAGTTAGTAACTTTTATTGCAAAATGTGTAATTCGTTTAGAAACATTGTTAAAATTGTCTAGTAATGTCGTTGTACTTATTCTATTATGATGTTCCATTGATATCATATATTGTTTCTTTTAAAGTACCAATTATATTTTGTTGGAGGTTTAAATTAGATATAAACAACAACAATAACAACACCACTTCACAATCTTGCCGAGAGCAGGGTATGTAGATGGTAAAATATAGACAATCATAACTCTAGAGAGGCTGCTTTCAAAAGGAGATTCGATCGACATGTATGCATAAAAGATATGTACCCACGCACACGGAATAAAAAAACAATAGTAGTAATAAAATTAATAATAATAAAAATAAATAATAATAATAAAACATAGTAGTAGTGCTAGCAATTCACGCAACATCAATAACGAAAGGTAAATCGTCCATTTCTTGAAGCAAGATATGTCGAACGGCAAATGCAATGGACAACATATTCATTGAATTAAGCATAATTTGTAAAACTTAAATAAATTTAGATGGTCAAAAAAAGTAGACATATATTTAGCTTAACAGATACTCCGTGTATACTAACATGTATGTATTAAGAGCGCATGTTAGAAAAACTCTTTTATTAGTCTGTATAATTTTGTTAACGTAAACGTTAATACAGATCTCTTTTCTCTAAATACCAGTCATGAAAGGTAGATTGGTAGATATTTGTCGTTTTTGACTAATAAAGTTTTTCCTATATGGATAATGTTTCTACGTGGTACAATACTACAATGATCTTATATATGTTTTGTAACTATAATACTCGTCCATTAGAGATTAAGATGGTAAAGTGTCAAGAACAAATAAACATCGTACAGTATTGATTATAAATCTTATAAACCGTTATATAGATAGTACAATATGACACATGGCTTATGTATCATCTTTGTATTTGACATCTATTCTCTGAAACCCGTGATAACACTTTCTGAACCTGCCAACAAAACCTTACAAATAATATGGAGTATTTAATTCAATATGCATTTAAAGAAGAAAATAAAAAATAACATAAAGTTTATAGACACAAAAGTACAATAAGTACATGCATGTAGTAGTCTAGTGAACGTACAATGATAGAATTAGTACACATGCATAGTGAATTTAAAAAGAGTGTTTATCCTACCTACAAAAAGGATATTCTATTTGTATACCCTTAATTTTCTAATTGTACACCCCAATCAATCAATATTAAGATGTTTGTTTGTCTAGTTCGTCTTTTAGTATAGATATTTTTTATTTAGTTCGTCTTTTACTGTATAGTTTATTAAAAAAATATCTTTTATTTTTTATATAAAAATCGTATTTTATAAAAACCGTATATTTTATATAAATATTTTCTTTTTTAGTAGAAAACAAAAAATAAAACATAAAAATAGAAAAAATAAAAATTGATTTGCTAATAAGGGAGGTGTACAATTAGAAATCTTTTACATTAATTTTTTTTTGTAAAAAACATATATTTTTTTTATAAAAATGAGTATTTTTTATAAAATTAAAAAAGAACATTTTTTAATAAAAATATTTTTTTAATAAAAAATGTATTTTATTTTTTATATAAAAAACGTATTTTACAAAAATCATATCTATTATATATATATTTTTTTATATATAAAAACATATTTTTTTATAAAAATGGATATTTTTTATAAACTTTGTTATATGAGTATGAGTCTTTAGACAAAAAATAAAATACAAAAATACAAAAATAAAAGTTGATTTGATAATTAGAGGGGGTGTACAAGTAGGAATTTTACTAAAAGACAAAAAGATAATGATTTAATAGAGTATAAGTTGATGATTAAATCTGAGATTTGATGGTTAAATGGGACAAAAGATGGGACCCTCTCAAATGGTAGGTCCCTTACAAAAAAACTTGTATAACAAGGGATATTCTATTTGGACCCCCTAAAGTTCCTGAATGTACACCCTAATCATTTCATTAAATCATTATTTAATTTGTCTTTTGTCTTTTTCGTCTTTTAATGTATGATATTTTTTGTCTACTTTGTCATTTAGTGTATAATGGGTATTTTTATATAAAATTTAAATAATCATTTTTTTATATAAAGACATATTTTATATTTTATATAAAAAGTGTATTTTATAAAAATCATATCTTTTGTATATATATATATATATATTTTTGTATAAAAAACATATTTTTTATAAAAAAATTTTATATAAAAATGAATCTTTCAAATATAGTAGAAAACAAAAAATAAAACACAAAAATACAAAAAAGAAAAGTTGATTTGATAATAGAGGTGGTGTACAATTAGGAATCTTATATATAAATTTTTTCTTTTTTATAAAAATAGAAATTTTATATAAAATAAAAAAAACCTTTTTAAATAAAATAAAAAAAAGAACTTTTTTTAATAAAAAGTAAAAAAACGTTTTTTATTTTCTATATAAAAACGTATTTTTCTAAAAATCCCATATCATATTTTTTGATATATAAAAACATATTTTTTTTATAAAATGGATTTTTTTAAAATTTATTTATATGAAAATGAATCTTTCAAAAACATTAAAAAAAAAAAAAGAAGACAAAAATACAAAAATAAAAGTTAATTTGATAACTAGAGAGGGTGTACAATTAGGAATTTCAATAAAAGACAAAAAAATTAATGATTTGATAGAATATAAGTTAATAATTAAATCTGAGATTTGATGGTCAAATAAGATAAAGAATGGAACAAGGGTGTCCAAATAGTAGGTCCCCTAAAACAAACATAAAACATATATTCGGTCTAGTCAGCTAAACCTCAACAGTGATCTTTTTCTCAGGGACTAATTACTTTTTCAGGTAATCAGTCATCAAGTAATCCAACTTCATAGTTTTATATAATTTGTAATCATTTGATTCCATGTTTAGGTTTTTTCAACAGTTTAATAAATATGCTGATTGGTTTCATGATATGTTTGTTTTGTAGGTGAATTTGAAATGAATACCAAACAGGAATCAGAATGGAATGCAGCACAAAGTACCATTATAAGTGAACAACTTGTGGCTGCTGCAAAACTTCAGCTGCAGTTTCTTGCTGCTGTTGACCGAAACCATTGGCTTTATCAAGGCCCAGCTTTGCAACATGCTATCTACAGGTACATCTTAGAATCATGAACACCGCAATTTGACTTCCTATTTTCTTTAAATATTATCATCACATCACAATCTTACAAAAGGAAGTTTAGCCTAGTCGTATAGGGGTAATCCATCAACCAAAAGGTTAGGGGTCAAAGTGTTGTTGGAGATCAAATGTGTAAATAACCGTGGGTTAGAAGGATGTGTTTTGCCGTTCAAAAAGAAAAATAATTACCATTAAAATATTGAGAACATTGATTTTCAGGTATAATTCTTGTTGGCTTCCATTGCTTGCTAAACATACCGTGTCTCGGGTCATACAAGGACCATTGGTTGTTCCTCTTGATTGTGAATGGGTTTGTCATTGTCACAGGCTCAACCCGGTAGGTCCCACTATATTGTATTCTTTGACAATAGATATATTGTTGTTGATCTATATTTCAGGTTAGATACAAATCTGATTGTGAAGAATTTTATGGAAGTATTCTTGACAACTGGAATGTTGTGTCTTCCGTTCAAGAAACATCAAGAAATTAGACAGAAGAAATATGGGACAAACTGTATCCCAACGAGCCTTACTTTATTGATTTTGCACTCTCAAATGAATTTTCTGAAAAGGTGTCTGATGTTGAAAAACATACGAAATACGATCTGGTTTTAGCCGTTGAAAGACAGCGCCCATTCGTTTACCAGGTATCCAGACCTCATGTCAAAAACGATCAGTTTCTCGAAGTAGCTGTAGCCAGGTACAAAGGCTTCTTGTATCTAATCAAGAGAAACAAAGAGCGGTCGATAAGATGTTTTTGTGTTCCGACTTATGACATTGACTTGATCTGGCATACACATCAGTTACAGCCTGCTTCCTACTGTAAGGACTCAATGGAATTACTTGGGAAGATTCTAGAACATGATGACACAGATCAAAACAGAGGCAAAGGTCAGAAGCTAGATGTTGGATTTTATAAAACTACCAAACAATGGGAGGAGTTATATGGTTCAAGGTATTGGAAAGCAGGAGCAATGTATAGAGGTAGTACATTTTCTCCAATCACCACCACTCCATTTATAACGAAACTTGTAGCCAAGAAGTTTGATTCAGCTAATCAGTTTCAGAAAGTAATCAATCTTCCTGATACAAATATTGTTGAGGTAATTTGCGAGCATTAGATAATTATAGTAATTGTGGCTTAAATGATCAGATTGTAACAAAACTATGTCACTGCAGGTGGTTTTAGAGTTTGTGGAAATCAAGAACTTACCGGAAGACCATAAGAAAAATGTTGGTGTCTTTTTTAGTAAGGCTCAACCTGATGGAATCTTTGATGTTAGGAGGAAACTTGATATCCAGTCTGAATCTGAGAAGAAGCAGGTAGCTACATTCCGGTGTCAACCTACTGGATATATTTTCTGTGAACTTGTCTCTGATTTCCCTTCCAAATCTGTCAAAACTTTGGGTCACTGTTTAATCTCTTTGGAGGACTTGGTACTTAATCTCTCTGTAGAAAAATGGTTGGATTTGATTCCAAGTTCTGGCACTATTAGTTCTGAACCTATTCAATTGAGAGTGGCAGCCTCATGTACTGTGCCAATCCCAGCACCAAATGTGATTCAGATAGCCCATACGTCCCCGTTATCAAAGAGCTGGACACAGATTACAGATAAAAGTGGGAATGAAATCCTTGCCCTTCAAATGAGGTATCCTTGTTTTCTTAAGTAATTATGTAATATGTTGATTAGGAACATGTTCTGTAAGTACTTTAATTGCTGGGTTGTTAAATAGGGAGAAGAAAAGATCAAAAGAGGTGGATGACAAACTGAGGAAAGAGGTCACTGGGATAACAAGAGAAGGTGACACAGTTTTTCTTGGTGAGTTTCGTGGGTCAGACTGGTATTTGATGGATTATCTATGGTCCCTACAAGTTCAGAAGAATGATGATGGATATGCCCACCTCCTGCTCAACGGCCCTCACACAGTTAGAATCACTTTTTTTACAATACGTTTAGAGTCTTGATTTGATTAATTGTGTTTTGGATGTACCAATGACGCCATTGTGATCGACTTAGGTTAAACTGGTTCCTGGAAGAAAGCTGGAGTATGAGGTCAAGCACCATGAAAGGCAGACACACAAACATAATTTCATGACAGCAGTTGAGTTTTCTGCAGAGTGCCCCTATGGAAAAGCAGTAGCATTGCTTGATGTCCAATCTGGGATTTTGACGGTAAATATTTGTTTTAAAGTTTGGTTGATACTGAACACAGATTTACTGGTATATTTTAATAGTTATATATTTTAACAGGTACAAGAAGCATGGTTTGCATTACCTGGAATAATGTTGGCTTTCATAGTGTTTAGCATTTTGAGAAAGGAAGGAAATGATAGTGAAACTGTGAAGGGGACAGAATTTATGGATGGGGAAATTGACTTTGATACTAAAGTTGCTAAATTGAATATGGTGGTACCAAAAGAAATTGGAGGTTATAAAGACAAATTAGCAAGTGGTGGCTGTGGTGGTGGATGTGGGAATATGGTAAAGAGTGGCGGCTGTGGTGGTTGTGGCAGAGGATGCAGAGGTGGATGCGGGAATATGGTGAAGAGTGGTGGCTGTGGTGGAGGATGTGGAGGCCGATGTGGGAATATGGTCAAGAGTGGTGGCTGCGGAGGGGGATGTGGTGGTGGTTGTGGGAATATGGTCAACAGTGCTGTGGGAGTATGATGAAAAGTGGTGGTTTGGATAGCATCTCCGGAGGTGCCTGCAACGATGAACAACCAATGCAAGTAACAGCTCATGCATAAGGGGTCTGATCATTATGTACAATTCCAGCCAGAAACCGAGGCTTTCATCTTGGAAAATTCAAATGATTTATGATGTGTATCAAGTATAAATAAGTGTGGAGTTGTATAAATAGTGTCATGTAGTCCTGGGAGTTGTCTATCGTTTACTCCTTAGCTACACACAAGGCAAGATAACATCAAAATATGCTTCTGGTGATATCAAACTAAGTGGCATGGCTTCTGTATCTTGTTAATATTTTATCCTCAAAGAATGAAGTTGTTTGGCGTTTGGGTGGCAACATTTGCGAAAAGCTAGTTTGATTTTTCATGCTGAAATATTGTACGCCCTCAACTTACCGAACCATGGATATCCGGCTATCCATTACAACACCTGGTTGCTATATTCATATAATTTGTGTTTATATGCCTAAAGTTGATTTATAAGCATATATTTATGGCTGTCTGCACATATTAAATCATCAAGAAGGTGATTCTAGCTTCTAGGAGCTTAAAAGCTGCGTTCCATCCTTAAAAACATCCTCTATCATCATACTTTCCTTTTGCTGGCGGCTATACATCAACAGACTAGACTCGCATTACTACTCATATATTGATCACAATGATGGTCAAACACTTAACATCTTACTAGATACATTGTTACCTTGCATTAAGGACAGGCGCATTAGTACTATACCAAAGAAATATTACTGAAGTAATGAACATTACCAAAAGCAATTACCTAGAAGAAGCATCAACCAACAAAAACATATATCCAAGCCTCAATTGAGTTGTGGGCAAGTCATCTCCAACAATCCAGGGAGAAAGCACAGAAAAAACCTGTAAATTCTTATGTCTAATGACCCTTTTTATTTATTTAAAAACAGCAACAACTTTATCGAGGTCACGAATGTTCTCACATACAACTATATGCATAAAATTTGCTTTTCTACGCGCACCTAAAGCTATAGTTAACTACTGAATCTCAAGACCGTCTAAGGCTGACTTAGCTGACCAGGATGTGTCAAGGCTATGACCACATAAAGCTTTCAAGAAATGACGTAAATTTGGGATGCCAAAACCATGAAAAACTATGGTAGCAAATACTTTCTAAATCGAGTTTCATATGAATGTAGGTGAAGCTATCCATTCACTTTATAAAGCAGATCGGTTTTGAATTCCTCAAAAAAATGGACTACAAGCTGTATTTAACTATTTATACCAATTTTCTAAACAAGTAAACTATCAAGCATACATAACAATTCATATTCTCAATTTTATTAACTCTCATTGTCCTCGTCAGCATCAACACCACATTCATTATCAAAAAGGTTGCTCAGTACCTTAGCCTGATGATGTTGGAACTCATTAATAGAATCTCTTGCACCGAAAGCCAACACATTTTTTGCATTGCGGAGATTGGCACCATGATTCGGTCTTATAGGTCCTCTCGACCTACTTTTCGAATTATCATTGCCTTTTCCAGTCAAGGTGAGAGGTGTGACTGATGAAGGGACACGGGTCCTTCGTGGTTCCGGATTAGGAGTTATAGGATCTACTGAATCTGCGAGCACAATTTGGAGAAATCTCGGTGATCTTCGGAAGATAAGGCTGGTCTTTGATGTTCCTTACGATTTTTCTTGTGGGAGATTTTCACAATCACCGAGTGTACGTTTGATTTAAAAAAAAAAATAGACGAAGGAGTACAAAGAGGGAAAATGGGTGGTTTAACGTTTAAGCTTCTGAAATGAGAGCCCATTTAATACCAAGACCTGAGATCATTTAGGCCCAAATATTTGACATTTGGCCCTAGATACTTTATATATATATTTCTACATATATAAGCACACTTAAATAAGAAAATAAGTAGTTTATAATTTGCAAACTCTTTTGTGAAAATATATTTTATTTTAAAGGTACTAACACATTTTGTAAAAAGGTAGTGTGTATATCTAAGCTACTTAGTTTAATAAGGTGATTTAAAAATGTGGTGTTAAGTTTAATGAATACATTAAAACTGAAATAAGTTTGATGTTAAAAAGATCTTTATTGTATTAAAATAGTGTAAATACTTAATGTATACATTGTAAATGGCTATCAAAGCTCAAAACCCTATGAATAGCAATTTATTTTGATAAAAAATAATGCGAGTATAAATGTAAGTATAAGACTAATTTTTTTATTTTTTGATCTTTTACCGCGTATACACACGTACGTAGTGAATATTAACCATCGAATGCTCAAAAAGTATAATTTTTCGCTTCTTTACACCCCACACTATTTAAACTCACCTACTAAAGTATATCAAGAAATCATGATAATTCGACCAAATCGTGTATAAGTTCGATCTCATGCAGCAAATTAGCACTCAAGTCCGTTGTAAGTACAAAGGCATATATAAATCGTTTCACATATCCAAAAGTCAATAGATAAAAGGAAAGAGATAAGAAAAACAATCACGGGGTAATGGGGGAGGGTGAAGTACCATTACTTAGTACCAAAGTTCCAAGATAATTTATCTTTATTATAGTCATGAGCTATAATTATATATTAACCACAACTGAAATTGATTAATGAAAAGACATCGTCATTTAAACTTCATCATGGCTACCTAATTTTTTACTCATACAAGGATTTCCACTACAAAGACTAGTCGCCATTCAGATGATTTCTTTTCGGGTTTGATATAATTACACTCATTTACAACCAATTGTTTGCCTCTTGCTTTGGATGCCAATACCTAATAATCTTTCTAATCGGTAATCAATGCCCTCTTTATTATATATATATTTTAAAATATAAGTATGATGTTTAATTCTGATCTGATACAAGTTTAAAGCTTTATAATACACTCGTAACGAAATTATGATGATCCAATAAAAATTATACTTAGCAATTTTTGTGTCACACGTAAACGGATAAAAGAAAAATATTTTATTTTATTTAAAAAAGACGAATATTCTTTTTATTCAAACGTACTCGGTCTAATTAAGTTATCTCTGTAACTGTCTTCGACTTGTGACCACCCTCAATAAGTTTCTACAATAGTATAGTTCAAAGATGAGACATGTTGCGAAAAAAGTAACGATCTTTTGTCACTAGATCACTTACCTTGTTTAAATAGAAATGTGTAAGATGATATTTTGAAAAAGTGAACCAAACATTGACCATTGTAGCTGGTAGGACCCGATCCCATGTGATAATGGTGCACCAGCTACTACTATACCCCTTTTTAAACGGCTGCTTATCATCCGTACCTTTCGACTTTAGACCACCAACATTTTTATTTTGCCATTTTTTTTATCTGAACGGATCTTTGCTTAAAATAAAAGAAAATCTAAAAAAATCTAAATTTACCTTTTCTAATATCCTTGTTATTTTGTGTCATACAATCAGGGCGACCACTCGGGGTCGCTTTTGAATTTGCGTGTTCGGTTAACAGATTTATTAATTACAACCCTATTGTCGACCCAATATTTATTTATTTGTTAATATTATAACATAAAAACAAGCAACCATAAAATTTGTGAAGATATACGATAAATATTTGCGTAAATTAAAATTGAGCAGATAATAAATGATAATTAGATTTTTATTTGCTTTTCTACGTGACGGGTTGAGATGCTCAAAACACTTACTTTAACCATGCATTAAACGGATTAGCCTGCATGTACTAGTTATGACCCTACCTGTTTATTGTCATTCGAGTTGCGAATTCTCAATCTTTAAATATAAGACCTCTTTCGATGGAAAAAACTTCTTTAAAGTTTCTTTCGTGTTACATCAGCGTCACGTTAGCACTTCTTCATAAAGACTGAACATTGCCAACGGAAGAAGCATCTTCAGAAAGACCGTACCCCACAATTTATCAATAATACATTTACTACACACACAAAACAAAAAATAAAAAATAAAATAAAAAAGTAATTGGACCCGCATACTTCCCGTCTTTGCGGTTCTTGACTATGACAAAAATTGAAAGAAGAAAAAAAAACATGAAAGACGAAGCAAGGACTTCTGTTTGCACGAGTCTAATTGAGTAACCAATATACTTGAAATATGGTTTATAAGAACAAAATGGGAAAAAGGATCTCAAATGTAGAACGTGAAATTACGAAATAGTTTATAATTTCTATATGTATGAAAAAACATGGTGTAGTAACCTTTTGCCTTTTTGTGAGGGTACAAAACTGGTAAGCCTTTTGTGATGACGATAGTGTTGATACTTTTAGAGGACATTTCTTGTCAATGCTCATTTGTGACCCATTTGTAAATTAAAGGGAACTCACTTGTCATCATGTTAGTTGATCATGTTAGTTGATGGAGATATCCAATATTGGGAACCAGTAATATCATATAAAATCAAAAACCATCACCGCAACGCCAGCAAAATTAAAAATAAACTTATTTCATATTTCCTAAAATCTATTCCGTCTGTCTCACTCTAGGTATACGTTTTGAAAATACACGAGATGTGCAATAATTATAATATTAACTAATAAAATATCATCTTTATTATATAAATATTGGTTTAGTTGATTGTAATATGAAAGTAAAAAACTTATTTTGAAACAATGTATACACTTTAAATAAAACGAAAGAAATACGTAAAATTAAAAATCATTTAAAGATTTCTCTAAAACCATAAAAATTATAATAATAATAATAATAAGAATATAATTAATATTAATAATTAATAATTAATAATTATTATTATTAGGAAAGAGGAAATGGTGATGGAAAATCACTTTACTTGATTTGATAGAAAAATTAGGTCACAAAAATAAAGTAGGTGACAGAAGAAAAGAAAAAAAAAAAGAAAGAAAATGCACAATTTCTTTATTTTTCAAACTACAAAATATGCCTGAATTTCTGCCGTCCAACTTTTTTTGTCGTTTAATTGTAAATGGTATCCTTTTTTATTTTCGTTTCTGGTAAATGATGCTGTAAAAATATTACTCCTTTCTTTGACTCAACACGAAAAAGATTAAATGGACGCTTGCTGTATCATCTGACAAAAATGATACACAGTTTAAATAATAATAACAATAATAATAATAATAATAATAATTACAATGATAAATCTCTAATTTTAGCATGTGTATGTACTATCATTTACCAGGGTAATTTACTAATTTTTACAAATAAGACCTACTTTTAGGCTATCATCTTTGGAATGGATTCCAAGGACATGGACATTTTATTCGTGAATGTATCGCAACACTTGGGTTCGAATATTATCTGATAGAAAAATGTATTGACAGTTTTGTGTAAATAATATATTAATGCTTTTCTAAAGGGAAAAAAAAAACAATAAAAATGATAAGAATAATAATACAAACCATGATATAGATTGTAAATATACATATATATATATAGAGATGATCCAGAGGGAATGGATAATTTTAGAAAAAAGGGGTAAGCAAATATGGGTCGTCCGTTAACATTCATCACAGTGAATGTTAATTAACTTTCATCACGATAAATGTTAGTTTTGTTCACGATAAATGTTAACGGATGATCCAAATTTACATCCTTCATTCCTTCAAGATTACCTATTTCCTGTAGATTAGTCATATCTATATATGTATAACACTATAAAACTAAACAGGGAATCATCATGCACACGCAAAAAAATCACTATATTTTGGGTTGCAAATCAAAATAATTTTTTGTTAAATAATATTATTTTTTAAAATATAAGTGTACACGTACCCTACTCGTTTGAAGTTATAAACTAGCCAATCTAAATGATTTTCTGATACAAAAAGAAAGAAGAAAATTTTGCAAACTGACATGTTAAGTGTCTTATCATTATTGCGAATAACAATCCAATCAAACAACATTTGTTCATTCATTTTATTCGGCAACATAACGGCATAACACCACCTAATTTTCTATTGATGGTTTCAATTGATAACGAATTATGATACTTGTACTATAAGAAATATAACAATTAAATATCTCCCAAATCCAACGTTTTTCAACCTCAAATAGACTTGATAATGATAATGATGTTGCATTCTTTTTTTTTAGTACACAAATGTTTAAATCGTACTTTTACTATGTCCCAAATCTTCACATGTTTTCTTATTATAAAACTAGTTAAACTTTAGGGCACAAACATAATAACGTTAAACTTTCATGATGTTGCATTTATGTTATCGCGTTATTAACAATCGATCATTCATGTGACCAGTTTAGCTATTAGTTGTTCCATTATTAGTCTTTAAATTAATTGTCATCTTCATTGTTTGTGATGTTTCAATTATTAATGAATATTTTTTAAAATTTTTAACCGATCATATAAAATTAGATATATATGTAAATATATAAAAGTAAATTATAAAGAAATAAGTACAAAAATACATTGATGTGAAGGAAGGAATTTGACCACGCCTATAACATGTAAGTAGTTAAAAAACTACTTCCTGTAACAAATTATGTGGTTTAGACTATGTAGACTGAATCGTCCAATCCTCTAGTCATTGAATCACTGATGATATCTAAACAAATAAAAGACACTGTAATATATATATATATGGAAGTTTCAAAATTTGAGGAAGGAGGAAAGTAAATCTTAGTCCTTTATTTTTTTTATTGAAAAATGTTTTTAACATTCATTGATGATGAATGTTAAATTTTAAAATTTTTTGTGATTTTTAAAATTCATTTATGATGAAATCATTGGTTGAGTTTTAATTCCCTCATTCCTTAAATTTTTTTTTCTCTATTAATCCCACCCTATATATATATATATATATTTATTTTTTTATAAATACTCATATGTAATGGTTATATCAAGAAAATAAATGGAGGTTCTTTTTTATTTTCTTTTTTTTCCTGAAAAAAAACAATTGTTTTGAAGAGTCTTTCTTCTTTCAAAAGAAATATGTTTTTAACATTACACCTTTTAACATGTACACAATTGATTATTCATTATAACATAACAGTATAAATGCTTACATGTAATAAATTATCATTTATAGTTCTCTTATTTGATTAGTTAAAAGATTATAATTAAAATACCATATGGTTCTACACTAACTTTTTGAAGAGTTTGCATAACTATTGTTATTACTATATTTTCTAATAATCATTTTACTAATAATATTTCTTAGGAGAATGATTAAGCATTTCATAGCTGAAAACATAACTCGCTTTGAATTAATGCAAAGCTTTTAATAATATATAAGGGTAAATGGCTTAAAAAGATAACTAATTTATCAAAATTTGACAACAAGAAATTATAATTTTTGTTGATGGAAAAAAACATTTACATTTTAAATTAGTGTCATCAAAAGATTTAAGTCGTTAAAAAGATTTAATTAAAGGTAACATTATCGTTTCATTTTTTATTTTTACATTTTGGGTTGATCTTAGCTGATATAGATTTTATACATCGTATATTTATTTGTACGTGGGTTTTTTGACTTGATAAACTTATTAAATAAGCACTGATTTTACTTTTTGAATGTTTAAACCCTAATTTTATTTTGAGTGGAAACGTATTTATATTATATGTTTGTCAAGTCAAAAAAGTCACGCATTAAATAAATATATGATGTATAAAGTTTACATCAGTTAAAACCAGCTAAAAATGTAAAAATGAAAAGGTAATTAATTGAACTTTTTGACAACTTAAATCATTTTTATGACATGGTTTCAAAATGTGAGTTCTTCACGGGAACAACTTTAAGACATCAACAAAACACATATTCATTTTATTGTCAAATTTTAATAAACTGATTAACTTTTTGAATCATTTCCTATAAAACATAATCATGTAAAGTTGTTTCTAACAAATTGGATCTTTATTTTTACATTGGTCGTGATTATGATAATTCACGAATACACATTATTTATGCTCACTCATGATCACTATAAATGTTTGACTACACCTTTCGTATTATAAAAACAAATATTTTGTATTTATTTTGAGTTTGGTTCCAAAAATGAATTTGCTTATTGAAAATCTATGATCAAATGTATTGATTACATATTCGCAAGTAGCAACCATTTATAACGTACTCGATAAAGTTTATTTTGATACATATATACGAAACAAAGAGTTATAGTATAAACTATTGGTGATTTTAATGTCATCAAATAATTCAGGTAATTGAAATTTATCTGAGATTAATATTGGACTGCATATAAAATTGTAATACGGGTTAATATGCGAAATGCATACTCAAGTATACTTATATGAATCATATTGTAGTTAAAGTTTGTGATATAAATTTGTAGAAAAAACATTGAATGGATATGTTATCATTCGGTGCTTTATACTTAATAAAATAATATGTTTTGAATATGTCACGAAAAAATAACTTACTCAACACCAAATGAAAGAGCACTCAATTGGTGATGTATATACCAGTCAAGAACAAAATTACAAGTTCTTTTCTAATCATTGCGAGTTTTCATAAACAATTGTGACTTTCTTAATATGTAAGTACCACAAAACATCTAGTAACCACTAGAGATGACTTGCATCAATATACAAGTCATTTATGAGTGTCTAAAACACTTTTGGATCATTTATTGATCACCCAATCACACATTTGGTTACAACTTCTTATTTTATTCTCTTATTTAAAGTGCATAAGAGTGTTACTTTTAATTATTCGATTATTATTACGTGTAACACAAGACATTGTAGGGTTAAAATACTTCAATCCAAAAATATTCTAACACAATTCAAAATACACATTCATATTTATTTTGATTATCATTCACCATTTACACACTATATTTCCAAACACAAGTTGCATTTTAATAAAACATGTCAATAGTCATTATATTTATGGAATAATTTGTTTGGATCTATGTCGATATCTATATTAAAGAAATAACAGCATATCCTTGTGAAGTTCTCCTAAAAATCATTATATTCTGTCAAAATTCCTTTTAAACGATTTAATGAAACTTACAATACGTTTTATTTTATCAAAATTTCAAACTTGTAGCAACAATAATCAATCTTAATCTTAATCGGAATATAAGATATGATGTTGTACTTGTTAAAATTGATGGTCCCTAGAATTTATGTTTGGACTGTTTAGCCAACTGCTTTTGTTGTGTAGCAAATTCCACCGCCAAGTACCCAGGTCCAAATTTAACTACCATCGTTGAGAAGTCAAAATAGAAATGACTAGAATAAATGTACTAGAATCACAATTTCCATTTCAATCTAAAACTAATTTATGTACACACCCAAAAAAAATGAAAGATTTTTATGTTTCTAACACATCGGAATTGCTATATGCGGTGGTTCTGGTGGCGTTTGAATGTCTTCCATCGTGTTTTTTCCTTCTCGTGGTGGTTCACACGGACACGGCATTGCTATAAACCTCGCAAAGTGATCTCCGGCCATTATCACCGGCAAACTCCCGTCAACGTCTCGCTCCTTCTCCTATTTTAGCAAAGATTCATACAGAAAACATTTAATCGCAGAAGTTCGAGGTAAAAAAGAAAAAAGTGAATTAAACCAGCTCAATTTAATCAATATATCAAGCTCATTTGATAGGCTCTTGTTCTATTGAGTCTGTTAAATTAGCTTGAGTTAATCAGTCGAGCTGTTAAACAGGCTCGAGTTCACTCAATCTTGTTTCAGTGAATTAATCCAGTTCACTCGAGTCAATACTCGAGCCAGTTAAATTGGCTCGAGTGATTCAGCCGTTCAAAAAATAAAAATAAATTTTTTTTGGCTCGAGTGAATCAATTGAGTATGTTGACTGTTTAACAGACTTCATTTATTCTGCTTATTTTATCGAGAATAATTTCAGAAATGATAAGATTTGTTTTTAAATTACCGAGTAAATAGGTTTAGGTTTGGAAGGTGATTGATTCGAACTAGGATCATTTTCGTCGTCGGAGAATTCACCGCGGAGGTGACGAAGCTTGTCCCAATGGTAACAACATGAGAAGATGCCACTAAGACTAAAAACAACAATCAAGAGCAACGCGGTCCCGAGCGGAAATCCTATGGTCGGGCGAGACGAACCATGATGTTGTTGTTGTTGTGGTGGGGCATAATAAGGAGGCGCAGAAGTAGTCTCCATTAACTTAACCACAACTTCCATGATAAATAATTAAAAATGACAATATTCAGTTGATGTTTTTGGGTTGCAATAAATAGAACTGGTAACATGAGTGGCAACAATGTTGGTTTGAAGACTCTGCGTCTGGTAAGACACAGAGGGAATGAAATGGGGTTGAATTGAATGGGGTGATATAAAGGGATGGGGGTGTATTTATAACGGAACGTGGGGGAGTGCGTTATGTTTACGTGAAAATGGTACAGCTGTGTCCACGGCTCCGGTACGGAGAGAGAGGCGTCTTTTTTGGGTGGTAGGGCCTTTCTTTTATTTTTTAATTTTACTTTTTTGTATTTTTATATTTATATTAAGGTTTTGATTTTTTATATTTATACTCGAAGAAATTACAACTCAAAATTCATCCGAATTACACAATTAATTCAATGATACAAAAGTCATATATATATATATATATATCAAAATCCAAAATCGATACTTTCACGCATATATTAATGTGCATGACATCTTAAATGATACTTAATCAAGTCTATGTATTATGCGTTTACTATATGCGCTTATGCAACTAATGCATGAAACACCCTTTCTCATCGTATACTAATTTAATAGTAACCACTAAGGTAATAACTATAGTCATGATGAAAGGTTAAAGCTAAGTAACCAACAAGATAATGAGTGCCGACTCTCAAATAATAGTAATAATAATTATAATAACCAACAGATGATGAATTTTATAATTTCACTGATTTAGCACTCCCAAGTTAGACTAACGGAAACCGTAAAAAAGTAAACGGTTGGCCTGTTATTAACAACTAGCGTCTAGCTCATGAGATCAAAATTTCATATTTCTTTGTCGTGTGTATCAAGGATCAAGAATTATTATTAAATATTCACTATAACAAGTAACAAACATAACACTATCTGGTCACTAGCAATTAACGAATTGAACAGTATCACAAGGGATATAAAAATGGCACAAACAAATTGTGATCCTTAAACCATAACATGATCGACACATGACCAGTTTTATCAAACAAACTTATGCAATTTCATCAAACAAATTGACAAATTATTAACCTTTTGGCTCTAATACCAATATTAAAAATAAAGGTTTCGGAACATACTTGAATACACATAGTAGAATGACATGAACCGTTGTTTGTATCCCCGACCGAAAAAGCAATCACAAAACGAGAAGCTTCATGATTCACAACTTTTTTTCATAGAGTAAATACCTTGTTAGATTAATTATAATGTTTTTGCTATTATCTATAGATAAGATTTTTGTTTATACTTTTGTTATTGATATTATATTAATTGTATATAAACTTAAAGCATAAAAGCATGCATCTTGGTCTCCTAAACCTTTTGTTTTTGTCTTCATTTTTAATAAAGTTGGGCCCCAAATGTTACAATTTGTTTTTATTCTCAAAATTAGGAATGAAAAAGAGCGCTAGAAAATCTGTGATCTTAGAATATCTGCTCATTGTGGGTCGGTAAGCTTGTAAACTTTATTTGTGGGTATAAGTATGGATGATCAATAGTACCTGATAGTGGGTGACGACTATGCATTTTTATTCGCAGATTAACGCGACCAACAATCTCACGAAACTCATTAAACTACCTTCGGGTATATTTATACGATTTCTCAAATATATATATATACTTAACGATTAATTTCTAAAATGTATATGAAACTATTCAAATAGGGATTAAAAATTATAGATTTCATATTTAGGATAGCAAAATTCCAATACAGTCAAAGAAATATTATCAAATAAATTGATAGCTATTGAATTATTTGTTTAAAATTTTAACATTTAAGTAGTTTAAAATTACTTTAAAACACCTTTTTAGATGAAAATTGTTTATTGGAACATTATGATAATACAATCTTTTAACTATTTGATAAAATATTTATATTATATAAAACTTGTGAGTTTATTCGTACTCACAAATTGCAAGTACGGGTGTAAAAATAAATTATTAACAAATACTTGCGAATTAGATGATCGGAAAAACTCGCAGAGACAGATAATAGGTTTGAGAGATCTAGACCCATCACTCGCGGATGCCATCCTGTTGAAAGTCGAGAACCCATAAATTGTGCATAATAAAGCTCGTTTCATGAGTTGTATCGGTTAAGGTTCGTTGGTAGTTTTTAAAGAAAAGTACTCCGTAATTCTGACAACTATATAATGGAAACACTTCCATTATGTATATTTAAAATGTAAAACTCCGTTCTTAACAGGTAATTGAAAATTTGGCATGATTAGTCTATTTATTTATTTTGTCATGCATCTATAGTTAAAATGTGGGATAAATTCAGATATTAATTTGATCATGTTTTTCAGGTTCCTAATTTTAATATTCTTGCATGGATTTGCATATCTTTTCTACTTAGTTAAATTTATATTTTAATACATTTACATGACTTGCTCAAATGTTTAAGTTTGAAGCCTATTTTGGTGCTTATTGATCAAATTGAAAGAAGACTCATTGTACTTTCATTGATCTTTGATTTGAAATTCATCAAATACATATTTATGCCTCATAATCACATCATTTGGACAATGTACTTAAGTCATTTTTATTTTACTGAAAACATAACTTCATAGAATTACATATATATATATATATATTATGTAATTCACATGATTATTGTTGCTCCTACGAATATAGAGCAGTGCTTATTGGGTGAAGCTAAAACTCCTGGGGTGAAGCTACAAATGAGAAAGCCATTAGACTCGCCAAAGGAGAAGGGGAAGTTTCCCCTTGACCAATCTCCGGTGTGAGAATCAGTAAAGTATATGAGAGCAAACTTTGAGTAAAAGTAAATATGTGGAGAGAGTAATGAATGTAGCATACCGTGGTAGTTGAAGCTATTTATACTGTTGTTAATTTGTAGTCTTGTGAGTTTCTTCTTTTGAGTAAGATAAATGAAGTCATCATAATAAACTCCCTCATATCATTCATGTCTTTCTTCTTTTAGTCATCACATTATCTTATATACCTACGTTGACACGTCGCTGTTTACCTTAATCCCTTGCAGGATCTCTTAACTTAAGCTTAGGTCATCTTCTTATCAATGTTCCTTCTGCCACACTGACTTAATGTAAGACTTTGTCTTATAGCCTATCTTAAGTCATCAGTTGATGTCTACTAATCATAGCCATTGCTACGTCATTTTGTTGTTTGTCTTTCGACTAGAGGCCTCCTTCAATCAAATGTGCCTTTCACCCAAATGTGTCCTTCACCCCAAATGTGTCTTTCACCCGGTCTTGGGTTTGAACGTATTTATTTAGTATTGACGTGGTACCTCATCGATTATAAAAGTATCTATGACATAGTATAGTTCGATGTAGAAAAGAAACTTGACAATTACATTGCTATAAGTTTTAATTACAGTCTGCTCTATTAGTTTATTTCCCGTAAAACCTGATATATATATATATATACATACATATATGTATTAGATTTCTGTATTAGTTTATTATATCTTTTAGTTTCGGTACAGTAGGTAAGATACTGAGATGTATATCAGTTTGATTCGGATAGTACCGAATGCACAAATATGTCATAATCACTCTCGCATTGAATTTGTCTAATTCATGCAGCAACATTAATTAATGTTATGCAACTTCCATCGAAATCAATGGTTAAAATATCCGTCGCTAATTATATATATCCTGAAACCATCTAGGGTTGAGTGGAATTTTCTAGATCTATTGATAAATATAACGAGGAAGATTGATTGTTTAATGTGATTACTAATCGAATATTTTAGGGCCATGGTGTCGAGAATTTGATCACGAATTAATGGTTTCTTATTAAACGTTTTGATCAAGTAAGCATTTCTATTTTTAGAATATGATGGAAAAAGTTTGGTTACGATCGTGTTTGATCATGGCTTTAATTATAAAGATTGAAATGGTTGAGATGTAAACTGTAATGGTTCACAACTTCATTTAACAAGTCATTTTATTATTTTTGGATCAATGTTTACTGAATACGTATGATGTAAATAAATCTAAGTGAATATGATATGATGCTGTTATAGATAGTCAATAGTTTTGCTAATAAATAAGATAATTACCGTTCAACGTGGATCATTAACAAGGTTATCATATTTGCTTTTAATATATTCTTCTTAGTTTTCATTCGGACCCATGATAACGACTTCTTATTTAGATCTTTTAATTTAAAACATCATATACGAAGTATATTATTATGGTAAATAATAACATATAAAAGCATGAGAAAATATAACTTTAAATCAAAGATATATATTAATATTAATCTGAAATATCAACGTTCTGCATAATATTAGTTTTTTGTTACTCCTATTATATAGGCAAAATAGATATATTACTTTTTGTCTCACAATTATAAGCAATGAACCAATTAAAACAACGATCGGCAAACAAGTTATTAGTACAAGTAACATTAATTTGTGTATACTTTAATATTATATTCCTTAAAAATATAAGTTACTGGAGTTTGTTATGCTATCTAAAATTAGTCGCCAAACTGGTAAGTGATATATCATATATGTAGATTACAAATTAAGCCACTTCGCTCACCGTTATATGCACCTATCGTAAGTTATTATAACATGCATAGTTAAGTTGAAGTTGTATATTCATGATATATGTAATGTAATGTAATGTTATAAAATCATCATTTATTTAACGGTATATTTTTTAATAGGTCGGATTTTGATTTAGACTTAATTTGTTTAGTCTCATTTTTGTGATTCAATGAGTCGAAAAAGTGGATTTATGGACCCAATAAGTAATTTAATTGGTCAATCTATTTAGATAGATTTTAATTTGGAGCGACACATGAGTTCATGACTAGTATGAGTCGACCTATTCAAAATATAAGTAAAAAACAACAATCTTTTTTTAAAAATAAAATAAAATCATGCACAACTATTTCTACAAATAATATCATTTTTTCATTAAGTTACAACTATTATATATGGAAATGGCGTTATGTTAAATTTCATGCTTTTTATATATGCATAATGGATTTAATAAAATCATTAATAATATATATTCATTATGATAGTATTTTAATTAACTCAAGACTATGACATAGATAATACTAAAATGAAAATTTCTTTAACATACTAAGTGATCCAAATGCCTAAGACATACTTATATACTATTAATGCATATAAATGAATAAATAAAAATTTTATAATAAACATTTAATTAGATAAGGTTACTCCCATCAGGCTCGTTGTTGGAAGCTTCTTTCATGTCGATCAATGGCATCACCTAATTTTTGTGTCTTTCAAAGGAAGTGTCTTGATGAAGGTGGAGAAAGACGTCTCACTGCGAGGTCAATTTTTTTTTTTTTATTTTAAATATATAATAAATGTATTATCGATAAATATAGAATTTAGAGAAAATTAAATTTTTTATCCTATTAACTGTATTAAGTCGTCGTCCATTCCTTTTAAAAAGGTAATAACATAATGTTAAACTGATAATCTAATCGTTCGATTTATAGTTGAGAGTAGTGTAAGTTGACTTTGAATAAATCACATGTATCCTAGTAGATAACACAAAGACAGACATGTCAGCAAAATCCATGGCATGCACACTATGTGAACTTGAGGTATGAAACACGTGGCATTTATATTTCTACTAGATATTTGGTTTTTACTTTGTATTAAATTTAAAAAATGAATTAAAGAGTTAAATGAATAACCCATATTTGGCCTTTCGGGTTGTAAAAGGTCACCATTGAATGCACGGGGTGTTATCTTATATCGTCTCTAGCTACCCATCTATCTATTCTTTCTCTAAAGAATATCTGTTTACTATTTTAGTTTTGCAATAAGATTTAATATTAGTATTTGACAAGCTAGTGTAGACACAAAGGATAATTTAATGTGCCTGAACAATATTTATATTCGAATTTATAATTGCATACAAAGTTATGCGAAAAATCGTATCCTAAGATTACAGGAATTGTACACCTGTTACATATTTTGTTACATATTTTGATTACAAAGGTTCATAATTTAATATTATATCTGGTTCAAAATAATAGTTCAATTTTAATTTTTCTGAATTTTTCTTTTTTCAATTTTACCCTTAAATATTTTTATTTGTGTTATATAATATTTAATGAAAGTTATATCAATAAAAATACATTTAAAACTCAATCTATTCAAATATTTTGCATCAATTATTATATAACACAAACAAAAATATTTAAGGTCAAAATTAAAAAAGAAAAACTTTAGAAAGTCAAAACTGAACTATTATTTTGGAACAAAGGGAGTATTTTTTTGTAAGCTACCTTAACATTCCGGTAGAAAAAAATATAATAAAACTTGTTTTTTAATTAACTAATATAAAAAGTAAAATAACTCTGAAAGCTTGTTTTCTCCAAAACGTACGACATTGAACAAGAAGAATGACCAAAAATGATCCCCGAAGTTTTAAACTACAAACTTAGACTTCGTCTTATTTTTTACCACAATTATGATCGATACCATATTTCCCTGCTACCTAAAATTACTTTACAACTTAGATCAAATCGTAATTGTTATAGCTCCCGTACACAAATTCTGATTTTGCCTCCACAATTGTGTCTTTGTTCAACTAATCAAGTATACTAGATATTTTAATAAGTTTAATAATCTATACAAGCGTATCTCGCTTTCAGATGTTGTATTTAATTAAGTCAGTTTTGATAGGTCTAGTCCATTTACAAAAATCCGGTATCTATCACATGAAAAGATATATCATTTATAGCGTTAGACTTCAAACAAGAAGAATAATTTTAATGGGAACGAGAGAATTAACGAGAAAGCTCTATTTATAAATATATATTTTAGTAAAATTTATACTTTTTATATATTCTTTAAATTTGAATATTTTAAAAATGACTTGCCGAAAAATTATAAAAATAGAATTATAAAAATTAACATTTTTCTTTTTTGTTAGACATTCAAATTATATACTTTCGACGAATTTTAATTCTTCGTTTTTTTATGAGTTTTAAAAATTGCAAAGTGTAATATCACATGTAATATTGTATGTGATAGTAAGTTTTATATCTCAATTTTCTAATTGTCAAATAAAACTTACCACATATGATTAAAGTGGTAATGTAAAAGTTCAAATTTGATAAAAATCACAATCACATGTGATTAAACTCTAAACAATAATAGTTATAATCACAAGTGATTATAGTTGTAATCACATTTGATAAAAACTAGTAAATTTCAAATTTACATCTAATTATAAATACAATTATGTATGAACAAAATACTAAAAAGTAACTACACGTGATTACTTATCGATCCATAGTGTTGTGATCACATGTTATGATAGGTATTATCATATGTGATATTTAGCTGTTATCATGTGTAATAGTCGTTATCACATGTGATATTTAAATGTTATCATATGTGATATTTAAATGTTATCGCATGTAAGAGTCACCATTATTAGTTGAAATCGTATATATATGTAATTATCATAAAGTTATTATAGTTGTAATCATGTAAAAATAAAATCAAACGATAATAACTGTAATGACATAATGTTCGATTGTTAATCAACCCTGTGTTTATATACAATACGAAATTCAATTTATGCAATATTGGGTCACACCTTTCCTTTTTTATTAGGTACCACTTGTGCTGATTAGACCACTCATTTTGAGTTTTGAACTCCATTGTCAAAAACTTAATAATCATGGAACTTAAAAGGTTTGTTGCTTTCTAACTTTCTAATTACACGATGGCTACTAACGTAACTCTCTAAATTTACCAACAAATTACTTCTTTGAATTTCACGTATGCTCGTCATTCAAATCTGTAACTAATGAGAACATCAATAGATCGATATCTCTGTAAATAAGTAATCTAATACCCTATTATACCCACTTATTTAAGTTTTTCTTTTATTCATACACACAATTTCTAAATCAGAGAGTGCCATTTGATTGAAACACCTATTTACTCTTTCATAAAATAATCATTCCAACTATTCTGACGACTTTCATTTACGATCCTTGTTCGGTGGCTTCAATTTCGGATGATGACGATCTGATTCTGATGACCATGGTTGCTGAATCACATCTTGTAACGTAACACGAATGTGTAATTGTTTCCGTACCGGAGGTTCGCAACGAGGGAGACAGCGCCGGAAGTTCACGATAACGACGGAGTTAAATCGAAGATGATGATGCCGTTTGCGATGGAGTCAATGAAAAATTCGGAGTGTATATGAAGGAACCTGAGAGAAGGTTGTGAATATGACAATGATGGAGGATGGGGCTATGCTCTGCAATTATTTCTTGATGCCTGTAGAAGATGATATGAAAACAGACGAAAATAACAACAGTACCCCTTCACCCAATTCATTTATAACTATATTTATTTACTTTTTGAAAATAAAAAGAATGAGAAGTAAATATGAAACACCGATTTGATTGATCCAACGAGTAGTTTTTTTTGATAAGTTTAATATACTACTCATTTTTATTAATTTTATTAGTTAATATTCATATCATCACAATTTTTAAAATAATATCACAATTTTCATGACAGTATTCTCTTATCAAACTAGTATGTTTAGCAGCTCCATTTATTCATTAGATGACATACTCAAATGAACGTTACCCTATAATCTATGCATATATATATGTATTATATTTAAAATTCTTTAAAAAAAAGTACACCTTCTTTTGGAGTTCAAGTCATTTCATTCTTTCAATGACAAGAGTCATTTTCATCGTTAATCAAAGAAAATGTACGATGTATATATGTTGTCATACAGAAGAAGAAAATGCTGAAACGTAATTTAGTTTTAAGTCAAAAGATAAAATATATGTGGATTTCTACACCTTGGACCATTAATCGACCTTCTCTATACTTGATTGATTTATAGAAAAATGTCTTAGAAATAATAATAACAAATAATTATTATTATTATTATTAATTATCAGACGAAAGTTCATTTAAGGATGTATTTTTTTGAAAGTATGAAATTAAAAATCTCAAACGTTTATTTTTTTTTATTTTTTGGTGAGTTTCGAAAACTAGTAACACTATTACATGTGTTCCCACCGATTATCGCTTATAACACATGTGATAGTTGCGGGTAATACATGTGTTAGTCAATGGTAACACATGTGTTATCAATTTTCAAAACCCACCAAATAATGGAAATTTTTTTTCGTCGATAGTATATCTTGTAAGATGTCTAGTTTAAGAGAAAAAAATGCTGATTTTTATGGTGTATTTTATAATTTTTTGACTTATCATTTTTGAGATATTCAATTTAACAAATGTGAAAAAAGTGAAATTTTGTTAAATGAATTATTTCTACTGGTTGTTCTATTCTCACAAAAATATCCATATTTATATGAACTCACATCTTAATTATTATTATTATTGTTATTAATATGCTGGTTATTATTATTATTATTTCGACTTTTTAAAAAAGTTCAAATATGATTAACTGTTTAAATAGAAAAAATGGTTGAAAACTTCTTAAACAGACAGATATTCTTAATAAAATAAATGAATAAATCAATTAATTAATAATTAATATGATGATAATCAAAGAGCAAAACTAAAGAGTCGATTTAAAACATGTCAAATTATTAATGTAAATAAGTAGATAATTCGAAGCCAAAAAATGGTAATTATATTTCTTAAATTACACAGATAAATTGATTACTTCATTTTGATACGTTTGTTTCTACATATTTTGGCCGCACATCATATCATATGCTATGGTCATATATGTTAGGTTTGAGATTCCCCTTTTATTTTCTTTTTAACTTTAATTAATTAATGGTGCCGAATCACAAACCGACGTAACTATTCATTATCACGGTTATTAAATTGAAACAATTAAAAAATCAAATCTTATCTTTGATTACAATATTTGTAAAAGTCATTACTTGGTATTATTTTAGAAACAGAAGGAATATATATGTTTTGTTCGACGTGTATTCTCCGCGTACACAATTTTTTTTAAAAAAGGAAGCCACATCAGGACGTAAATATTAAAATTGAGTTAAGTTCCCGTTTTAAGTTTTAGTTCCCATTTTAAGTTTTACTCAGGCCCAGTCCTGAGGGTGTGCGATCGCGCATGATCCTAAAAAAGATAGGGTTCGAAATTTAGCCAATATATATAGTATATGTTAATAAATGTTAAGATATATCACTTAACGTAAAATGAAACATAAACTTTGAGCGAATCTATTGTACTATCGTTTTTTTGTTTTGATTATTTTTATAACAATTATCGAGTTATCGTAGTTTTAATGAATTTTCTTTATATAGAAAAAGAATTTAGAGGCCATTTTTATTTTTCAGATAGGGCCCTCAAAATGAACGGAACGGCATTGATTTTACTTTACTATTTTGATCCAACTATGGTATTAATGACTTGATGTTTCATTAAAAGTTCCATGGAGAATAGAAGAGGAACAAAAACAACTAAACGCGATTAAGATATCAACAGGTTCTAATCGTTATTTTGAAACAACGAAAATGTTAGCTTTAGGTCGTTCTCATTGTGAGATGATTGGTTGTTCTTGTCAACGTTAAAGGGGTACAGAATCGATCCAAGCATCTTTACCCACAGCAATTTGGTCGTTGTTGCTTTCGATCACCATACATATATTTCTCATTTCTATCCAATATGACCTACATTACATATTTTATACGAAACTTGTTTAATTCGCATCTTTAATTATTCATTTCATACAGAATAGTAATGATATATTTGGCTTTCTATTGAACTGGTTATTATTGATGTAAATCTTAAAAAGAAGTCTCACGGTTAGCAAGGCCGATGACATTGTACAATCTCGGACATAAAATCCTCTCTACTTAAAGAGAATATATCACTTGATAACTGTCAAGAAAATTTAGTTATTGTTAATAAAATAAAATAAATTAAGTTGTTAAGGTGGATGGGTGGGTAGACTTGTGTTGGGATGTCATTATCGCAAAGTCACAAGTGCTAATAGTATGTAGTATTCTCCCTTTTAATTTTAATAATCTTATTTAGTTTAGGATATTCGAATATAACACAAACTAATATAAAATGTATAACAAAACAAAAATATATTAGCTCCGTCCCATAACAAATATACACATCTATATTTTGAGTTGTTTCAATATAAGTATCCACTTCATTTTTTAACAAATCAAAAGATATTTTAGTGAGTATAGATGATATTTTATTGGTGGAGAGTGTAGTTGGTGAATTTTTCTAAAACTTTATACATTTTTAAAATAGACATTTATAATGGGACGAAATATTTTGATTATGAGGTACTACTTAATTACATCCTCACTCTTAGATAAATAATCTGAATCTTATTAGAGAATATATTTTGAAGATATTGTTTAAATGTGTTACATGTAGATCTAGATCAGGACCCGATCTATTGACAGAGCTAGTTGGACATGGAATTGTGAGATGCAACTGGGTTGGTGCTCAATGCAGATATGCGGCTTCAACTAAAACCATTGTATATATGCCCATTCATTGCTTACTCGACATAAAGATTTAAATCTGCTATATTAAATCCCCCGTTTTGCTTCTTTTCTAATTGCATCCTCCGTCATGAGCAAAAGCGTCAACTTAAAAGCAAGGAAGGCGAAAGTGAAAGTAAATAAAAGCATACTGATATTTGACAAATTATCATAAACAATAGTAAGGAATGTCTTTTTACACCAGAATTCATATAAACATTACAGCAACAGTTTTTACAGCTGCTAACATTTCCTTACCATCCCCCAACACCTGCATAACATTACACAAACATAATTCAAAATGATGAAAAAGAGAGTACCTTAACATAAACAACACGTACAAGTCTTGATGCATGTTAAAAATGCAACTGCCTACATTGACCTACTTCCACCTCAGTAGGGCAATAAGGACACTTGAACGGCCTTGTGCTGTTATTCTTTGATAACTTTGTAATGGACTGTTTGCAAAGCACGTGCCCACATGGCATCAGCATTGGAGGATTATCTTCACTGGCCTGATCTCGACTCACTGGGCACACAAATATCGAGTGAAATTGAAAGTCTATACCTAAGTCTACAGGCACTGGTAACTGTTTCATAGATTGCCATTCTTGTTTCTTCCCATTCATCACATTCATCAGCTTCAGAAGGGTTGGCAACCCTTGAACGCCAGCTGCAATAGTCACTCTCAATGGGCTATCATATGATTCACCTAACAGATTGCAGAACTGTTGGGACAGCTCGTGTGCCAGCTCGGCCCAATGGGTTGGCAATAGGAACTCAGAATAAGGTGACGAGTCAAGCTTTCCGGCCCACAGAAGACATGCCATAAGCTTCTGGATTTCGGGAAGGTGTTGGTTTGCAAAAGAGGAGAAATTAGTTCTGCCATACTTGAGAGCTTCATCTCTACTACCATGTTGAAGAATCTCCATGAACTGTAACCGATGAAGCTTCAATTCAATATCTGATCCATTTTTTTGGAGCTTTTCATGGTTAGTGGTGGCCCACCTCAATGCAGGACCCAGGTCATGTGCCTTCATGGATTCTAGTATCTCATACATTTCAAAGAAGTGACTTTTTCTGTCCATGACGGCTTCTTCATGGGCTTCATTAATGAAACAATCCCCTATATCAAACATGCCTTCCCGGTAAAAGTGATTAGCAACTATTTGGTTAATTGTGTGGCTATCAAAGTCAACATTTCTATAAGATTTAGATATATCTGGATTGAAATGTTTCTCGAGGAGCTTGGTGTACTTGCTCAAAGCAAGGTTTAGTTCCTTTTGTGTGCCTTCCAGCTGACTAAGTGGAGCAATCTCCTTTAATTTAGTTTTCAGTTCACCGAGGATTATCTTGTGGTCAGGTTGAGAGGAATGACCATTAAAGGACGATTTTAGTCCGGATAACGTCTGTTCAATTTCTTGAATGATCTGTTCGATTGCTTCCTCACATTTCGAGGAAGAAAGCATTTTCTTTTTGATAACACCATCAAACGCATCTTTGATGGAATTCAGTTCCATAATCTAAACCCTTGGTTCTCCACTGCTTCTTATCTTACTGCGTTGTATAAATACAAGGTACCTTTATCTACAATAATAGACGACCAGGAAAGCATATGAAACCAGCACAGAAGACAAATTTAGTTTTCTAGTGCACCAAGAGGCAATCATTGAAAAGTGAACTTAGCAGAAAACGCAACATATAATAAGAAAATAAGACTGCATTACACTATTCAGTTAAGATACACCATAATGTCCCTAAAACAGACCTCTTCGGGTATAACTTCCAAGCTATTACCAAGGATTTTGATTGCAATGACCACAAGTGTCACAACCAAAAGTGAGTGTAAGTCCAACAATAATAGAAGTTAATACAGAAGTGGGTGCTGGCAATTAAAGAGAACCAAGGGGGAAAAGGGAGTTCCAGGTATAAACGTAAACCTATTCCTATATAAGGGAAGCATAGAACGAGTCAAAATGATAAGATCTTAGAAAAAGGATAAAAACAACTTGGTTTCTAAGACTTCGTCACAAAAGCAACACTACAATCTCTATATGCCCAGGTTACAGGCTTCACATTCAGAGGTTAAAGGATCTCCGGCAACTACAAATTAGCGATATGATTTATTTCAGTTTGTAACACCTCAAGGATATCCGATGTGAGATAATAAAAGAAAAAATAAAGTTTATTTAAGCCTTTTTATATGTGAGATATTGATGGTAGACACAGGCAATAGAAACCAAAAAAGAAAGCTAGTCTACCTGAATAGAAAACAAAAACACTTAAAGCCATGATCACTAGAATTAACCTCACTTAAAAAGGTATTAGTTCCAATACTATTGAACATATGAAATGATAAGCAGGCATAGATGCAACTAGTATAGAAAACAATCAAATGAGCTACCTCCCAATTTGTCTGTTAAGTGTTGAAAGTTTATAATTCCCAATAATAGATTTGAGTTCCTCAAAAACCTGAAAGAATAGAGAAACATTTAATAACAAACATCTTATACTTCTTTACAAACACGAGAAATAAATACAATATCTGGCTCTTGTTGTTACTATTATAAGCTATGTTTCAAGTTTGCAATCCCTCCCAATATAATACAACATAACTATATACTTTTGAGTGTCATAAAGCTAATCACAATTAAATGTAAACAGAGCTATATAAGTTAAAGAATGTCAAAAACCATTTCATATTACTCAATAAGATATCTTGTGTAAAAACAGTCGTCAGTAAACAGATATAAGCTGAATTACCACTAAAACCGCCATGTATTCAACCAATACTGATGATGCAATTACTAGATAACTCATAAATACAGTAGAGAGAAAATAAAATCTTTAAACTAATCTTTCCTGACGATAATTATCTGAATCAGAAAAACAGCATACACAAGCAACCAAAGCCTACTCTGTATCATATCGATCGTCCAACAAATTTATCAATTCAATTCATCAATGAAGTAATCACACGATCTATAATCACTTATAAATTTCTTCAAACAGATTATAATATCACGCAAAATATTTATAAAAAAAAAAAATCGAAATGATAAGCACTCCAGATCGACGTAACATAAAGTCAAAAATACATAATCATACGAACAACCCAGAATTAAATTCTGAAGATTCCACAATTGAAAATGACCACGTATGTATACAAATCAATTACATTTGAAATAGATTCAGATTTACCGGAACGAGGGCAGGGGCGGACCATAGGATTTGTGAGTAAAAATTGAGGAAGTTTGAGAAGTCTGTATACGCTCTATGATTGATAAATTTTCTACAATTTACATTTTATGCCTTTGATTATCGATATTTTCTAATTCTGCCCCAAATATTAATACCAGTATTATTTTTCTCGAAGTTTTTAATTGCATCAACAGTGACATCTCTTTTGTTTTATGTGGCTCCTTAAACGGTAAACCAAGTCGTTTGAATTCCGTTAAAAATACTAAATTAGAGAGATGTTTGGGATTGTTTGTAAGCAATTTCCTTTTTGAAATAAATGTTTGTTCCTTGGAAATTAAGTAGATAAAAAATCTTTATAAAATAGTTATATTTGCTTTTGCAAGATTAAGCAATAAATATATAAGCACTTAAAATAAGAATTTTAAAGCACCTCATATTTGCTAAAAACTAAAGCAATGTGGAACGTGAAAAAATTACATAGCCCATAGCTTATTACCATTTTGGCTTTAACTCGGGCATTTTTTTATTTATTGTTAGTTTTCTAACTCTTTTTACAAAAAAAATTAAGATAATATAAATTCGTATTCTGATCAGTAAAATTATCAGTGAAACTTGTCACTATCGTATAATTTTAATTTAGCCACTTCAAGATCAATGTGTCTCGCCTTATATAATTTGCATGAAATTATTAGCAAGACTTTGTTAGATTGGATTATGTTCAAAATAGTAATTGTTTCAAGCTTAGTTTGTTATTATTTATTATCAAAATTCTTATTTGTGGCAGTTCTAAAAACTTACAGGTTTATTTTTATAAAGAAAGCAAAGTTAGAGGCCTAAAAAGTGAAGGTGTGCATTCTGGAAGGGCTTGTAGCAGTGCAAGGACACAAGAGGGACTAGAGTACTCAAGGTCAAAGTAGAAGGGCCATTTATGATTTTCTGATTCAAATATAAAGAATGAGAATTAGGGATTCTGAATTATTCTAGATTATCTGCTATATTCGAACGCTAATTCTCTGTAAGCCGTTTGGAGTGCAATCTGTATAATTTTGTCATCGCCTTAGTGTCAAAACGTTGTTTAATCATTCAGTCACAAAAGGTGTTGAATGTTGTCTTGTGAGGTTTCTTTCCGAGTGTAGATTTGTTATTAATTTGTTTTTGATATTGAAATAATTATTCGGCTAAGTTCTTGTGATTGAGATTCTGTATTTGTTCAGATTCCGACATACATTTTAAATTTATAAAGAAGTAGCTACTACACATTTTAAGACATTAAACTACATTGACAAATTCATTAAGATGGTAGAATCCACACTGACCAAAATGTGGGGTTTACAACTAAACCAGCTCAAGCCAACATTAAGCATGACCGGCAGGTGTAGGGCAGAATCAGTACCATACCAACCAGCCTTGGCAAATGTTCTAAGGTTGGAGGCCAGAATCTTGTTCCATGCCAACATTAGAAGCATGTATATTTTGGTTAATATATATGCTAAAGGTAACTCACCGAACTACTCACTGCTGCCATCTTGCAAATGTTTCAATACGAGAACAGTTAAATTCGCTTTTAACTTTGACAAAATTTAACACCCTGCAAAAATAAGCAATTGTCGAATAAAATCATATAACATGGTCAGGCATGGGAAGACTCAACTGGTCTTTGTCTATTTGAGATTCAAAGCATTGAGTGATCCAACAACAACTTCATATCGCTTTGTATTGATAGATTCGTAATATTTTTCTTCACCGTAAACTCGCCTGAGATTAGGCAAATGAACACAACAAGCTCTAAATAAGTACGCAAATAAGATTCCCCACAATATAAAGAGGAATAGCAACTTAAACAGATTAAGAGAACGTTGTTTGTGTTCTAATATATATACGCAATTAATAGGATCTCTTCACAAAATTCATATATAGAAGTTCATTACAACTTCAATGGCAGGAAATCTACAACTGCTTCTTTCTGATGTTTTTGACACCGTAGGAGAGCAATCTAGAAATAGAAACCAATAAAGAAACACAAATAAGAGAGACATGAGCATCAAAACAATAAGATAACATAGGACATGCGCTATATCAGCCAAATTCTCTGATTTGGTCACAGCCTTTCCTTCCGGGAGCTCCAAAGACGTATAATGCATTATCATCTCTTTCAATGTGAATTTAATGCTTTTGATATCATGATCCCATAAACTGCCCTGAAACCTCACTAGTAGAATTAGAGTCATTCAAAGGCCTATTTGTTTTTTTGCTTTTATTTTCATTATTTGGGAAGGAAATATAATATCTGTAAAATCCAAACGGAATAGAAACAGAGCTATTAACTTTTTACATTCATATACCTTCCTAACCTACTCTCTTTTCACGACTTCAAAGGGTGTTCTTTCAGGATGAAAAATTGAAGCATTCCAGAGAGCTCCTCTAGTAACCATCACAGATGAAGCACCTACAATATTTATTATAATCCTAAGAAAATCACAACTCGCAATAACTTAGAATTTTTTATTTTCTTTTAAACATATAAATCAAATAACAAGACATTAGCAGCTACTGTTTTCACACAAATATGATATCAGTGAATATTTAATAGCCTACCTGTGACAGTACGAATCCGCTGAAAATCCTTATACTCAAATACATCGCCAATGGCAATGACTGGGATAGAAAGAGCATCCACAACAGTTGCAATTTCACTCCAATTAGCAGGATCTCTCGGTCCGTCTGCAACTTTTCTGCAATTTTCTAAACAAAGAAACATGGAAACATATCTTACATCAAGTATAAACTGCAACAAAGCTACCAATTACAAACAAGTCCTTGTATAAATTATTACCTTCCATGGACAGCTACAGCAGAAACCCCTGTTTTTTCTATTCGTCTAGCCAATTCTACAGTATCATGAGTTGACTTTAATAGGCGTATTTTACATGTTACTGGTATCGACAAGTTCCTCTTTTATGTTGTCAAAATATGGATTCAGAAATGATGGTTTTGAAGTATCAGCTATCAAATAGAAACATCTAAAAAGAAGAAATAAACTCCACAGATTTCATGTGTTGCATACATCATGGATGAGGTCTGGTTTACTCAATAATGCAGCTCCCATTCGTCCACTAATAGACTATTCCTTGGGGCAACCCATGTTAACATCTATAGCTGCAACATCTTTACACCTGAGTCACAAGACATAATGCTTAACTCACACTGGACAAGAAATGAGATCATGACACTTCATAGTTTATTAGCATAAAGGTGAATCAAACGTCTTATTGGAGCAGAATTTGTTCGGGATGATGCAAAAAGGAGAGAAACTTACACTAACTGAGCAGCCGTCAAAGCCCTAACAGCATCTGAAGTGCCCATTTGAAATACTACCTGCTTTCCTTCTTGATCACAGGTTCTAAAAACAACATTCTCAGTACCCTTCTCCACTATATCAGTAGAGCCAATAGCATCTAGTATGTACAAGAATTAAGTGAGTCAGCCACTTTCTTTACCACAAATATAGAACATATTAAAGCCTGCTAGTTATAGCCAATTCTACAATGCATATGCTTACTATCATAGTGACCATCCATGGTAATTTATTGTTCTTGATCTAGATAAATACCTACATTATGATATAATACTATCTCTATTACATAAATGAGATATGTCTCTTTTGAGGTCAAATGGGAAACTTTGAATTGTAAGGTTGTCAATGACTTGATATATTTTTTTACTTTGAACGTGGATGGCATTTTTCCTGTCATATTTTAGTAATCTAAGGCAACAGCATTGTTTTCCTATACCATGGATAATCAATGTAACCTTTAATTCCTAATTTTGACACCTTGACCACATAAGTAAAAACCTACCACTAACTTGGAGCAGATGTAGCAACTAGGAAGAGCACTAAGCACTATAACTAGGTAAAAATCACATACTTCTTTATCCTTCTAAAAACAAATGTCCGACAGAAATTCAAACATTTTATTTCTCTTTTGAAAAGTAACATCACACATCTGCCCAACGTAATCATAAAAAATTAGATTAATATGCATTCTAAATCAACAAAATGAACGTTCTTTGCCAACATTCAAGAGTACTTTTGACATTTAACAAATAGTCAAACTGTTCACTTAAACGAAAAGGCCAAACAATAATTGCAGTATTCAAGGGTCGGAGAGAGGAAAGTATCACATTTGGGTTGAAGATGACCGTGTAAAAAATTGATCTGAAAATATAACTGAAAAGAATCAACAAACTATATCACTTTCCAGTTAAAAACTACTACCATTTACGTGGCGTTCTATTGAGTAGTTTATGATCAATTATCTCCTCCCCATATGTAATATCTGCACCATATTCAGCGGCCAGTAATCTGAATGGCAAGGTCCCCTAATAAAACAGCAAAATTGCATATCGTACGTTAGGGTTTAACTATTTTCTTTAATAACTTACACGTTTAAAGAATAAAAATGATATAAATGTTTTTATCATTAACGAAATACATCAATTTACGTTTAATTAATTTTGAAAATTACTTATAATTAAAACCAATTTAGTCCATAAATAATTTCAAATATTAAATATATGTAATTATATATTAATAAAATTTAATCATCAATAATACTTATATAAAATGCAATAATTACAAAACTGAATAAATTAAATACCCGCTTTACGCGGATTTCTCCTAGCTTTTCCTGAAATTGGAATTGGATAGGATCAATAAACATTTTCCTTTATCTAGGATAGAATTATTTAATTGTTGTACCTTTTTAAAATTCTCGTTTGTATGCTGTTAGTAATAGTAATTTGGTATGAGAAGCTGTCGGCGTCAAGTTTGGTTAACCCGACTTGGATGCAATATATTGTGAATTATTAGTTTAGAACTTTAAAACCAATTTAAATTTGGTAAAAGCCTTATGTATTAGAGAAATAGTATGGTAACATGTGGATGGTGTTCTACTTTGACCCCCATCATCGTTACCATATAGGTGTCGGCTTTGTCGGCTTGATCACTAGCGTAATGGTATTAGTATGATCTACATCATCGTAGAAAAGAAAAGACTTTTTTCTTTCGTTTTAGTTTTTTAGACTTCAAAACATAAATAAATAATTATTTTAAAAATATCTACTCGCATTATAGTTTTATAATTTGAAGGACGTGTCAAATTTCTGCGTGTAACATAAAACTTAATTTTTTTTATGTATTTTTACATAGCTAGTAATATACTTCAATTGCTCGACATAATTCGTTATCAATTGTAAACCGTTATCCAAGTCTTTCTCATGCGCTTTAAAGTAGCAATACTACTTATCTGGAGCCCAATAACTCAGCTCTTCCAAAGTGTAATTCAAATTTTTGTTGAAAAATGATCAACATCTACGCAGTCAATAAACGTCAATAAACCTTGCATGTACATTCTTTTTTAGCCCTGAAAATCTCCACCTTCACGAATATCGATGTAAACAACTCTAGAACTTTTGCCTACAATTTATCAGTTTTTAGTTCTTCATTTGAAAATCAAGAGTTCCAAAAATGATCATTGTTAACCATTTTGGAAAGTGTTTTTATTTTTATTTTCCAAACAACAAAAAGTGGAAGTATTTTTAATACAATTTGTGAAACAAGCTGATCCAAAACGGAAATCTCAAATTTTTAAAAATTTCGAAAATCTCAAAAAAATCTTATTGAAAACGGATAAAAGATAAGACATTTTAGCCATAAAGTGATCTAAGTCAGAAATCAGGCCAGGTTTCCATGTACTCGTACACGCAAGTCACAAATTGCAACTCGTAACTTGCAAATTATTTTTATAAAGCAACCTTTTTATACCATAAATATGAGGGTAAATTTTTTAATTTCTCCAAACTAAATAACTAGATGTGTATAAAATTTAAACTCGAATACAAATATTAAAGTTTATTGGAGAGCAGTGTAACGAGTACTTTTATTTTCAAAATGAACTATGATAAATGTTTTTACATATGAATATGAATATCAATTTTTAAACTATAAAACAAACACTTTTTAATTAGTGTTTAATATGTTTTAAAATGTAAAAAGATAAACAAATATCAAGCGCGGTGTAAGTATCTGAACCAAGTCTAAAACTTGATGTTTGAAGTTTGAATAGTCAAATCATTAGAGTTTTGCTTTCGAGTTTTTGATTGACAAAAAGGAATAGAAGAAAATATAAATGATAAAAAGAAAAAGAAAAGAAAAAATATGTTTATATTTCCGAGTTAAAAAAAAGAAGTGAGTTCATTCAAGTATGAATTTTTCTGAAAGTATGAGAGTACCAATTAGAATGCGCTATTTGGCAAAAACCCCACTTTCTCCCACTTTTTATTTTAAATTTAAATATCTCAAAATCCGTTAATAAAAAACTTATAAAAATTGCACCATAAAAATCAACATTTTTTCCTCTTCGATTTAAGATCCTACAAGTTATACTTTCGACGAATTTTTCTTCTTCATTTTTTGTGGGTTAACACATGTGTTACGATTGACTAATAAAAGTGTTACCCGCGGCTGTCACATATGTTATCAAGGGCTATCATATGTGTTACAAGCGATAGTCGGTATTAACATATGTGATAGTCGTTGGTAACACATGTGTTATTTGTTTATAACACATGTGTTACCAATTTTCAAAACCCACCAAAAAATAAAATAAAAAAAAACTGTCGAAAGTATGTCATGTGGGATCTTGTATCGAAAAGGAAAAAACGCTGATTTTTATCATTCAACTTTTATAATTTTTTGACCAACGATTTTTGAGATATTTAATTTTTAAGAATTTGTGAGATTTTGTTATTTTGATCAAGATGGATGGTTGAGATTTGTACTCTCGTACTTTCAAAAATCTTCATACTCGAATGAACTTTTGTCTTAAAAAGAAATAAAAAAATTTATACATTTTATATTTTCAAATTTAAAAAAACAGAAGAGAAATATATTTTATAACTAATTTGATATTCCACATGTTAATTCTTTTCAAATTTATTAGAAAAAATTTAGAGAATAAAGAGTACCAAATCCTACACTGCTTGTGTTATCTTCTATCCATAAACAAAACTCTGACAATGCAAAGTAATTTTTATTCTTTTCGCTCCTTCTCTAATTCTTGCTATTAAACAACTCAGGGAGCCGGCTGCTAGTTTCGTGTACTCTGTTTCCTTCCAGGTTACCGTTTACAAAGGTGAGTTCTGAGCTCCATAGACAACAAACAGTTCAAAACAATGGCCGCATCAGAAGACCAACAACAACAATCAGATAATAGCACCAAAATGCCCCAACCTTACAAGCTCAAACTAACCCTAACCGGCCACAAACGATCCATCTCCAGCGTCAAATTCTCCGACGACGGCACTGTCATCGCCACGTCCTCCGCCGACAAGACCGCCCGCACCTGGTCCACCTCCGATGGATCTCTTCTCCGTGAATTCATTGGTCACGATCAAGGTATCTCCGACGTTGCATTCTCCTCCGACGCTCGTTACCTCGCCACTGCTTCCGATGACAAAACCGTCCGTATTTGGGACGTTTCCACCGGTTCACTCGTCAAAACCCTATCTGGACACACAAATTATGTGTTTTGTGTTAATTATAACCCTCAATCGAACATGATTGTTTCCGGTTCGTTTGATGAGACTGTTAGGGTTTGGGATGTGAAAACAGGAAAGTGTTTGAAAGTGCTTCCAGCTCATTCTGATCCTGTTACTGCTGTAAATTTCAATCGAGATGGAACGTTGATAGTCTCGAGTAGTTACGATGGGTTGTGTAGGATTTGGGATGCTTCTACTGGACATTGTATGAAAACTTTGATTGATGATGAGAACCCACCTGTTAGTTTTGTTAAGTTTTCACCTAATGGCAAGTTTATTCTTGTTGGCACACTTGATAGCACTCTGGTATGTTTTCTCTTACTCAATTTCTATTTGTGAAATTGTTTATATCTCTTGAATTTGTAAGATGGCTTTTATAATTTGAATTGTTATTTGTACCTAGTGTTAAAAACATGAACTTTATTAGTTTAAGATTGATTCTTTTAGGTACTTTGTAAATTACATGTAGTTTTAGCTCAACCCGTTTGACCCGAACATGTTTTGAATCGTTAACCTAGTTTGTCCATGTTGCTTCTAGTGGCTATTGCCCCCCTTCACATTTTTTCCTGGATTCACTACTGAAATGCTTGCTTTACGTGTTGAAACTTAATAGGGTCATGGCATCGAATGATTGATTTAGAGAACATCGAAACTATGTGGGCGTATTGTACAAGGATGTAAGATGCTTGAACTGATTTAAGGACGTATGCTTAATTGTAGTTAATCCCTTCTGTTGTTCCCCTCCCCTTTTTATATGCCCAAATTAACATATAGAAGGCTAGAAGCTCCCGGTTTCTTGTTTTCAAGATAGCAAATGGTAGAATGAGATTCTTAATAAGGTTGTGTCTATAATCTGTAAATAGTAATAAAAGCACAACTACTATTTTCACTCATCGTTGATATTGATATGCAAATAAAACTGAATTGGTAGGGAAGCCACTATCTATGAGATGTATGCACATTTGAAATGGAGAAAATTGTTAGGGTTAAATATCTGGCTATGGATCCAAACAAAGCCATACACAATACTTGGCCTCGTGAAATTTAAATTATGCATGGTGATTTCTCACTTTGTGTCTCCAAATGCACAGAACTAGGATATTAAATTATTGATACACAGATACAATCGTGATCTATTTTGATTAGCATTAGGAGACATTGAGCTAGGGTTGTCGAAATAATGAAAATATATCTCCTTCGAAATCTTGGATTCAACTTGCTGCAAAATTTCCCATTCTTCCGAATCAAATCATACAATCTTAGATTGTATAGTGTAGCCCTTCCAAAAGATAACTTGGAAAGTTCCTTCATCATGGAGGTTGGATAAATAGTGGATTCGAGAATGTGTTAACATATTAATATAATCCTTTGATGCCTAAGATAAACATCCAGAACTGGAGTTATGGTCAGCACGACAGGCCTAGGAACTTTATGTTCAATTAAAGTGATGTTTAATTTTCTTTTAAATTTTTGGTATTGCAATATACTTGATGCAGAGGTTATGGAACTTCTCAACCGGTAAGTTTTTAAAGACTTACAATGGTCACACCAACTCGAAGTACTGCATCTCATCAGCATTTTCCATCACCAACGGCAAATACATCGTGAGTGGATCAGAGGACAATTGTGTATACTTGTGGGAACTCCAAACAAGAAAAATAGTCCAGAAACTGGAAGGTCACACTGATGCTGTGATAACGGTTGCTTGTCACCCAACTAAGAACATGATCGCTTCAGGGGCCCTTGAAAATGACAAAACAGTAAAAATCTGGACTCAGGAAGTGCAGAAATCGGACGAGCATACTGATGAAATGAAAGAGTAACGCTCTGCACTTGAGACTGATTTCTACCGAATATTTTTCCTTGAGTTGTTGTGGGTAAGACATTTCATGGTTTATATATGAATTCATTTTCGGAGTTCTCTTTGAAAAGTGCCAATGAGCAGTCAAAATTGTTGAACTCCTTTAGCTGTATTTTTTAGTAAGCGGATTTTATAGTTTAGTAGTTGGATCTTTTTGTTGATCAAATGAATGTGGTAATATTTTTTTAACTTCTTATTAAACATCAGCTTCACAATTTTTCTCCATTTAAGCCTTGTGTTTCTTATATCTCAGAAGACCCTAAAACCCATTTTCTGTCTTACAATTGTAGAAGCGAATCCTTTTTTATGATAGTTCACTGGTGACTGGCCTTTTGCTACAGATGATTAAGTTGGACCGTAAATTAGGCCCATTACTTGTTGGCCGTTAACACTCTTTTTGCCCATTCCGGAAGGAAAAGAAATAGATTAAATGTTTTTATTTCGTTAAGGTTTCAATTAGTTTTTTCTTTTTTTTTTTAATACATGAAAATAGTAGACTTGAAGATGCTTTTTAACATTTTGGTTTTAACCTTTATAGTTTTTTTACGAAGTGGTGGTTCAGTTCCCCTGAACCTTGATGAATATTGTGATGTATTATTATCCAAAAAGCTCAATTTTATGTAGTGATTGATTATTGTCAATTTAAAAATGAGGACAAGAATCGCAAAAATAGAAAAATGAAAGATCTTGAGTATTAAAAATTCAATATTTTATTCTTTTAATGGAATTTAATGTTGTTACACTTGTTTTTTTTGTTTTGTTTTGTTTAATATTATAAAAACCAATTCCACCAGAAACCCAATCCTACAGCGAGCTCTTTGATTACAAAAATATTTATTTAAAACATTATTAAGTTGAAAACTTAGTCAATGACAAAAAGCCTGAAATTATTGGGGTCACTTTAATTCCCTTCTAGAATCCCTTTTGGAGTTTATGCCTGAACACGTGTATCTATCAAACATAATTACTAAATCTAATGTCTTTTAAAACATAGTATATCTCTAACTAACATATATTTTATTTTATTTATCTTTTTTTTTTATCTTATGCTAAATTATAAACTCACGATAATATAAAGTGAATTTAATTTTTATAAATAAATAAAATATTTGATTGATTTTTAATATAGTTTATAAATTCGCGATAATGCGCGACGAATTTAACTTTTATAAATGAATAAATATTTAGTCGATTTTTTAAAATTGTGACCGAATTTTTTAATTTAAACAAATACATCAAATATTTAAGAACCGAAAGTATAATTATACGAAAGAAATGTTGATCGTTGCTAGTTTATATATCGGCGATAACGCCGAACGAATTTAATTTTTATAAATTAATTAAATATTGTGATTATTTTTCTATATAGTTTATAAACCCGCAATAACACGGGACGAAATTAATTTTTATAAGGATGAATTTAATTTAACATTCATCACAAATGAATGTTACAAATATTTAGTTATTAAAAAATCAAGGGTTAAGATTTGCTTCACTCCTTCTCTATATTTGGAGCTTCCCTATAAATCATTTCCCTAATATATATATAAGGGAAAGATCCATAGGGAAGCTTCAAAATTTAAAGAAAGAGGGAAGTAAATCTTAGCCCTTGATTTTTTTATTAAAAGTTATTTTTAACATTTATTGGTGATGAATGTTAAATTTTGAAATTTTTTATAATTTTTAAAATTCATTTATGATGAAATCAATGGTTGAGATTTGCTTCCCTCATTCCCTAATTTTTCTGCTTCCCCATTGATCCCTCCCTATATATATATATTTATATTATATCTTTCTTTTGCTCGAAATTTAATTAAATTGTTCTTATAACATCAAAAACAATTTTATTAAGTACCCTCTACGGCAACTAAACGTCCCACTATTCAATAGGATATATTTATAAAGTATTGTTGTACATTTTAATTTCTTTGATGATATTTCATAAAATAATAAATCATAACATTAAAACTAAAAATCAAACATCAACAAATTAAAGGATTTTTCCATTGAAATTAAATATTATATCTATCTCTCTATCTATATTTATATATATATTATAGAAATATAAGAGATTGTTTTACAATTGATCACGTAAGTAAAAATGCTACATGACAAACTCTAACATTTTTTAATTAATTAAAATTATATTTGACTGATAACTAATCTATTTTATATATGATAAAAGCGTATTGGTTAATCCTACCCAAACACTAATTGCAAAAAAATATTAAACTATTAAACCTAAATCTATTAGATACTACAGATCCTACTCAAACACTAATTGGAATCTATATTAAACTATTAAACCTAAATATCAAAATCTATAAATATAGTGTGAGAATCAATAACAACATATAAACTAAATATAATTGTCGTACGAATTCATAACTAGTATATATATATAATAAATTAATAATGTATAATATTATATTGTATATATATATCTAATGTTACATTTTTCTTGCTCAAACTAACTCGTCTATTTATTTTGCCGCCTCTATTTCTCTAGATATTACAAGAATAATTAGAATACATAAATACAAAATACACGGGAAATTAAAATAATGATCCTAGAGAACTGAGAGCAACTAAACTCAATTGATTAAAATATGCCACGATGTAGAAGACGAATTGAATGGGACGGAAGGATCGGAATAGGGCTACTAGGTTAATTTGTTGTAGTATAACTATTTTTTAATTAAAATATAGAGATATAAAAGATATATACTAGTTAGGGATATTTTTTTAAGAGACGTGGGTTTATTAAATATCTTTTGGAGACACATCACTTTGGTCACAAACTCATCCCTCGTGGATGAGAATGAAATTAACGTTTTTCAATTTCAAATATAAATTATTATTGTCGAATAATATAGTACAGAGAAATGATCCATAGAAAAATTCTAAATATTAGATAAGGAGGGAAACAAATTTTAGCCCTTGATTTTTTCATAAATAAATGTTTTTAACATTTATTTGTGATGAATGTTAAATTTTGAAATTATTTGTGATTTTTAAAATTCATTTATGATGAAATCAAGGGTTGAGATTTGCTTCCCTCCTTACCTAATTTTTTTGCTTCCTTTTTAATCCCACCCATATAATATATATATATCGGGAAAGAATTTAGTAGGAAGTTTTAAATCTTGAAGAAAGAAGGAAACAAATTTCAACACTTGATTTCATCATAAACGAATATAAATGTTAACGTTATGAAAATAAAAAACCGAGATTAAATTTTCTACGTTCTTTATTTTTTTCTTCCCTTTTAATCATCACCCATATATATAAATGCATAATTATCATCTCTTTATTTTTTACTTCCTAATGTGAAAAAGTTCACAAGTGTGAGCTATTGTTACTATTCCGGCTAAATTTGGTTTTAGCATTAAATGATTTTTTACTGTTGTTTTTTTAATAACAACTACAAACTAATTTTAATTTAAAAACCTAAAATTTCTACTTGATTTAATAAACACTATAATAAGTGTTGGGCAAACATACATAGTTTGTGCTTATTATGCAATATTGCAATAGTTAATTATTTGTGTATCCACTTGCAACAAGCCCAATAATTGGTGGAGGTCAGTGTAACTTTAAAGGTACGAAACTACAGTTTGGGGCGGGCAACGCAATGCCCCATCTAATTTGGCCCATTCATTCAACTTGTGCTTGATACAATATGAAATTGTAAAATTAGAGCTTGGGTATGCACAAATATAACAAAACTGGACATAATTGTTGTCCACATCATTATCATTTCATTATTGCTATTATTTTTATTATAGGATATATAATATATATTGGTAGAGAATCTTTGTAGATCGTTCAGCTACGAAGTACAACATACATACATTTATAAATTTACTGCTTCTAGATAAAGAAGGTTCGATTTCATCAATGACATCACCAATAATTAGCATTCGGTGTGTAGCCTACCTGATTTCATAGATCAAGATCATTTTCAACAACTTCGGGATAAATCCATTACTAAGCCTTTCATTGATCAGATCGTTTTCATCAACTTCAGGATAAATATTCGCAACTAAGCCTCAAAGAAATCTTATTCACCAGAAAAGTTCATTGTTAAGGATGTTGTGAATTGCTTATTTTAAATTATTATGATTAATTATTTTAAAAGGAGATAAACAATAACAAAGATTATTTATAGATTGTTTATCTATTTATTTCTTAAAAATTAAAATTTATAAATGTATTTATTCACCAGAACCATTTTCCAGATTAACATAATTTGAACTATAAACGCCCATCTTATAGATCTAAGATTAGAACAATCTTATCTACTATGATACTAGTTGTTGGTCCCAAACTAACAACAAAAGTTGTAGAGGGGGTGTGAGAGGGGGGGGGGGGGGGGACACATTATAAGCTGGCTACACAGGAATGCTAAGTTGCTAATACTATGCTCTCAAAACTCACAGAGAATTCACATTTGGCTTCAAGGTTGAAGTCATCTATTTATAGGCAAGCTAGTAAATTTCTGGTATCAACTTTAGCCTATAGGAACCTCAATACGTCTTTTTTCTCATTGGTGAATTCTGGACATACTTCTTGTATGAATTGACATGTACTACGAGATGAAATCTGCTATCTACGGTATATGCTAGACGTGTATTACACACGCTTGTGCAGTTGGCTGAGATCGATAGGGGGAACACCATATGCACAAAGGACAATCTTTAGCAGGAATGTACATTTGTACAACTTTGAAGATGCCATTTGGATATGGATCAATATTCCAAAGTCTTGGTGAATCATCAACTTGAATCTGCAACAAGTGTGACGATCTTCATTTTCTGAGTTGGCTTCAAATAGAACTTCATTTCAATCGTTGGGTCTTCATTCTCCATCTTTGACTTCGTTGACTAAATTATAACATAGCTAGGAAACAATTTTCAATAGGATGAACTTGAAAGTTTTTCAAAATTATTCTCTGTGTTGGTTGAACCTATATGACCAGGTCACATAAAACTTTTAGATCAAGCTCACAGAACACACTAGTAAGCAGTATCCACTATCTTTCTAAACATCATAGGTGGCTATACATATGATCAATTTTGTGTTGAATTTAAGTTGTTATCATAAAATCAATGTTAAATGATCATATTTCAAGAGAGTTATTGTTCAATGACTCAATTGAATTATTTCTCTTTATTAATTTGAAAGAAAAAACTTTGAAAAGGATCAATATGTTGGAGTATAAAATTATATAATTTATAAAAGTAAATAAATGTGATGTGATATTTGATAAGGTCTTTCAAAGACTCAATATACTGTGAATATTCAAATGACTACTATTAAAAGATAGTTATGTGTGCCTACGGGATTATATACCTTTAATTACTCATCTCATAACCCATATAATTAAACAAAAGATATAAATAGTAATTACCAACATATTGGCCCGTTCAAGAAGAATCATACCGACTTACAAATTAATTAACAAGGAATAACATACTACTGATTGTTAGAACTGATTATATACGACATGCCAACCTATAAATGATGACATACATGATAGGTTTATATACGACATGCCAACCTATACATGGTGACATACATGCTAACTCGGAAAATTAACATCTTTTGGTAGTTAAATAAAACAAAAACTACGAAAGTGTTTTTCAGCGGAACGTAAAGAACCTTTTAGCCTGGGTTCAAATCTCGTGAAAGCCAATCATAAGTAAGATAAAACATATACTATTGAATTAAATTATAATGCATGAAATAATAGTTTAAATCTTATCTAAGTTTACTTAAACATGAAATCAAGTTATTGAAGGCGATCTTATTGACAGCCAGTAGCGAACCAAGGGAAGTTAATTTGAAATCTTAATTTTATACTTGATTTATTATTATACGGAATGACGGAGAATTTATTTATGTTACGTTTTCACCGAGTAGAAGATTAATTAAATAGAATTAGAGAATTAGATGGTTTACAAGAAGGATTTATACAACTATGGGGATGCATGGTCAATTAATGTGTCGATTCATTATTAATTAACTACCCATATTCGCACCATCAGCTATGAGATAGAGTTAGAAACCAGAAAAAAGGCAGGGTGTTGTTGAAGGCGATATTAGAGAGAATCAATTGGAGATTGAATTGCTTTTTAATCACGTGTCTAGATCACGGTATTCAAGTCTCCATGAATTTACTACAAATTCTCCAACTATTTATTCTCCGTGGTCATATGCCAAACCAGAAATATTATTAACAATAATATTCCTACAAAAAGCTGATCGATATATAAAAAGTAGTCTTTCTTTTTCAAAAGTAACTCATCTCCTATCCTCTCATTTGATTTAGGTGGCACTTTCACCATCTACTCTCTCATTTATTCAAGGTAAATCATTTTCTTGCACATCAAATAATGAATCCTTATAAACCCTAATCTTGGTATTTCTTCATTTTCGTTTTAAACTTGAACTTAATTACAAGTACTTAATTGATATTGAATTTAAACTAAATTTGTATGTTAAGTTGGCTAATGAATTACAAAGATGCTTATGCTCTTCATGATGTTTTAGTATTTTGGAATTTCATGTGAAACATGTTTATGAACAACATAGATTGTAAACTTATGAAATCATATAGAACGGTTACAAGTTTTTTCATTGTTAATTCTTAGAAAAGTGTATATATATGTTCATCTTATGAAAAGATTGTTTCTACTTGCAGTCTAAATTGGAACCAGCATTCACACATTAAATCTATGGAACCTTGGCTACCAGAATTGGTAAGTATAACGTATAGTTGCAGATTAATAAATTAAAGTATTGATTTATATCTTTATTATATACATCTTTAATTGTTTGTTGGATCTATTTTTTAGGAAATGCAAGATCAAGGGTTCATGAATCAATATCATCAGATGAATAGACCTCATCTAATGGAGGACTTCAGTGTTGATTCATTTTCATCTGAAAGCTACACAGAAACCCATTCTCTTATTGATCAATCATATCAAACTCGTAAGCGTGAAGAAGAACCACTCAACATCAAGCAGCTGTTTCATTACAAAAAGGCCAACCCACTTAACAAGAAACTTACACCAGAAAAACCAAAACGAAAACTAGTTCCTGATACTACTCCAAACACTTTCAGTATATCATTTGGTGATATAAAGCCTAAAGATGAGATCCTTTCTTTTAGCGATTCATACGGTTGCAATGAAGCTGGAGTCAAAAAGGTTCCAACCATGATTAGGAGTCCTATTCAAGTTCAAGATCATGTGTTGGCCGAGAGGAAGCGAAGAGAAAAGTTAGCCCAGCGGTTTGTTTCTTTGTCATCCCTTCTTCCTGATCTTAAAAAGGTAATAATAGCTTGTGTTTCTAAGCATATTGCTAGAAATTTGTAAACTTAAGGGGTTCTTAAATAGAAATTACTCGTTTAAACTATTTTCGTTAATTAAGAAATAATCAAATAAGCAATTTGGAATAAACGTCTCAAAACTCCTAATTACACTATACAGTGATCAGATAAACAGTTTGGATAATCAATCCCACGATCAAATGCTCCCTCATGTTAACGATTTAGCTAAAAAATAATTCATATTCAGTTATAAATTGTTAACATTTTGGCGATAGATGGATAAGGCAACTGTATTAGAAGATGCGGCTAATTACATCCAAGAACTTCAAAATCGAGTGAAGGAACTCGAGGGAGAATCAGGTTTGAAGAGAAAGGACATGCAAGAATCGGTTATATCCACTAAGAGATCAAGGCTTAGTTGTAGTGATGATGATATTGGTTCTTCTTCTAATGAAACAATCTTTGAAGAGAGTAGTAGTCCTTGTGATCCACAGATCGAAGTGAAAACTTCAGGATGCAATCTATTAGTCGAAATCTACAGCCGTAAAAACTGTGTTTCATTAGTGAAAGTGCTAAGTGAGATGCAAAAGCTAGGTCTATCTGTCATCAGTTGCAACACCATGCCTTTTGCTGATACTACTCTTCTTATCACCGTTGTTATTAAGGTACTACATCTCTACTATTGTATTGATAATATTGCTATATGTTGATTAATCCATGATCCTGATCGACTTAATTAAATTTCGTATGGGTGCTATGCTGATGAACATTAAATACGTTCATGTAATGAACACAGTTCTGATTCATTTTTCTTGATATCTGTAGAAGAATGATGGCTTCATCATGTCAGCGACAGATCTTGTGAAGAACTTGCAACAAGTTCTTTAAACTTCCAACAGACAATATTTCTATGCATCTTCATTTTTGCCCATTGAAGATCGAGCTGAATTGCTACTAGCCGATGTATCTTTGTTTATGCGACAACATATAAATGCGTACAACCTTCAATCTGGATTCAGTATTTTCAAGTACTACGAAAAGGCATTAACAATCCCAAATTAAGCGCAGAAGATCGATTTAAGTTCGATTCAATGGGAATTCTTTTTTTTCTTCTTTGGTTGTCTGTCTTAATGTGCAGTAGATAACTTCATTCAATCCCCTTCTTTATTTTTGCTTAGCCTTCTAAATCTTAATAGTTTCGGATTATTATAAGGGTTTTTTAGTTGCATCTTTTTTTCGTGGATGACCATGTTTGTTAAGTTCTCGTGATATATGATATCAAACACCTTTGACATTGTCGTAAGTGGTACATAGCTTTCAAATATATATTCTCTTGATTGATAATTGGTCAATAAATAAGAAATTGCGTGACTCAAGATAGAAAGGGAGCAACTTGAAGAATGTTTAAGTTGAATTTACGATAGTGAATGTTTAAGTTGTAGGCCCAAAAGTATGCTAATCCTGTAATGACCAAAGAGTAATTAACCATTCCGTATGTATCAATCTATGGGAACGCTGGAAGATTAACAATAGAGTAATGAGAGAATAAAAGGTTTGTATTAATCGGCCGGAATGGATTTGTAACCCCATGTTGTTCAACGTGTACACTCTTTCTTGCATCTAGTAACTTGCTAGTGTGCATTTAAACAAATCTATGCAAGCTGAAAAACTAAATTTATACAGGCTAAACTTTTAACAAAATAATATTTGATCAACTCACTAATTAGTACCAAGATAGGCGGAAAAGATCATATTTTCCCCCAATGATAGAGAATTTATTGAAAAAACTAACACGAAGCTAGAAACTACACTATTATCGTGTTTTTGAGGATCTCTGTTGACTCCCTTAACAAGGTTGTTCATTTTTTTTGCAAACGGTTTTGTTTATCAGTGTGCACCAAGCTTTTCCTGTGTGATCAAGTATTGTCAATGTGTTTTAGGCAATGAATTTGGAGTTCATGGTGCACAACAATTATTCTAGCCCGCATCAGCTCTTTTCTGGCAGGCATCAGGTTTTCCCGTGTGCATAAGGCATGACATTGTTGTGCACAAGCTTGCTTCCGTCGAGCACTACCATCTTTTCGACGTGCACTAACTTTTTCTTAACGTACATCAAGTTTTATCAGTTTCTTCCAGCATGCATCATAGAATGTCTATCGATTTCTTCTGGCGTGCATCATCGAATGTCTATCAGTTTGAATTAGTCTTCTAAAATGAATTTAATCAAGTGTTGTATTAGTTTGGATTTTAGTTTGTATCATTTGTAACCTTTTCAAACTATCTGTATTTATTTTTTAAGTTTGCTATGTTTGGATTATTGAATAAATTTGTATTAGAAATAAAGAAAGGTTTAAGTGTCAATTTTTCCCTTCACTTTGCAGTTAATGAAGCTTTGACTCTTAAAAAAACCGATCTCATCAAAATGCATCTAATGGTTCAAAGTCTTTCTTATTTAGTTTATCTTAAACATTGTTTTACAATATATTATATATATAGGTTGGATGAAATACAATAGTTTTATTGTAAAATAAACAAAATAACATTTAATCAACGGATGAATTAGTAATTTTACTTGCATAATTATAACCATTTAATTAAAATTAAAACCTTCCCATTTTTTTAGCTAACCCCTCTCCCTCCTCCATTACCCTAATCTCCATAATCATGAGCGGAAACAGCAAACCAGTAAAAGGTTTATATATCATCATTTGCATCATCCGTCACCGAAAAATTCTGTGTATCATCGTGCACCGGCCGAAGTTCTGTGCATCATCATGTTTATATTCTTCGTGCATCAAATATGTGAAACTTGAAATATTCAAATAGTATGAAATCGGTATCACCGAAAAATTCAGTAAACATCACTGAAAAATTTGTTGTGCACCACCAGAATTTTTACTGTACACTAGGGGTATTAATCGGGTTAACCCGACCCTAATAAGGGTTAGTCGGGTATTTTAGAAATAAAAATTACCCGCAACCCGACCCAATTAAGCAATTGGGTGTTCGGGTTCGGGTTAAACGGGTTGCAGGTCGGTTAAAGAGGGTTTCGGTTTAACCCGTATAATTTTACGAGTAGCTAATAACTATCATAAGTAATCAATATAGTTTTAAATATTCATTAGTAATCAACCTTTGTGGAGTCTTCTGGTTTTCTTGTTTGTATGGTTTTATTTGTTTTTCTTATATGAACTCATTTAGTGCAAATACAAAAATAGCCACTTTTACTTGTTTCATTACTTGAATAATATATACAACATATATAATATTAATTGGTGTCTCAATGTTCTTTGTGTGTGACCCCATAGGTTCATACATAATTAGTAGTATAGTTATAAACATTTGTACAATGCACATATATATTCGGGTTAATCGGGTCAACCCGTACCCGATTATAATTCTCTTTATTAACCCGTAACCCGACCCTAATATATATTCGGGTTAATTGGATCAACCCGCATAACCCGATTATGCCTTTTTAACCCTATTGGACCCGACCTTATTAAGCTTAATCGGGTTAGTGTCGAGTCGGGTGCGGGTCGGGTCGGATTTTTTGACACCCCCTACTGTACACCACCAAAAACTTTGAATGTGCATCAACAAAAAACTAAAGTTTTTTGTAGGCCGCGTATATAAATGATCTTTTTACCCTTTAGAAATATTCAATGAATTTTTAACTATTTAAAAATTTTATCAAATTTTATTTGACAGTTAATATATTTAAAAGTTTATTTTATAATAATCAAACTTATATATACATATTTAAATTCGAACGAATGCAACCAAGCCATATAAAGTGAATAGACATAAATACTGGTCATCATTTGACCAATATTAATTATCTTATTACATACACATCACTCTTATATATTTTAATCTTTGATAATTCAAACCCTATCTCCAATTACTTACGTATCGATCATTGTTTCAAAACATTATTTCTTTGGCAACTTTAACTGGTTTACGACTCTCTGCTACGTGGAATATGACGATCATACGAGAGATAAATCAAGCAGACTAAACTAACGTTTCATTCAATTAGTGGATAACCCATTGATCCATCCTTATAATTTATTTATTATTTAATAAATTGGTTTCTTATATGATGAATTAGAGATAGAGATGGGATCAAACCCCCCATTAGGAATATAGATACTCCATTTTAGCTAGTCGCTGGTTTAATGTTTGAGAAATGATATATTTACAAACGTTCTATAAACATTTTCTTACAAAATGAATTGGACTATGATGTGGATAAATCAAAGTACTAGTAAATCTTTTATTTATCTCTCCTGATTCTCTCTTCTTACATAACCGATACATGTCATTTTGTTTACATATTCTAGAATTTTCTGGTAAGTATAGTATTGCTCTTAATATAAACGAATCACCCTTGCTATTTAAAAGAAGTAATCATTGAATTCAGTTCTCTTTGTTGGACGGAAGAAATTTGACAAAAGGTATATCATATCGTTCACACCTTTTACAACGTGTTATGCACAAATTGTTTTCTTCTAAAATACGAGTACTACCTTAGCTTGCAACATGTTAATTAGTGTTTGTCTGCATTAGAAGCAGATGTAATGGGTTTAAAGGAAAGAGGAGGAGTAAAAAGGTAATTAAACATCAAAAAACATATATATTTAGAATTTGAATAAGAGTTTGTCGGAGTAGAAAAGAGGACAAAAATTAAAAAGATAAAATGAAAGAAAATAAAAGACAAAAGCAGAATAAAAGTATGCATGGCACATTAGCAAATAGCAACGTAGACTACCACATGCCAGGTCACTTGAACAAAAGCTGCATGCATACATTTCTTCAAAAGCTGCCTAGACCACCTACCTTAGTTTTAGTGCTCAATATTTTATTATCAGTTTAATTAAGCATGTTCTTGTAACATCTAATCTATTATACAATTGATTCTTCACTTTCGATTGATTGATTCTCTTCAATTTCGTCTTCATTTACGTTACTCTGTTCATCCGATTGATTCTCTTCACTACTATTTTTACAATTCACCTTAGGACGAAGATCTTTTCTCCCCAACTTATACATATCCTTGATACGTACATTTCTTAACTTATGAGTGATGTTGGATACTTTTTTGTCATCTGAATGATGTACTTGATAAAGTAGCCATAAGCTTACACCAAGCAACAAAGATATTTTAAAAACATGCTTTATCTCTGACCCTCTGTTACGCCCCGTTGTTCCTACTGCGTGGTAACCTGAACATGATTTAGTCTTACAACAAGCCTCAACCAAAATGAACCACCTTTAGTCGATTCCAGTCTGTTACGATTTTGAATGTATATAAATCCAAAACCTGTATCAGAGTCTATATCATATATTCATATATAAAATGATCTAATAAGCTCAACTAAATCTTATACAGCCTGAAATCAATGAATTAATCAAGATTCAAGGCTGCATTTGAAACAAGGCCCAATCCTTCCATTGTGATTCAACCAGAAATTGATTATATGATTATTTAAACCACATCCATCAATAAAAAGAAACATATAAATATGATAAAGGAATGAAACAATGATCAGAAGAATTACCGATTATTCATGGAGCAGATGGCTTCAAATTCGATCACAATGTGTGTTTACTACATTAATATTACTGGATTTTAAACCCGTAGATACACGGGATGCTTGATGTAAACAAACATTAATACACGTTTCTAACATTTCAGTTTAAACGAATGTTTAAAATTTGGGTTAAAAAATAGTTCCCATATTAATAGTGAAGTTTTTGTTTACATCAAATTAAAAGGAATAAAGACTTTTTATTAATTGATTTAGTCAAAATTGACATTAGAGATTTATCCTATCACGACATCACTTTAACTTATTGTTTCATCGATTTTCTTTTAAGGCTTTAGAAGTTTATGACATTATGAAGATCAGTAAATTGGTTTATATCACATTAAGGGTTTTTCTTTAAAAAATTAGCTTTAAAATATATGTGTATACACGGATCGTTCAATGTAAATATTATATTGCTTACATTTTCAACTTACTTTTACAAGATGTTTGCAACATTAATTAATGTTAACTAGTTTATTTATTTGTGATTATGCGGAATTATACATGTGTTAGTCGTTTTTAAAACCTATCAAAAAATGAAGAAAAAGTGAAAGTATATCATGTGAGATATCTAATCGAAGAAAATAAAACGTTGGTTTTTATGGTATAATTTTTATAATTTTTCGATTGAGCGTTTTTGAGATATTTAATTTTAAAGAACATTGGGGGAAGTGGAGTTTTACCAAATGGAGCTCTCTTATTGGTTCTTCCATTCTCACAAAAAATACATGTTCTCATTTGAACTCTCATCATTCAATGAATTATCAATAACATCATCAATTTGACTAATTAAAATTATTGGTGATATCACAATCAAGAAAACACATTTGACAGCTAAGATTAGTTTATAATAATACTTATGATATCATTATCACTTTTGTTTAATAGATAAATTTAATAATTTAATTTAATTTAATTTAATTTAATTTTGACTTGAAAGATAAATAAAATAAAAAAGAGAAAGAGAGAAGAGAGATCAACACATTTTAGTGAATTGGTTGTAACAATAGTTAATCTTAATGTTAAATATTTTTATTTGAGGTTAAACAACTAATGTTTTCTATATGATTGATTGTCATTGTAATAATAACTTATTTGTAATAAAGTAAGTGTTGACTAAAAACATTAGTTAAAAGATTTTTTAAGAATATAATTGTACCATCTATTTGTTAGCTGTTCTTTTATATTATTTTAAAATAGTTATTTTAGAAAATCAGAATTAATTAAAAATGTTGATAACAATTTTAAAAGTCAATCTAAATCCCATTCTATCTACTCAATGGAAAAGGTGTACACGAGCGACATTTGTTGATAAATATAATATAATTAGTAGAAATAATTAAGTTTAAATAGGATTTTTAGATAAATCAAGGAATTTAATTAGTTAATTGATAGTTTGGTAAACTCTAAACATTTGATTGGTTAATAAATTTTATTTAAAAAAAAATTGAAGTAGCAAAAGTTTTATTTCTTAATATTATATTATTATTAGGATTAGGATAATGATATAAGAAATGAGAATGAAAATTGGTGTGGTGATTGCACAAGTACGTTTTACAACCTTAATTGAATTTGGAATCTAACCTAACAATCACACTCTGATCATGCGCAGTCGCTAAAATTTGATCTGATTTTAGGATGTTCATTGGTTATATTGTTCGTTGGTGAAAATATATTTTGCTGTAGGAATTATATAATTTACCCTTATACTATTAGTTGATGTATATATTTCGTCCAAAAGAATTACTTTTTGGATATTCGACTCATACTTAAACTTTTGTATTCTAATCAAGTCCAAACAAATGTGCAACAAATAGGCTCTCCTTTCTTCGTTTCAATTTTGTGGTAGTAACTTTATTTAAGAATTCATGTGCACCAACTCTGATAGATATTAACAGATACTGGACTAGCTATATCGAAATAACCTTTCAAATATGAAGATATAAATTTAAGTTCTAAAGATAAAATAAATATATTAATTTGTAGGTACATATCGATGATAGTTACATTTCTAAAGATATCAAATATTATTTAACCCTATTGATAATTTGTTCACGAGCAATTAAAATGTTGTCAAAAGGGTTAATTAACTCATATACATTTTTTTACTCTTAAATATTATACTATTAGTAAATACGTACTTTTTTTAGGGGGTATTGTCAAACCTATCAATAAAATAACAAAATACAATATTGAAATCTGTGATATTGTCTTGAAAATTGTGATCATGTATTGACTTGATAAGTTAAATAAATTAATTGATATAGAGAAGTTGAGCCTTTTTAAAACGTTAAATATTTATAAAAACAGAGTGAAAAGTGTTAACAAGATGAGTTTTTACAGTTGAGATTTAACAGGTTAGATTTGTAAATTTGTAAAACATCTATATTTGAGACTAAAAATTGGAACAAAATGGTAAAGTCAGGCCTGCAACCCTAGCTTCTTCCACAATTTCATCATTTTCATTCACAGAACCAAAAACTATTTTATTATTCTTCTTCCATCGGAAAAATTCATCTCAGTGAAAAATGGCGTCGGCGATTGTGAGATCTACTCTTCGAACGGCTCTTCGCGGTGGCCAGCGTGTGAATCTAGTGGCTTCTAAGCGATCATTTTCCTCCGGTGCATCGGTTGAAGAAGAAGCTCGTACGATCGTCATTTTTTCTCTTCAATTGCAATTACAATTACAATTTTCCGCGCTTCTTTTATCTTCATTTTATCTTATTTTATGCTTAAGAAGATTTACTTACTGTAAGACCTAGTTGTGCTGACCAATTGTCTAATATTCAATCGATCTGAAAGATTTTAGCTTTGTCAGATTCAGGGTTTCATTTATCACATTTGTACATTTTAGGGTTTGGATTTAGGAATAGTTGAATTCAATCTTTCTATATCGAAATTTTTATTTAAATATGACAGGATTATGTTTTGTTAGCTGATGGATATGGATATGTTTTGTGTATTTATTTATACAACAGGTGAGGCAGCCAAATGGGAGAAAATAACTTATGTAGGAATTGTTGCTTGCTCAATTCTTGCATTTGTTAACCTATCCAAGGGTCATCCTCATTTTGATGAACCTCCTGTAAGCTCAAATAATATTTGGTTATTGTAACATTTTTTATCGTTAGTAATCGAGTAATTTCATTGCAAAGTCACTACAGTCTTTGTTGATATCTTATGTTCTATATCTATGCGTATGCAGGCGTATCCATACATGCATATTCGCAACAAGGAGTTTCCATGGGGTATGCTTTTTGTTACCCTTAACCCACCTAATGGGTGTTTTGCTTCACTATACTCTTAGAATCTGTTTGTTTATTTATTTAGTAATGTTTTTTCTAAGTCAAGTTGACTTCTATGAATCTCATGTTATCAGCACCTTGGGCCTTATTAACTATAGTCAAAGTTTCAGTAACCAATTTGTGTTTTAGAGATGAGGTTGTAATAGTATTGATGTTATCGCTTGATTCTTTTCATTCTGGTTACTATATGTATTGCTTGTGCATGTTAGTTGATGTTTGCTTGTATTTTTTGAGCTTCATGAAACGAGTTAACATCATATTTGCATGTATAGAACCTATTTATGATTGATGAAAATTAAAACACGAAAAGTAACTGATTTAATCGTTGATTGGGATGTATAATCAGTTCACACATATATGTATTTAAGTGGCATCTGAATTTGACAACATCAGCTTCACAACACTTGACATGCCATGGTTCTTCTTAATGAAGACAGAGTTTAAGGATTGTCTGATATTAGTTTCACCTTTTAGCATCTAATATTTAATAACACATCATTACCCTTTCTTCCTTGGGTATTTTGGTAAGTTGGTTAGTTAATCTTTCCATTTGGTGCTTACAGGTTTCTTATCAACATAGAACTTTGATAAAACGATCTATCTACTGGAGAAAACTTTGGTTCCTTTTTATGGATATGTAGGGATGTACTTTTCCCTTTTAAGTTGACTTCTAAATTTCAACTTTCAACTTCTATATAATCTAAATCCTGTATTGGACATTGGATTCTAGATGTAGTTATATGACCTTGAACAAATGTAGGGGTTATAATCTGAAAGCTAGTACTGAAGTAGACAACAATTCTGGGCATGAGACATATAGACCTAATCATTTATCAAAGATTATGTTGTTAACAGTCATTTTTTTCCTTTTTTGCAAAATAATCCATCTTTTGCAAGCTGCCATGATATAACTCAAGGGAGTAGAATCTTTGATGGAACATCAAATGGTTCTAGTATCAATTTAGAGTCTTTATTATATTGTTACACCCTCCCCATGTACATTCAAGTCTTGATTATATATCTACAGTAGAGTTGGGTGTTATTCAAGTACGACTGTTGTTTATAGTATTGATCAGAAGACACTTCACCTGATAGAGTAATTCCTTCAAGGATTAAAATCATATGCTTTTCCAATATTATATGAAACTGATTTCATCTCGCTTTTGGTTTACTTTTACTGTTGAAGCAATCTTCTCTAGTGGGTTGCTTTGAAATTTTGTAAATAAGTTTGTAGGGGTGGGTAGATAATAGATATCGGATCTTGATAATATCAAGAAAAGAAATGGGATCGCTGACTCATTATCCAACTGTCTGAGATTTTGAAGTTGTTAACGTTTAGTGTTCCTTTTTTCAGGACCTGATGGCCTCTTTGAAGTTAAGGAACACCATTAATGCCCTGATAGACCTTGTGGAGGGCGTTCAGAATAACGATCTTGTTTCTGTTTTATTTGGTTTACTATTGTTGTTATCCAGACTGCGTGCTCATTGAGGTTGGTACTTGTATTTGCATATCGTTGCAAGGGAAATTGTTACTTTTCGCATGGCATCTCAGTATTTATTTTGAAAATAATAATTTGTGAATAGGCATTGGTTCAACATTTTCATATTTGAATGATTTCAAATTATCGTGCTTGGCTATTTCATATTTTCATGACAAACAGACCAATGTTCTTACAAATATGTTAAATGTAACTATTGGAAGAACAAGTGATGTTGTACAAAATGTATCAATGTTCATGTTAATCACATGATACTGGTTACTTCCGATTGGTTTGGTCAATGTTCAATGTTAATCCAGATGCTGGGTACATCATCACCAGGAGGTCCAGGACCAGAAAATCACGTCGTTTACCAAGGAGGCAAGGATTAATCCAAGTTAAACGAGTTCAGGTTAACAGACTACAAGTCCTGAATTTGTTGACCATTCCAAGTTAAATAAGTAAGGTAGATCCTGATCGAAGGATTAAATAATTAGCCACGGAACGTGTATTGTTCGAAGTACAGAAGACTGAAGATGTTGTAGTTAACTTAAGGCTGAAACTGATGGTCGGCAGTTAGGATAAGATATATCTAACAAAATCTCTAACACATGAACTCTTTCCTTCGTGTCACTGGTACAAACATTCCACATAGGAAAGATGATATCCTCTATTAGTTAGATAGGGAGATTAAAGTAAAATTACATCTAGCTAGTAAATATTATACCAATTAACAACTATGTTACCGGAATTTAAAAGTGGATGATAAAAATTGTATGTGAAAAGGAGTTGTATAATTATATATATATAAGATGTTTGAGATTTTAAAAAGTTTTAACCTTTTTTTTAGTTTGGAGTCGTTGCATTTAGTTGTTGCTGCTGGTCCCATTTTACTTTCGTTCTCGTTCCGTTCTGACTAGCACGAACACTCAGGACTGTCCTTCAGGACAGAATTGTGCCCATAGTGAGGGCGTTAGACGGGAACCAAGTGACATGAACACGGAAAACGAATACTCCCTTGGAAGTGATCTTAGAAAGATTAGTAAATTGATTTATATCATATTAAGTTTTTAGAAAAAGAAAAAAGAAAATCAGACTTTTAAACTTACATGTATGATGTAGACAACATATTGTTCACTGTTACAACAGGTTTTTATTGAATTGATTGTAACAATAATCGATGTTAATCTTAGATATTTTTATTTGTATTTAAGATTAAATTGGTCTCTTTGAAAACCTAAACTGTTATGAGATGATAAATTAAAACTATTCGGATATTAGACTATTAGCTGATGTACATATTTCGTCCAAAGGAATTACTTTTTGGATATTCGACTCATACTTAAACTTTTGTATTCTAATCAAGTCCAAATACATGTGCAACAAATTGGATATGCTTTCTTCATTACACTTTAACTTTGTTTAAGACTTACATGTGCACTAACTGTGATAGATATCAACCGATTATTGGATTAGCCATATTGAAATAACTTTCTAAGTATGAAGATATAGATTCAAATTCTAAAAATGAAATAAATGTACAAATTTATAAATATATATATATATTTGTGATACGTACAGGTTAGATTTGTAAAACATCTATATTTTAGAGCCAAAATTGGAATAAAATGGTAAAGTCAGGTGGTTTTATTCTCCAAACTCCAAAGAAGAATGGTTCTGAAAGTGCCACGTGCAATATCCGTGAGTCGGTGACCGCCATTCAGGCCTGTAACCCTAGCTTCTTCCACGATTTCATCATTTTCATTCACAGAACCAAAAAATGGCCTCCAAAATTGTCGCAGCTGCCGTACGCCGCTCGTTATCCCCCAAATTCCTAACCTCCGCCCGTCCTCTATCCACTGCCGTCGCGGCGGTGGCAGAACCCTACGATTTATCAGACGGAATCTCAATGAAAGGAGTAAAAATCTCCGGCAGACCACTATACCTTGATATGCAAGCAACTTCACCTGTTGACCCTAGAGTACTCCACGCTATGCTCCCTTACTTCGTTTCACAGTATGGTAACCCTCACTCACGCACACATCTCTACGGTTGGGAGTCCGACGAAGCTGTGGAACTCTCACGCGCTCAAGTCGCGCGTCTAATCAACGCGTCACCTAAAGAAATCGTATTCACTTCCGGCGCAACTGAATGCAACAACATCTCCGTGAAAGGTGTAATGCATTTTTATAAAGAGAAAAAGAAACACGTCATCACTACTCAAACTGAACATAAATGCGTGTTAGATTCATGTCGTTATTTGCAGCAACAAGGTTTTGATGTTACTTACTTACCGGTGAAATCAGACGGTTTAGTTGACTTGTATGAGCTCCGATCGGCGATTCGTACGGACACCGGATTGATTTCAGTTATGGCGGTTAATAACGAAATCGGTGTGATTCAACCGATGGAGGAAATTGGTGACATATGTAAGGAGTTTAACATTCCGTTTCATACTGATGCCGCACAAGCGTTAGGTAAAATTGAAATTGATGTTAATAAGTGGAATGTGAGCTTAATGTCGTTAAGTGGACATAAAGTGTACGGACCGAAAGGCGTCGGCGCATTGTATATGAGACGGAGACCGCGAATTCGAGTAGAACCGCAGATGAACGGTGGCGGCCAGGAGAGAGGAATTCGAAGCGGAACGGTTCCAACTCCGCTGGTGGTCGGAATGGGGGCCGCGTGTGAGCTTGCAATGAAGGAAATGAAGTATGATGAAGTTAGGATTACGAAATTGAAAGATAGGTTGTTGGATGGAATTAGGAGTAGGATTGATGGTGTTGTGGTGAATGGGAGTGAAGAAAGGCGTTATGAGGGGAATTTGAATTTGTCGTTTGCCTATGTGGAAGGGGAGAGTTTGTTGATGGGATTGAAGGAAGTTGCGGTATCGAGTGGGAGTGCGTGTACGAGTGCTAGTTTGGAACCTTCTTACGTGCTGAGGGCGTTAGGTGTGGATGAAGATATGGCGCATACGTCGATTAGGTTTGGGATTGGGAGGTTTACGACTGAAGAGGAGATTGATAAAGCGGTTGAGTTAACGGTTAATCAGGTTGAGAAGCTGAGGGAAATGAGTCCGCTTTATGAAATGGTTAAGGAAGGGATTGATATTAAAAATATACAATGGTCTCAACACTAATTGAATTGAATTGGAGTATTTGGAGGGAAATGATCCTGATTATAATAGGTGTTTATTTACAAGGTATAACTTGTAACCATGTGTTATAGTGAGTTGTTAAGTTTTGATACTAGATTTAATTTGCACTTTGGAAGTTAAATATGAACGCCCTTGATACTGATATGGTTGTTAAACTGCAATTTCGTATGAAATGTCTGATTTTCTAGTGATGCACTTGGAGCTTAATATGTATATTAGATGTTATTGTGGTTGCAATTGAATCTTCATCCTTTCCTGCTCTAATTGATTCCTAATGGATTTCTAGCTTTGTTGAAAGTTGGTTGCTTTGCTTCTATTTGACACTAACTGTGGGTTTACTGGTGTTTTTTTGCAGGATGGCCCTTTGAAGGAATGATGCTTAAACCGATAAACCTGGAACAAACAACTAACATAAACGTGTATGGGGCTCTGGTAAGGATCTGGGAGGTATACTGGGATCCTTCTCTTTCTTTCTTCTTGACCAAAAACCACAGGTTGATTAGAGATGTATTTGTGAGAAATAAGGCTATTTACAGTCCATTGATCTAGATGTTATGTCTTTGAGTGTTGGCATAACTCTTTGTCATCTATCTTGTTGTATATACTATGTTGTTTGGTATCTTCTGTTGTTAAAGTGTTCTTTTATGAAATAGCAATTCTAGGTTTGGAAATGAAGTTGTTAAACTTTAATTAAAAATATTGATAAAGAAATAAACAAGTACCAAGACTGGACATAAAGAACCCTCGCATATGATTGCTAATAGACTGTCGTATGCATGGTCTTGAGCTTGTAGCACTTGATAGAGTAACGGGTGGAGAAGAAAAACTAAACGACTAAGCGAGCATGGCTATATATGATCGTAAGATGAGACATTGTTATGGCGAATATCTGTAAACACCTTTGGTCTTAACTGCTATGTTTTTTTAAGCAATTTTTGTTTTCCTTGGGTATCTGGAGAAAGTTGTAGAGCAGTCAGCAGCTGTCAATTGAATTAACCTGTTTGAGGTTAATCTGCTCAAGCAAGACCTCAAATGCCTATAGAATGTATATCCTACGAATCCTATAGTCTTTGCAGTCATTTGATTCCACCTTCGTTGCATAAAACATCACTTACATGCCCACTAACTGTACCCGTTAGAATCCCCTGTACATCCCATTATGAAACCCCTGTATATACCCAATAAAATAAGTATCGTCCCATAAACCAGCAGCTTTAAACGTTCACATCCGACTCGGAAATTGCCAACATTGATAAAGTCCAAGCAGTTGATTAATCCCTTAATTTAGAAATCTTAAACAACATAAACAGTTAGGAAAGTAGTCTATCTGTCAAGTACATATATCTTTGCCACTCTATGCTCATAAAACTCCATATCCAAACAGCTAGGAAAGTAGTCTATCGGTCTAGTTATATCTAGTTGATAGTTCGATGCTTTTGAGCAACTCTTAAGGAGACTAGAGTTTTTAGACTGTCCAAATAAAATTATTCAGTTAGTATTTTATTTAACAATTCAGTCCAAGTATTTTATTGGATACTTGGTATTTCGAAAAACTACGTGTAACTATACATCGGAGTGTAGTACATCAACATTTTATTAAAGAAATGGCATTTTTAATCTATACAGAAATTATTAGTTATAATAAAATTGTTCGATGATTATTAGAAGACAAAAGGCCTTGTTATAAAGTTTAAGTAATCGGGTGACTTGAAACGGAGCCCCACGACGAATCAAGTGTAACCATCAAGTCTTTTTTAAGTCTTAAGTAATTTTATGTAAGATCGTTATGCATGTAAGACTTAGCTAAGATCATTGGCAGGATCATGAGAATTTTGGGAGATCTAATCCCACGAAAAAGCTTAAACTTTTAATTTTTCAGTTTTGACTATTTCAGTAGGTTCACATGATCAAGTGATAATCAACTAGGCTAGTTCAGTTGGCCACCAAAGTTTCCTTGTGAGGTCTTGGGGAGGAGACGTTTAGCTGGGGGAGATCTCAAGTTCGAGTCCTATCCGGAACTTTTACCCTTTTAGGTGATAAAAAAAAAAAATAAGAGGGTCTCAGGGTTAGCATACTGCCCAATTAGATGTCACTGTTAACCTAAACAACTAACATCTAACAAGTCATTGTAAAAAAAAAAAACATAATAAAGTGATCGCCTAGTTATTTGACATCGAAAATGGCAATGATGTGTAATTTTTGAACAGTGTTTGAGTTGTAAAATATCCATCATTTATTTAATATAAAAATATTTAGGTATTTATTAGGATATTATGATCTCGATATAGTTTACGATATTACAATCTTGATCCTGCGAAAATATATACAAAGACTCGATTTCCATCTTTAATTTTTAATAGGGTCTATTGGGCTTTTCTGGCCTGCTCTCAGCTACCCGCCTTTAAATCTTATGTCTGGCCCGCATTTTAGGGATGATATTTTTGGACTAATTATTGTTTTACTTTTATCTTTAGCGAGCGAGTGAGTATATGTCAGAATTATATACGAGTATTAACAGCAACTCCAATTAAGATTATTTGTAAAACCTTTTTGTGTTAATACATTTTGAATATTGATATATAGACGTACTTAAATTAATTTAAGTAGGCATAACTAATTCTTTGGTTAACGTACAATTTTTTTTCTTAATCTTTTAAATTAACGTGACAAATGTCATTATCACGTTATTATATCTACTTTAAATCACATCTAAGAGCAAAGAGAGTGATCAAGTCACGTTGTTAGATTTACTTTAAATCCAATCTAAGAGTAAGGAGTGGTCACATGACCACTCCAAGAAAAGCTAAATATATCATTTTCACATTAAAATCATACTGAAACTAATTTTTATCCGTACTCATCATACAAAATTATATTTAAACACTTTTTACCTTTATAAATAATTACACATATAAACAAAATGAGAAAGTAAAAAGCAACTACCACTTTATTTCTTGACTCAACCACTTTAATGTAAATAGGTAGTCACCTTCTTGACCCAACCTCTTTGATGCTTGAGTGGTTATTTCAATTTGTTCCTTGACCACTTTATCAAGCTTTTGAAGTATAGCTATTTTGAAAGTTTAGGAGTGTGATGTTAGTAGAGAAGCTTTTCAAAAAAAATTCTCATTAACTTTAAAACTTTTTAAAAAAGCTTTTCTTTGCATAAACTTATGTGGCATGACGAAAAGGCTTTGGAAAGCTTTTATTGTTGAGAATGCTCTGATAAATATTACACGATCACCATGAATAAGCATATTTATTCCAAACAGAACTTGAATCACAATTTACTTGTTATATCACCAAAATTCTGTCAAGTAAATGACTCTTTAAACTCTATTCTTTCAATTACGAGATATGATTTAGACAGTCTATAACATCTATAATCATATTTGACACATTAACTAATACTATAAAAATTTTATGAAGTTGTTTCGGATAAGCCTGACCAGCACAAAAATTACCAATTACCGAACACATATTACCCATCCATATTGCCACATCTAATACCAACGTTTCATCTTTTAGACCCAAAACCATTTCTTTAAAACACCTACTTGTGATTTAAATCTACCAAACATAATTAGTATTAATGCAATCAATAATATAGAAATAAATTCAAACATAATTTATTAATTAAAATAGGGACATAATTGATAAGGTAACAAACAAACAATACATAAAAATATACCTTGATAGACTAATGAATAAAATTGACGTATAAAGTTTTTAAATATAGAGCTAAATACAATAAAAATTTGAGCAAATAGAGAAAGAGAGCTAAATATCAATATGTTTATCATTATCAAAAATTTAAATAAAGAGTACCTTAAATTGCCTTGTAGTATGTTGACCAGCTTTGACACTCCAAAGGGTTTTATAGGGAAATAACTGAATCATAGAATGAAACGAATTATCTCACACATATATATACACACACTAAACAGTGTGCACACCTCTTTGCAATGAACTTCAGTTGTGTACCTTGACTGATCATCAATTTTGTCAAAGTCAATTCCTTTTTCTGCAAATTATTGACCCGGAGTTTACACATTAACTACACTTCATTTTTGTGTTCAGGTGAAGTAGTACACTCATCAATAGAAAATGACCTGAAAAAAGGCGTATTTGGTTTCTGCTTCTACCGTCATATACAAACATAGTAATTAGACGGGATGATTTCGATCGAATTACATATGTATGAGTAGATTCAAGTTATGGTTTATACTTGACGGTCAAAAAGGTAATATCAAAATATCTATTTATTTTTTTCGACACAAAACCTCCTAAATCATTCTATTTAAAAAATTACATAATTCTTGGCGAAAAATTGTTCAAATCTGACACATGAACTACTAATAAAAAAATTAAAAATCTTGAGGAAAAGTGTTTTCAGTGAATACATTCAAAACCCTTTTCAGCCCATACCAAAAGTTACATGTTCATTACCCAAACCATATGAGCCGTCTTCTTGCCACCCCTAACTCTGATTTTATATACCAGGATAGTTTATGGAAAACTGTAGTTCAATCTTGTCTTTTTAAAGTGCTGAAAGCGGGAATCATGACCCTGCATTAAAAACCCAATAAAAATGATTAAAAAATCATTGCACGATTCTTAGTGTCGAAGTGTTCACAAATATCCTTGATTGAATTGTCGATTATTATCACCTGGAAAACAAATATTGCTAAGATAATTTAATCGTCTTTTAAAACCTTATAAAATTAAACGAATGAGATAGAGTTTTTACTGAAGGGCAGGAACCATCGCTCCAATTTAGGAATGGAAAATTGGTTTTGAATTTAGAAATTATTGAACGAACTTTGGATAGAGAAATTCACGTGGCATGTAAAACTTTTGAGAAATCGTGAGGGTGACACGTAGGATTATTGATTATTTGTCGAAGAAAAACGTTTCACATAGGAAAGATATATGATATCCTCTATTAGTTAGATAGGGAGATAAAAGTAAAATTACAACTTGCTAGTAAATATCATATCGATTAACAAGTATGTAACCAGAATTTAAAAGTGGATGGCTACTATGAGACATATGCAGCTGATTAGGCGGGTAAATGGGGAAAAAAATATGAACAGACTAATGTCATATTTCCACAACAAATATTTATCTTCCTCTTCTTCAATTCTACCTGCATTTTCTACATTCATTTCACATCTCTTCCAAAGGTACATATATATGTTTTCCTAATGCTCTTGTTCATATATTTCATTGTTTGACATCCAACAATATTTTCAATGTTCCTTTTAGAAGTTTCATCAAACCTTACATTCACAATTCCATTTTTTCAGCTAATTCACAAATCCTTTAGATACCATTATCAATTTTTTCTAAGAACGAAACGGTTATTCCTACTTAAGCATTCATATGAGTGATGCAAATAAATTTTTTGATTGTTCAATTTGTTTGTAACATGGATTAGGTGTTGAACAGCTTAAAATGAGAAAGAACATGCGACATCAGGAGTCGTCTAATATTTCGTTACAGAATGGTAAAGATCCAAGATGTATGAACAAAATATTCCATGCTCTTAATCGTCGCCATCGATGGCAAAATGTTCGAAAAGGGATGCCTAATAAAAGGCAAGGTTCTGGAAAACAAATTATTGGTAAGTTCATCTTAATTTTGTTCTAATCCTATAGTAGTCTTTAGTTTACTAACTTGGTTCAAAATCAATTTCTAAAAATGATAGCAGAAACAGGAAATACAGATATATTGATTCATTCAATATGATACTATAATTAAAATATGTACAAGTTTAACTAAATTTAAGTTGCAAATGTCACCATGAGTCTTGTACACATATTTTTTGCTGCGCCTTAACAAGTTCAAAACATGTCCAATTGAAAGAATATGATTCCGATAAAACGTAATACATGCAGATTTCCAAAGTTTTATGAAACCTTGGGTACGAATAGGGAATCGACTTTTAAATAATTTTTCAGATGGGGGGACTAGCGAACCCACATCAGACAAACGTCAACCACAAGATATTCATCATGATCCTAATAAGAACAAATCCAAAGTAAGTTCAAGTAACATGTTTCTGTTTGATTTTATGTAACCAACTCAAAACTAATATATGTTATTTGTTACCAGATTGAACGAACAGGTACAGAATCTACTGCAGTATCATCCAAAGCCTCAAAAAGATTTCGAATAAGATCTTTAATCTCGGATGAGATGGCCAAACGAAGTGGGATAAATCGTTGGCGACGTGCCTCTTCCCCGACACGTTCACCTTCAAGGAAAACAAACTCAAGAAAGGTGCTATTGAAAGTGGGAAGAATCAAAAACCTCCAACAAATGTTGTTGAAAGTAACTCTGAAAGTCCATCAACTACTAAGAAGAGAAAATGTGATATATGTGCAGCCATGTTAACTGTCAGTTACTTGAAACAAAAAGGACTTGCAAATGCGCAGCGAATCAATGAACAAGATATAGATGAAGATGAACAACCTGCAGCTTCCTTTGAAATGTTACAAGTATCAGATGGTCATGATACACATAACTTACATTCCAAAATAGGACTAACAAAGTCTTTTTCATTCCCAATTCTTGGATCATCGAAAACAAAAGATTTTGAGCTAGAAGAGTTTAAGAGAAAAATAAAAGATTGTAAGGATTTACATACTACCAAGGAGAAATTCGTTCTGCCACTGAACCAATGGATAAATACTGGATTTTTAAAACCGATGTTAACACGGCCATCGTCTTTTAAAAGCTCGTCTACAAATTCACAAAAGGAGAAAAAACAAACCACAAATAATTCCAAGAGTCTTAAACAAAGATTTGGTTTTGCAGTCAAAGACAACAGAAAGGAAAAGCGTAGGATTCTTATGGATGCAGTTTTTCACAAAGTTCCTTACGGTCGTAGATCTTCTAAAGATCCAAAAAAATATTAGCCCTAAGAAGCTAAAAGGCAGAACTACTACTAGTAGTAGCAGAATTGATCAATCGGGTGGTACTGAGAAAACGTGTAGTCTTAAGAAAACATCATCCACGAGTGAAGCAATGAGCAAGTATCGTAAGTTACTAAGCCAAACATCAACTAGAGATGAAAAGTTACATGTTACAGATCATAAGCCAAAGCTATTTGTAGCCGGGGAAAATTTTCTTGGTTCAAGTACCAGAATGACACATAAAAGAATTCGCTCGCTACCTAATATTAGTCCCTACTATTTCAAGGATGACCATGAGTTTCCGGTTAAACCGAAATATGGACATGCACTTAAGTATATCTAATGCAATATTTGATGAAGAAAAGTTTTCAGATCATTTTGTATATGCAGAGAGAAGAAATTTTCCAACTTCTGTAACTGAAACTGGAAAGCAGCCAATTTTGTATATGATGAACAGTTTGACCGCCAAAAAGAGTCTAGTTCTGCAATAGAAAATGGAGCCAAAGAAGCTAAACTAGTTAAAATAGATGAGGCCATTGATGAAAATCTCAGAGTGGGTCAAAAGTCTAGCAATCATCAAGAAAAAAATGATCACCAAAAAGAGTTGAGTGATGCTATTGAAGCTACTGCCAAGGAATCCGATTCAGTAAACAAAGATGAGGTTGATGATGAAACTCTTGGAATGGGTCAAGATAAGTCCAATCGTCATGAAAAAATAGACAATGAGCCTCATGTTGTCATTGAAACTGAGAAAGACAAGAACTTCAGTGACATTCTTGGAATGTTCAAACATGCTTCCGATGAACAAAAAAAACAAAACCAAGAAATGGAGTCTAGTAGTGTAAGTCGAAAAGTATCCAACAACACATCAGTTGACAAACATCATGGTGCTGACAGAAAGGTAGAAGCTGGCCAAAAGACTTTGGATTATCAAGAAAAAGATAAGTCAGAGTTAATCAGTGATTCTGGTGTTAATAATGAGCAGGGAATTCACAAAAACCTAGAAGACGGCAACAAGACTTTGGGTCATCAGGAAAAAGACCATTTACCATTAACAAGTGATGCTAAGGATGAATGTTTTGTTCAAGATTCAGTAGTTGACTCATCTTCTCTAGTCAACATATCACACTCTCCATTGAAAGGTATGATCAATTTCTAGTTTCATTTTTTTAATATTTATTCATTTTGGTTGTTTCATAATAGTAATGGTACTAATAAGGTATCAAAGATTGTTTACAGGTTAACATACTAAGATTCTAAAATCAGGATCTATAATCTTGTTCCCTACATTCATTTTTGCAGATTTTTCTGTTGAAAATCAACAGCGCATATCCTTTAACATGGATAAGCTATCTACTTGTGACAAAAGACCTTACTATCAAAAAGCTCTAGACATGAGTTCAATTGACGCTCAGATGATGGAAACTGAATTTCTGCACTTGAATATAGAATCACTTAAGGACAATGCTGAATTCCAATTCGTAAAAGAAGTGTTGGAGTGTTCTGGTTTTATTGAAAATGATCTCCTAGGAGAATGGTATTCAACCTTCCAACCAATCGATCCTGTATTATTCGAGGAAGTCGAAACTAGTTTCCTACAAACTAAAAATCTTGAAGAGTTGGATTCGATGAAAGATGAGGAAGTTGCTGAAAAGATCATAGACGACCATCATCTTCTTTTATTTGATTTAGTTAATGAGGCCTTATTGGAGCTTCATAATAATACTTTCACATATTGTCCTCATCCATTGACTTATCGTTCAAAGGTCCAGCCAATGCCTGTAGGAAGTTGTGTTCTAGAAAAGTGTGGAATATTGTTACAAAGTACTTGAGTTGGAAACAAGAACTACAACCGTCGTCAGATGATGTAGTGAGCCGTGATTTATTGAAAGGGGATGGTTGGATGAATCTGCAAGCTGATGCAGAATTTGTAGGTTTTGAACTTGAAAAGATGATTACTGATGACCTTCTAGATGAGCTTGTTTTTGATGATTTATTGATGTAAAACAGCATTATTTTATGTATATAAGACTGCAACATTTATGTCCCCATATTTTGTTTAAGTTCATGAACATTACAGTATCAATTTATATTTTTTGCGTATATTTAGTGATTGTAATGTATAGCAATTCTTCAAAATCCAATCTTCAATACCTCATACCATCATTTAAGAAAAATGAAATAAAACATCGTTATACCAAAAACTATCATATTCATATCATATATTTGTATATTGATCTATCAATTTATATAAAATAATAAATAAGCAGGAAAATGTTAATAAAGAGGAGACAATAGTTTCATTTTCGAATCAATAATTGGCAACTCTTGGAAAAACCTGAAAACCTCTGTGCCTATAATTAATCATATTCATATAATTGATGATAGGGCAAGCAAATGATCGTGACACATGCATATATTGAAAGGATTTTTACGTGATCATAAACAGGTCATAAGATACGGTACAACTTGAACTTTTGTCGAAATTGATAACAGTAAGTAAGGTGGAAGAGTTAGGATAGTAACCCTTTAGCCAACGTCATGATACTTTTAATAAAATATATAAACAATTCATAAACTAAATAAAGTTAGGTTTAGTATTACTAATTTGAGAATGCTCAGAATGATCTAATTTTCAAAGCTTGAATCTTGCTCTTAATCTTCTCTTGAAATCGAGAACCCCTTTAATACGTCACCGGTAATTGATAGCCGAATGAGCAGTAGACTGTAAGTGTAGGCTAAACCCTTTCAACAATCGAATAACATTAACGTTCTACTTAATATTAGTTTTACAATTCATTTCTTATAAATGAATTATTCAATAATATCAAATATTATTAATTTTTTTTAATAGTTTTACATTACTTATTCAGTTGTACTTACCAATATGACTATGCAGTATTTATATGAAACTAGATGGAATGTTTATAATAATATTAAAGTGCATAATGTTTTCATATATGTTGATATATAAAAAAGCAATTAAATTAGAAAAAGATTTATATGAAAACTGTAACATTCTAAATTTTATAAAACAGATAAAATACTATAGCTAATATTGAAATAAATTTCGATGGCAATTTTTGTACGGGGGATAGGATTGTAACACTCCGAATCTTTAAAAGGAAAATTCAAAGTTTTGGCAAATAATTTTAAAACAGATAATAAGGAATGTTTGTGACAACAATGAAAATTGAAAGGGTTAGAAGATTTTGATTACTCCGTAATATTTAAAGAATGCAAAGGATAACGTTTTTAAGAATATAAAAGTAAAGGTAAAGTATGACCAAAATTCTTGATTTTGAGTTGTAGTTGGTTTGTTTAATATATTGGATAAGTCATAAATGTGGATAAACATGAAGGCTAATAATGTTGTAGTAGGAAACTAGGCGGTTTGATTGAGTATAGATTGTTACCCCTAATTACTATTAGAAAGGGGCAAAAGAATAATAAAAAGAGTTTTGACTATCATATGTCCTAAAGGTATAAAATAAGAAATAATTAATGAGTCTCAACTTTCCTTCTTCAATTAAAAATCAATTTAAATATGTAAATATATGATTTAGTTGATGTGCATCAATTACACTTTTGATGTAATTAAAAGACCTTAAAGTTTATTAACACTTTTTATCTGATGGTTTTAGGTATAAGATAGTTAAATCCTAACAAAAGAAAGAAAAAGAAAAAAAAAATGAAAAACAAGGTGTTGATGTTTCTGTTGACCGTGAAGAATAGCGAACTTTTAGTGACGTTCTGGGAAGTTTACAAAAAAGAAAATATTAGAAGGCATAAGTAATTCAAGGTGGATTGAGATCAAATGATGGGTAATTGTCAAAGTGAATTTTACCAAACTTGTTTGATTTGTAATCGGTTCTTAAATTGTTTATCTAAATTTGTATATGTTATAATATGTTTATAAAATTGTTTAGTGTTTTATAAAGGATTAATTATTTTGTTATATATTTAACTTTATTTTTTTTTTTATTATATGTTTTCAACTTTAAGATCTTACATTGTACAAGAAAAACTTTCGAAACTTTTCTATTATATGCTGACTTGTCTTTTTTGGTCTTGACAAAAAGAAAAACTTTTCTTTGTTGGAAGGGCAAAAAAAAAATATTACATGCAATAAAGAGTTTTGAAAATTTACTTCGTACAACATTACAAAGTTAAAGTTAAACGCATAACGAAACAATTAACTCATTTATAAATGTTTTGATAATGTGAATTTTGTGAAAACAAAAATGTTAAAAAGCTTATTGATTATCCATTATTTCAATAATAGTGAAATCGTATAAGAAGTGAGCTAAAAGGTGGATGAAGAACAAATAGTGAGGTAAAAAAAAGTGAATGGACAACAAATAGTAAGCTAAAACAGTGAATGAAGACAAAAAATGTGATGTGTGAAGCTACGGTTTGCCATCAAAAAGAGTAAAAAAAAAAAAAAAAAATCAAAATAAAAAATAGGTTGTTGAATTGAATCATTATTGCTTAAGTGAGAAATTAGTATTAAAAATTGTTAGTTAAATAATTTTTTCTCGAAACCATGATTCTCACAACTTGAATCGGCAAACAACCGAACCATTGGGACCTTCAACCCCAAGATGTGATGAGTCGACATCGAGGTGCGAAATGACTCCGTCGATAAGAGCTCTGGAGTCATCAACTATGCCAGATCTTAAAGAGGTCATACTTTTATCCTAATATAGTAGCTATGACCCAGTCTTCTCCGCCTTCTGCCCTGGGTAGAAGCCGCGCCTCCCCAAAATGTGACTTCTTACTTAAGTAATAAGGGTCTAGTATATATTAATGTTATTCGTTCAAATATTGCTTATGCAGTTCATGTAGTGAGTCAAGTTGTGTCTGCTTCTACCGTACGAGTATTTTAGCTGTCTCAAACATTTTTAAAATTTTTGTAACTCAGGTTAGAGAATGTTAGACTAAAAAGTGTAGAACTAATTGCGTGATAGTATTGTAGAAAGTTTAGAGTATACACAATTTCTGATGAATTAAGATCAATAGTAGGATCATACTCTAATATAATAAGTTCTTTCGAAAACATAAGTTCTATACAATTCAATTTATGTTAAACAATATAGGATTAATTGTTTCGTTATGCACTTAACTTTAATTTTTTATTGCTTTCAACTTTAAAATCTTCTATTGTATAAGGTAAACTCTCAAAATCTTTTTATTGTATGTACTATTTTCTTTTTTGGCCATTTCAGAAAGATAAATTTCTTTTTTGTTAAGACCGAAAAAGATACGCTAACATACAATAAAGAAATTTTGAAAGTTTACCTTATATAATAAAAGAATTTACAATTAAAAATATATAATAGTAAAATGTTAAAGTTAAACATATAATAAAATAATTAATCCAACAATATATGAGTAATATTCCGATATCTTTATACAATAATCTGTACTAAAAATCTGATCACCGATAATCAGCAAGATAAGCCCTTGACTTTAAAAAAGGGTAGGGCTGTGCATTAGTGATTTAAGTAACACAATCCATATAAAATAGTAAAATTATTAATTAACAAGCTGCCGACGAATTAGTGAAAGGATTCAAATGGTAAGGTTTATGAGCCATAGTAAAAGGGCTATTTGTGGTGGCCGAATTTGTGTCTTCGATCTTTTCACACGATGGACACATGGTGAGGGTGGCCATGTACAAGGGTGGTTGTGACACCTTTTGTGCTTTTAGTTGTTGAACCTCTTGCCGGAGTCTTTGGTTCTCATCCGTTAATGTCTTGCAACATTTCTTTAAGTACTCACAATCCACCTCAGTTTGCTTCAACTTTGTTCTTCCAAAAATAAAAAATCTATTAAGTTTTGTGGATTAGTGGGATTTTAGAATAGTATAAAGTTGTGTAGAGAAAATAATAATATACCTGGCCCTCCTATTTTGGAACCAAACTTCAACTTGTCTGGGCCTTAGCTTTAAGTCCCTTGCAAGTTCTTGCTTTTGTGTCTGCTAATATATAATTCCAACCATTATTAGTTCTAAAATGATGTAATTGACACAATAATACAAATATAAGTAACCGGGGGAAAAGACACGAGGCCCCTCTACTCCTCTAGAAAGATTTCATAGAATGAAAAATTATAAATGGATAACTTTTTTCCCGTTCAAGTAATTCAGGAGGAATGATGAATTTTTTCTATTTCAACGTTCCTACTCAGATGCATACGATCTAACTAAAGTATTCCGTTACAAACTTTAACATTTTTCCTGAACACTCAAAAATGTTTACCTAGGATGATTCAAACATGATATCTCTTATGAGGTCACCGGAACAATTCACTAATTGATTTGAAGGGATTTTTTTAAAATAATGACTTTGTCATCCATGTTCGTCCCTTTAATAATAGTTTCTTAATTCCGTCCCTGTGTAACTGCTAAAGTGATATATAGGACACTTACCGGGTTTAAAGCAGTGTGAAGTTTGAAGGCTTTCTCAAGTAATCCAGATTGAGCTTTTGTTAACCTGAGTTTTTTCTTACCATTCACACCACCATCTTCATCTTCTTCACCACTAGTGTTCTTCACTCTTTCGGATTCTTCATTAGCAATCTGATCTCTCTCCCTCTTCACACTTGAATTGGAGACTGATGAACAAACGGTTGCACCACCACACGAATCACCGGAAAGAGCCAAGGTAAGACAAGGTTGAAAAGGCTGGTCGGAGCTTGGGTTAGGTTTCTTGGTGAGGTTCGTTATGTTTTCGGTCTTGGATGATATTGAATTAAGGCGTAGTTCGAGTACAAGTTCGGTTTTGGTTAAATTGTGGAATCCCATATGAAAGTTTGGATGGAAGTACGATAGGAGGAATGAAGTTTAGAATAAGAAAGTATGATTGGTTTGAAAATTGCAAAGAGTTGAAGGAGAAAAAAGGAGAGAATATAGAAATAATCGGTGGTTATGATTATTAATAATGAAATAAATGAATGGTCGAAAAACATATAGAGGGTGTGGGGACGAAATTTGTATTATTCATCAAAGAAAAGAAAAAGAAACAAACAGCTCTCTCTACACATTTTTTATTGTTTCCTTATATTATATACGCACATACACATATGTATGTATGATTGCATGCATGCATGTTGCATATATATATAGTTATGTATGTTTGTTAACTAGTGATCGAACCAACATATATGTATACACAATCTAACATAATTATATTTTGATACTAAAAAGGGGGGGGGGGGGGGGGAGAAAAACGATATGAGTATTAAGATATGATGATTTAAAATAACATGTTTATGAATGTGAAGAATGTAAGTTAAAGAAGGTTCGACCTTAGTCTGTGTTTTGATGATGATATGATGCCCATCACCGAATAAAACACTTTCGACCTACTATGTCTATTTCATGTGTAGACGTAGTAAATTCCAATCAATATATCATTTGTTTTATTGTGCTCGAATGAAGAGAAAACGCGTGTTTTATTTGTCATTATTACAGTTATAAACGTATAAACTCAACTTCAAAATATCTATTTTGACAACTACATGCACCTATGTATCATATATATCTCTAATTTATAAACATGTAATTTTGTTTGTCCGGTGATTAACATTTAATTTAATTTTAATTTATACAAAAAGATGTATGTTAATTTGCAATTGATTTACATAATCAAAAAGGTAAATATAATTTATGCAAAATTAAGATGCGTATATTTCTCTAACTTACCTGGTTAAAAGTATCATTTCAGAGCTACTTATATTGAATGTTTATTATAAATGCATGATGTTACGTCTACGTATATGCACACACTCATATTAATTTACATTTACATGCATACATAGTATTTATGTATGCTTACGTGTATATAGTTGCTTACACATAAATAACTAGTTACGTCTAACGGTGGATTGTAATAATGTCTTTAATCTATTTGCGATGGATTTTTAAAAGTGGAAAGTTAATGAAATTATGTAATTTCCTAAATAGAGTGAGACCACATGAAGTGTCCCTTTTGTACATATTTGGTCCAATTTCGTGTAAAGAGATATACAGATAGTGTTGACGACTTCACGTTATCTTACAATTGCTTCTTTTGCTAACTTTCATAAACTGAGGGGGCAGCGAGGATTCATTCATATACGTGAATGTGGGGTAGCTAAGTTGTTTTTAATTCATGCATGTATCAATGAGATTATGCCAAATTCATCTATTGCAACTAATATATCTTTCTTGACATTAACATAGTATAAATTTAAAATGAATAGAGAAATAATAACGGAATGAATTACCTGTTAGTACATATCTAGTGTAACTTGCTTCATGTGATTAGAGCAAAGAGAGTGGTAAGCAGAAAGCTGATGTTGAAGACCAATCATACATAGTGGAGTACTTTTCGTCAATGTAGTATTTCTTGTAGAAGGTTCAATGTCTAATCATTAATGGATTTGTGGGTTCCATCTTTTGTTTTCATTTTTTTCTCTTGGTGTAATCTCATTGATTAAAAAGTAATTAGTGAGTCTATCTTTACACTGTATTTCACTTTTAGTGCTCTAACATGATTATAAATATAAATACATAATAAAATAGAAAATTTATAAAAAATAGAAAATGAAACATTATGAAAAAGTAACTAATATAAGATGTAAAATTATAACTATTTTAATTTAATACTTTTTTCAATTTCAATGTCAGGTTGTTACCCATATCCTTTACGACCCTCGTTAAGAAGTTAATTTTTTACAAAATATCGCCAATCATCCAAGGATGATTGAAGTTAAATTTTCAACATTAATTATCAGTCATCCCACATTATGAAAAGTTTTTGCGTTGACCATAACTTAGTATTATGATTGGCAAAATTCATTATATAATTGTACGAGTGTTCAGTATAATACTAATATATACTCGGTATAGTAATTGTATGAGTCTTAAACATATACAAGTGTTGAAGACAATTTCATTTTATATTCGAGGATAACTAGATAATACGAAGTGAAATTAAGGTGGCCGAATATGATTGGTGATGTATTAGAAGCCAAAATTAACTTAGCTGAAATGGAAAGTTTGATGAGGTGTTAAGGGACCAACTTACATGATTATATGTATTAGGTTTCATACATATAATAAAGGGCATGTCCAATAAAAATGCATTGTCGGCACACATATATGTTCTCATCCTCGAAAAGTTAGGTCACGTATTTCTTAAAATTTATTTCCTTATCTACATTATTTTTAAAATGACACACAATTCAATTCAGGCACTTTTAATTAAACCATACATACATATATATATATATATATAACATGGCTGACCTACAAGGAAGGTGAAGTAAATCTGAGTCGCATGTTAACATTCACCACGGATGAGTTAACATTATAACATTCATGAATGTTAACTCACCCGTAGTGAATGTTAATTAACATTCATGAATGTTAACGGATGTTCTAGATTTACTTCCCCATTTTCCTCAAAATTACCTTTTCGTCCCTCTATATATGACACTCGTCATTTTTCAAAATAAATGTAATATTCGATGTATATAGCTAATTATATGACAACATAAAAAATTGAAAGGTTTATTTTTTAATATTTTTTAATAGTATATGTTATTTTACGCTAACTATTAAAAATAGGATAATATGTTTGTAAATATATGTACTAAATTTTTCATGATATTTTTTTATTCATCTAACTATTAGCTATCCTATTGTATATATTTATCTTATCAGTCCTTTTTATATCGATCCCTTGTAACACTCTAAAATTCAAACAACTGAAAATAAGGCATCAGCTGTCCGAGTGAGGTGTAATTAGACCAGGTAAAGTAGTTTTCAACCGGGTGACCTGGAACAGAAAGTGGAGGAAGTTAATTCTCCCGTCCGGGTGAGCCTTCACCTGTCTGGGTGATGGTTATGTGAGGTGTGTCTTTTGTCCTGGGTGGCTGTGTTTAAAACGAGAGCCAAATGGGGTCACCCGTCCGAGTATCCCTTCATTCGTCCGGGTGAGTGTTTTATTTTGCTGTATTTTGGGGTTTTGACTCTAGAATGTTGTTGACTCATAAAAACACAATCCAAACGATTTCACCAACATTTTCTTGTATAATCTGGAACGAGTAGGGTGGAGATCATAGGTTCTTATCCTAAATAGAGCTAAGGAGTTGGAATCAAACATTATCCATCATCATCTAACTAAGGTATGTATGTTTTGAGTTATTCGAACCAATTTTTAGGTGAATGACAAATTAGGAGTTTGAATGGCAATGTTAGATGAAGAAAATCTAGAAGTTGCATTCATTTGAGTATGTTACCCCTAATTGTTGCTATGAAGAGGTTAAATAATTGTATAATGTTGTTGATGAAGTAGTGTCTAGTTAATTAAGTAAGTAAATGACCTGAAACTGGATTTCACTCATGTGAAGAGGATAATTGTGCGGATGATGAACTTAATTGTTGTCACTAATTGATTTGGATGACAATTAGATTATATAATTGTGTAGAGGAATTTAAGGTCCTTGACCTACCCAAAAGTTATATGCTTAGATGTTATAAACTTAGATGTTATAAATTCAAATGTTATATTCTCAGATGTTGTATACTCATATATTATATACTCAGATGCTATAATCTTAGATGTTATACAGGCAGAAGTTAAATATTTAGATGTTAAGTTATTCAAATGATTATTTATTCAGGTGTTAATTGTATGGATGTTAAATGCTTACGGGGGATGTTTCGGGAATGTAGAAATGATTTAAAATATTCTTAGCTTATTATCGGAATAATCGATGATTGAGATTTGGATGAAGTGTGAATATTAATTTGAATTAGTGTTGTTATTATGAATACTTATTTATCTACCTATATACTCACTAAGCTTTACGCTTAGTTCATTAGTTGATAATATTTTGTAGGTACTAGTGATTTGGATAAGAAAGATGACCGCGGGAAGGGCTTGGGTTAGATTGGAAGTAGTTTTACAATTGCAACGTTTTAGCAAACCTGGTTGTCTTAAACACATGTTATGGTTATCAAACTTGAATGATGTGGCCAATCTATTTTGAATCAATTGTCCAAATGGGTTGATTTCATTATACACTAGTTGATCTGTTGACAATGTAAAGTTGTTGAACAGTTGTATTTTTCATGAAATAATGATATTTATAATATAAGTCCTATTTGTTATGATTGTATAGAGAAAAAAAAACAAAAAAATTTGGGGCCTTTCATCCCTCCTATTGCATTTAGTTGTTAACTTAAACCGAGTTGACCGGCAATCATTTGATTACGTGACTTGGAAGAGCTTATGTATCAATGACATGTCATTGTATTATCACTAAACAATTGGATACATTTTTTTCCACATCAACTTTATCATCTATAACTTTCCAACAACACCATTTGTAACATCCTCCCCAATGGCCTAGTATTTTTAGGTAAATTTACCTTATGTTACCTTATTTACTTGAATTCATTTATATGAAATGTTTGAATGTATAATTGTTAGGAATAATTAAATGGGAATTACGGTATTTTTAGTTTAAAATACGGATTAGCCTAACTATTATAACTAATACCATCGTGTGCTAGATTAATGATAATAATACATCGTAGTATACGTAAATCATTATATATATATCACAAATCTGGAAATCAGCTCATTTCTTCATTTCATCTTCATCTTTCATCTCAAGAACACACACAAACACCAAGAACACACACTAAACTCAAATTTGCAATTCAAGCTCAAATCTAGCCCAAAACACCTCCAAATTGTGTCATTAGATTCGGAATTCATTATAGATCATTCCTACAACTCGTTTCTGTGGATTAAATCAGATTAAGGTTAGTTTTGATTAGTTTTTTTTGTTTTTACAAAAAAGTGAGAAAGTTAGTTGGTTTGATTTAATTATGTGTTTTTATGTTGAATTGATGCATTTCGAGTGTTTGTTTATGTGTTTACTAAGTGTTAGAACGTTTAATTTGTGTAGAAACGTTGTTAGAATTCGATTTGTGAATTTTTGGTGAAAATCAGCCAGTTTTCTGCCCAGTTCGCAGGATGAACTGGTTTGGCGATATTGCAATATCGCCCTCCAATATCGCTACCCAATATCGCGATTAATTTCGCTTGCAATATCGCTAGTGGCGATATTGCAATGTCGCTAGGGTGCTGATTTTGAAAATGCATAAGTGTTACTAAGTTTTGTGAAAATCTTACTAAAAATTAGATTTTGATGAAATTCGCATGGTCACTCGGAATCGATCAATTAATCAAGACTATGTACCATAGCCCTGTAAGTTTTTGGCCTTTCGGGGTCGTCTTGGGCTTCAAAATGGCATTTTTCAGTTTTTAAATGACGTTCCGGGATTTTCGAGTTTCGTTCCAGATTGAACTCTTATTTCCTTAGACTTCAGGGAATTACCGGCTTGTAAGAACGTGTTATTATGATGATTTAAACTTGATAAATGTTTATTATCTGGATAAAATACATTGAAATATGTATACGATTTCAAGGTGAGTTACTAACTCATTATCTGTTGTATTCTCAGATCAGACAAAGACTCAGTAATATTAGAATTCTGAGAGGCGGACAGTAGCAGAAAGGTGAGTGGATCTGCAACTCATAATTTGAGTTAGTTGTAATGGTGTAATTACAACAAGTAACGTAAACCTTGATTGACTATTTAGTCTGAGTTATGATTGAATATATCTGCTTGTTATGCATATGTGGCCTTCGGGCATCTGTGTTATTCAGAGGTCAATTGCGATTGGACTTGGCTACTACTGTGTTCAACACACGTTCCAGATACATGTGTTGTCGCTGGAAAGTGTGTTGTGGTGTTGTAGTGCCAAGTTATCGGCCTATTCTGTATGGGCCTTTACAGATTGTGGTAAGTGTTACTGTGGGCCACCGCGGCTGTAGGGTTCCGCAGTAACCGCCGATCCTCTTGAGTTTATGTGTTTATTGTGTTTAGTGTAAACAGATTATTAAGCTAAGTTGAATTGTTAGTTGTACATTCATTCACTTAGCTTTGTGCTAATCCCACCATTTCCCTTCCTGCAGGTTATGCATGTCTTTTGTGGGTTGGGCAGGAAGGTGGTTTTGAAGAATGTTTGACACGTGCCATCACTCTGATATGTTTTTGAATGTTTTGTAAATTAACGTGTATGTGGATTTTGTATAACAATTATATGTTTTGTTTCAGTAGTGTTTTAATATTGTAAACTCGCGAAAAAAAAAATATATGGTCATTTTGTAAGATAAGTTATAATATTATCTTTTATCCATCGCTTCCGAGTCAAATGACAGATTTAACCCTATCTTAATTTAAGGGGTGTTATAAGTTGGTATCAGAGCATGGATTTGGGTGAATTGTACATTGATAAGTGTTCAATCCCAAATCTGTACGCATTTTGTCAAACATTCTAAGGTGTGGGATTTTGTAGTGTAAGTGAATTGGGTTGTACCTTAGGCTCTAACGATTAACGGTTTGTGAGCTGTGTTGTGTTGACAGACATGGCAGATAACGAGCAACCAACCATTACCCCTAATAACGCCTCCAGGACCGATATTTCTCAGCATGATCACCCAGATGATAGACAGGGTCATAATGGTACATCTTTTTCAGCTCATGTGGATATGGACCGAGATGAATATATTTTGCAACTAGAGGATGAGTTACAAGAACTTCGGGATTATAGACAGAGGAATGAGACCCGAATTTCTCAACCACCAGTATCCTCAACTCAGCTACCATCATCTTTACCTTTTTATTCTCAGCCTCAACACTCGTTTGGTACATCACATCAAGTTTCGATGCCATATGTGAGTTCAGGACCAATTGATTACCGATTTCCTCCAGTACATAAGATGTGTTCTTTCAAGACTTTTATGGCATGCAAACCTTCAGAATATTATGGCAGTTCTAATCCTTCGGTGACTTTGGATTGGTTGAGAGATGTAGAAAGAAAGTTCGAGGTATGTCGTTGTGAAGATGAGGTTAAAGTCCCTTATGCTGTTCAACTTTTGAAGGGTCAAGCTATGACATGGTGGGACTCGATAACAGCTACCTTGTCACCTCAGCAAAGAGAGGGCATTCGTTGGTCTGATTTTTACAATGAAGTGTGCAAGCAGTTTTGTTCTGATTTTGAGATGGCTCGTATTAGAAGAGAATTTATGGAATTACAGAAAACTGATAAGATGTCGATTGATGAGCTAATTATGCAATTTTCTGAGAAACTGAGATTCGTTCAGCAATGGGTTCCTGATGACAGAACTAAGATAGAACATTTTGTGGGAACTTTACCTCCGGACTATCGTACCACAGTGAGATTGGCGGGCTCGTTATCGCAAGCTTTTAATCTCGCTCGATCAGTGGATTCTGACTTCAAGGCTCAAGAGGCACTGAATAAGGATAAGTTTTCTCATAGGCATTCTGGAAGTTCTTCAGGAAAGGGTAAACAGAAATGGCAGGGTGGTTCGCAGAACAGGAATTTGGGTAATCGGAGCAATATCAATGACAGATCTAATTGGTGTAGTAGGTGTAAGGCGAGGCATAATGGACCATGTTCCGCACAAACTAATCGTTGTGTCAAATGTGGGGGATTTGGTCATGAACCTAAGGATTGTAGCTATTCAAATTTTGTTTGTTGGAATTGCAAGAAGGAAGGGCATCGAGCTGGTCAATGCCCGGAGGCGGGAAGATTAGGATCAGGTATGGTTGGGGGATCGTCATTTTCTGGCCAGAAAAGGAAGAATGCGCCACCAGCATCAAGTCGGGCTTTTCAAATGACAGTCGATGAGGCTGTCAGAACTGAAGATGTGATTACTGGTACTTTTCTCATTAACTCTGTACCAGCACGTGTTTTGTTTGACTCTGGTGCAAATTGTTCTTTCATTTCTGCATATTTCTGTGATAAATTGAATGTGACTCCTAATGTGATTGCAAAACCTATTGAGGTGGAAATAGCTAGTGGTAGGTCGGTTCCTGTTACCTCTTCGGTAACTGGAGTTAGCATTTTGATTGAGGGTCACACTTTTCCGATGTCGTTTTTGTTGATGCACATTTCTAGTTTTGATGTAGTTATTGGTATGGACTGGTTAAGTCAGAATAAAGCAAGTATAGAATGCCATAAGAAGTTGATTAAAATCCCTATTTCTGAAGGGTCATACGTAGTGACTCGAGGAGATCGTGAGAAAGGGTCTGTTCCCTTAATTTCTGTGATGAAAGCTAGGAAATCTATAGCTAAGGGTTGTGAGTCTTACTTAGCTTATGTCATTGATGCGAAGTTAGAAAAGAAATCTATGTCTGATGTCCGAGTGGTTTCTGATTTCTCTGATGTTTTCCCTGATGAATTGCCTGGTTTACCACCGATTAGAGATGTAGAATTTAGTATTGATCTGATTCCTGGTTCGAATCCAATAGCTAAGTCTCCCTATAGATTAGCTCCTTCTGAAATCCGTGAGATGATGAATCAAATTCAGGAGTTGCTTGATAAAGGCTTCATTAGATCGAGTACTTCTCCTTGGGGTGCACCAGTTTTGTTTGTTAAAAAGAAAGATGGTACTATGCGCATGTGTATTGATTATAGGGAGCTGAATAAGAGAACGGTTAAGAATAAATATCCGTTGCCTAGAATCGATGATTTGTTTGATCAGTTACAGGGTTCGTCATATTTCTCCAAAATCGATTTGAGGTCTGGGTATCATCAGGTACGTGTGCGCGAGGAGGATATTCCTAAGACTGCTTTTCGTACTAGGTATGGTCATTATGAGTTTCTGGTTATGCCGTTTGGTTTGACAAACGCTCCTGCAATTTTTATGGATCTGATGAACCGTGTATGTCGACCTTTTCTTGATAAATTCGTTATTGTGTTTATTGATGACATTCTGGTTTACTCGAAATCTGAGACGGATCATGAAATGCATTTGAGAATCGTGCTTGAAACTTTAAGGAAAGAACAGTTGTATGCTAAATTTTCAAAGTGTGAATTCTGGTTGCGAGAGGTACAGTTTTTGGGGCATGTAATCTGTAAAGATGGGGTAAAAGTGGATCCATCCAAAGTTGAAGCTGTCATGAATTGGAGTGCACCTAAATCACCCTCTGAGATTAAGAGTTTTCTTGGGTTAGCTGGTTATTACAGAAAGTTTATAAAGGATTTTTCTAAGATTGCTGGCCCGTTGACTAAATTGACCCGTAAAGATGTTAAATTTCAGTGGACTGATCAACAGGAAACAGCTTTTCAGAATTTAAAGCAATTGTTATGTCAGGCTCCAGTGTTAGCGTTACCTGATGGATTAAACGACTTTATTGTTTATTGTGATGCTTCTTTTGCGGGTTTGGGTTGCGTTCTTATGCAGCGAGATCGGGTGATTGCTTATGCTTCTCGTCAGCTTAAACCTCACGAAAAGAATTATCCTACTCATGATTTGGAACTTGCGTCAGTTGTGTTCGCTTTGAAATTATGGAGACATTATTTGTATGGAACTAAATGCGTAATTTGTACAGATCACAAGAGTATTCAATATGTGTTTTCCCAGAAAGAGTTGAACATGCGTCAGAGACGATGGTTAGAATTAATTAAAGATTATGATTGTGAGATTCGTTATCATCCAGGGAAAGCTAATGTGGTAGCTGATGCGTTGAGTAGAAAGACATCCTCTGACAAGATTTATTTTATGCGTTTAGAAATTTCATGTGATTTATTGGATCAAATAAAAGCTACTCAGTTGGAAGCCTTGACGGATCATAATTTAAAATCTGAAATCATGATTAAAAGAAAGGATTTATTGGTTGAAGATTCTAGAGGATTAAAGACCTTCCAGTCTCGGGTGTGGATTCCTTTGATTGGTGGACTTCGGGATGTAATTTTAACAGAGGCTCATAAATCCAGATTATCGATTCATCCAGGGAGTACAAAAATGTATCTTGATTTGAAACCTCTGTATTGGTGGCCAACAATGAAGACTGATGTGGCACGGTTTGTTGGTTCCTGTCATATCTGTTCCCAGGTTAAAGCTGAGCATCAGAAACCGTACGGATCATTGAAACAGCTTGAGATTCCTGAATGGAAGTGGGAACACATAACTATGGATTTTGTGACTAAGCTGCCACGAACGCCCAGAGGTAATGATATGATTTGGGTTATTGTTGATAGATTGACTAAAAGTGCTCATTTCCTTGCTACCTGTGAGACTGCTTCACTAAGTAAATTGTCGCAGTTGTATATTAATGAGATTGTTTCGAGGCATGGGATTCCATTATCGATTGTTTCAGACAGAGACTCCAGATTTATTTCGCGATTTTGGCAGAGCTTGCAGCATGAGTTAGGTACCCGAGTTAATCTCAGTACAGCTTATCATCCTCAGACAGACGGTCAGTCAGAGAGAACTATTTAGACACTTGAGGATATGTTGCGTGCTTGTGTGATTGAGTATGGGGGTTCTTGGGATTCTCACCTACCGTTGATTGAGTTTGCTTACAACAATTCTTATCATTCAAGTATTGGGATGCCTCCGTATGAGATGTTGTATGGGCGACGTTGTAGAACGCCCACTTGTTGGTTAGAGGCCGGTGAGAAACAGTTTTCGGGTCCTGATATTGTACAGATTACAGCCGATAAAGTAGCTATTGCTCGTGAGAAATTAAAAGCAGCCCGAGATAGACAAAAACACTATGCTGATCCACGTCGACGACCAGTTACTTTTGTAGAGGGAGAGTTGGTATATTTGAAAGTTTCTCCTTGGAAAGGTGTGATTAGATTTGGAAAACGTGGGAAACTAGCTCCTAGATATATTGGTCCTTTCCGAATTAAACGCGTGGTTAATGATCAGTCAGTTACACTTGATCTTCCTCCAGAACTTTTGGGAATTCACGATACTTTTAATGTGTGTTATTTGAGAAAGTGCAATGTTGAAGACCAATCTCAGATCCTTCCGTTAGAAGAATTGCGTGTCGACCAGAGTCAGAAATTAGTAGAGGAACCTGTCGAGTTACTAGATAGAAAAGTGACCCGATTGCGTAAGAAAGAAATCCCCATGGTTCTAGTTAAATGGAAGCATAGCCTAGGTCCAAACCTCACATGGGAAACCGAGTCTAGTATGCGTACGCGTTATCCTGGTTTATTTAGTCAGGGTTAGATTTCGGGGACGAAATCTCCTTAAGGGGGGAAGATTTGTAACATCCTCCCCAATGGCCTAGTATTTTTAGGTAAATTTACCTTATGTTACCTTATTTACTTGAATTCATTTATATGAAATGTTTGAATGTATAATTGTTAGGAATAATTAAATGGGAATTACGGTATTTTTAGTTTAAAATACGGATTAGCCTAACTATTATAACTAATACCATCGTGTGCTAGATTAATGATAATAATACATCGTAGTATACGTAAATCATTATATATATATCACAAATCTGGAAATCAGCTCATTTCTTCATTTCATCTTCATCTTTCATCTCAAGAACACACACAAACACCAAGAACACACACTAAACTCAAATTTGCAATTCAAGCTCAAATCTAGCCCAAAACACCTCCAAATTGTGTCATTAGATTCGGAATTCATTATAGATCATTCCTACAACTCGTTTCTGTGGATTAAATCAGATTAAGGTTAGTTTTGATTAGTTTTTTTTGTTTTTACAAAAAAGTGAGAAAGTTAGTTGGTTTGATTTAATTATGTGTTTTTATGTTGAATTGATGCATTTCGAGTGTTTGTTTATGTGTTTACTAAGTGTTAGAACGTTTAATTTGTGTAGAAACGTTGTTAGAATTCGATTTGTGAATTTTTGGTGAAAATCAGCCAGTTTTCTGCCCAGTTCGCAGGATGAACTGGTTTGGCGATATTGCAATATCGCCCTCCAATATCGCTACCCAATATCGCGATTAATTTCGCTTGCAATATCGCTAGTGGCGATATTGCAATGTCGCTAGGGTGCTGATTTTGAAAATGCATAAGTGTTACTAAGTTTTGTGAAAATCTTACTAAAAATTAGATTTTGATGAAATTCGCATGGTCACTCGGAATCGATCAATTAATCAAGACTATGTACCATAGCCCTGTAAGTTTTTGGCCTTTCGGGGTCGTCTTGGGCTTCAAAATGGCATTTTTCAGTTTTTAAATGACGTTCCGGGATTTTCGAGTTTCGTTCCAGATTGAACTCTTATTTCCTTAGACTTCAGGGAATTACCGGCTTGTAAGAACGTGTTATTATGATGATTTAAACTTGATAAATGTTTATTATCTGGATAAAATACATTGAAATATGTATACGATTTCAAGGTGAGTTACTAACTCATTATCTGTTGTATTCTCAGATCAGACAAAGACTCAGTAATATTAGAATTCTGAGAGGCGGACAGTAGCAGAAAGGTGAGTGGATCTGCAACTCATAATTTGAGTTAGTTGTAATGGTGTAATTACAACAAGTAACGTAAACCTTGATTGACTATTTAGTCTGAGTTATGATTGAATATATCTGCTTGTTATGCATATGTGGCCTTCGGGCATCTGTGTTATTCAGAGGTCAATTGCGATTGGACTTGGCTACTACTGTGTTCAACACACGTTCCAGATACATGTGTTGTCGCTGGAAAGTGTGTTGTGGTGTTGTAGTGCCAAGTTATCGGCCTATTCTGTATGGGCCTTTACAGATTGTGGTAAGTGTTACTGTGGGCCACCGCGGCTGTAGGGTTCCGCAGTAACCGCCGATCCTCTTGAGTTTATGTGTTTATTGTGTTTAGTGTAAACAGATTATTAAGCTAAGTTGAATTGTTAGTTGTACATTCATTCACTTAGCTTTGTGCTAATCCCACCATTTCCCTTCCTGCAGGTTATGCATGTCTTTTGTGGGTTGGGCAGGAAGGTGGTTTTGAAGAATGTTTGACACGTGCCATCACTCTGATATGTTTTTGAATGTTTTGTAAATTAACGTGTATGTGGATTTTGTATAACAATTATATGTTTTGTTTCAGTAGTGTTTTAATATTGTAAACTCGCGAAAAAAAAAATATATGGTCATTTTGTAAGATAAGTTATAATATTATCTTTTATCCATCGCTTCCGAGTCAAATGACAGATTTAACCCTATCTTAATTTAAGGGGTGTTATACCATTTTTTTCAATGACACATTTTTTCATGTGACACCACCGCTACCAATTTACACCACCTTAACTATCAACATTTATCTTATCCACCTCATCACCATCACCACCATCTCTAACATTTTTCGGCAACATAAACTTTTTCTGATGACACCACCGCAATCAATGTACACCAGCTTAATTAACCACCAACCCTTATCTTCTCCATCTCACCGCCATCTCCGCACATCACTACCATCTCCGAAATTTTTTCGCAACATCATTTTTTTCGGCGACACCACTACACCCACGTTACACCATCTTAATCACCAACCTGTATCATTTTCACCTCGTCACTATCTTCGGACTTCGACATTACCACCATCTCTGACATTTTTCTGGCCAAGTCACTTTTTTTAAGGGACACCACTACACCCATTTTTTACACTACCTTAACTACCAACCCCTATTATCTCCACCTCATCACCATCTTCAGAATTCACTATCATCTCCAACGTCACCAAACTCACCACTATCTCTTAAATTTATTCTATTCACACCACCGCATCCATTTTTCCTGTGGAAATGGTGATGAGAAGGAGAAGATAAGGGTTGGTGGTTAAACTGGTATAAATTGGTTGTGAGGATGTCACCGAAGAAAATAATATCGTTAGAAAAGATGGTGTCCTCAGAATGTTAAAGATGATGTGAAAAAAAAATATTCAACTATTTAATGATATGACAATATCATATCATTGATACATCAACTCTCTAAAGCCACATAATCAAATGAAAACTAGTTACTTTAGTTTCAATTAATGACTATATACTACATAAATAATTAAATAGATAGATAGATACATATGAAAATAAATGACCGAATACATAATAATAATTTCAATAAAAGTTCAATCAATTTACAAACGTGTTGCCCTCATAACTAATATCTGTCATATCATAATTTTTATAAGTATTAATATAATTTATCACAATTCCATGAAAAAAAAAACCGTGTGTAATTCATGAATAGTTACCAAGGCAAAAGCTAAAATATGACAGAACTCATAAGTACTAATTTCGTCTAGAATAAAGAGCATGATTATATGTGATCTAATTAATTCAATCATCATATTTTAAACAAGTTAATGTTACCATATGATGTGGAACGAATTACTAGTGCATTCATTTTGGCTAATCCGTACGAGCTTATGGTGGTCCACTTCATTTTGATTAGGAAGAACCTTCGAGTGGATAGATATATTGACCAATCATTTCCTACCTTATCATGTGTTTATGACATTTGAGAAAATTTAGACGAGCAACAGTAAATAAAGAAAGTCAAGATTATTATGAATGTTATTATCTTTTCAACAGTTTGGGTTATTTGGAGTTTTTAAAATAACGTGATTTTTAACAATTTGAAGTTTCAGAAATTTTAACATCTTAATAGTATTATTGTTAACTTTTTTGATTGGTTATCTAGTAAATATAAAAAATCTAGTATAGATTGAAACATGTAATTACAAAAACTTTTAAACTCTAAGTAATTATTCTAACTTCTTTATAATCTTTTAATAAAATTCTACCATTAAACAAATATATATATATATATTACCAATAAAAACATGAGATATACTCCGTATTATTTTCTTTTTGGGTTGTCTATATCTGCTCTTTCTCATTTGTAATCATACACCACATTATCTATTTTGTTTTTGTAGTTCTAGCTATCTTTTTCTAGATTTACTTTTTTATAATAGTGAATTTAAAATAAGGTTCTAAAAACCTTAAAAACATGGGGTTTTCTTCTTCTTTTCTTATTTTACCTTTTCATATAGAGGAGGACATTTTATTTAAATATATATATTTTTTAATATGAGTTATAATTGTCCATAGTAAGATGTCTTTGATTTATGTAATTTCGTAAGATGTTTTTACTCGATTGAAGACAATATACCTTAAATACCATTTAAGAGAAAATCAAGACAATTATCTGTCAAGAGTCAAGACTAATAGAAAAGATATCTTATTTTCCTGTAAGAGCTACCAAGACATCAAACAACTTATATGATTCTTTTAGTTTCTTAACAAAACGATACATTGTATTATTTTTTTCCCCTTCAAATAGGTTTTAAAATTAAAGATACAAAAGGCGGTACCCACAAATGATTTGGTTGGATGAGATGAGATGGGGGGATGATGATTATGGTACATAGAAGTTGCCAATAATTGTGGGCTTGGAAGTCCTATGATAAGAGTTTTATCTTTTTCTCTTTTCTTTTAGAATATCATATATCGATTTTCTTTCTATTTACGCTTCAATTCTCCTCCTTTTTCTACAAAAGAGTACGTAATAAGCAATTTGATATATACGGTTATTAAAAGGTTTTGATTCTAAAAGAATGTTTTACATTGTGGGAGCTTGTATATATCGTACTAATTAAAACCACTTTATATCTTTGTTCGTTATTAAGCTTCTTTGTTTTTTTAAGGGGGAAGGGATATTGTCACAGATAATCTAATTAACTAACATCAACCCGAATAATTTGAATTCGAAGTTTATTCGGTCACGTCAATTCAAATCCGAAAAATTAAAATCTTATTTGAATCAGGTTACAGATAAATATTTTAAAATTTAAGTAACCCGAATAACCATAAAATTTATTTAATATACAAATATGACTAAAGATATTTAATATACAAATATAACCATATATATAAGTTATTTATGATTTATATGAATATATATCTATGTATAACATACATATAAATTACTTTTGATGATTTATATACGATTAGTGTCATTTTGTAAAGTCTGAGTTTTGTTCAAGATGTAAAAATTTAAGATATCATCTTATTCTAGTTAAAACACATTATCTGAACCCGAGTAGACTGTACTTTATTTGGTTCGGTTTGCAAGTTAAATAATAAACTTAAAAACTCGAATAACTGAAAACCCGAATAATTAATCGAATAACACATCACTTGTAGGTTTGTAATTGTAGGACGAAAAGAATTGAAAAGGAAGTTGTCTTCTTTTAAAACTTAACAAGCTACTTAAGTTTGTAATTAGATAACTAAAATTTTAAAAAGATTAAGTTTGTAATTAGCTGAAGGGATATATGTTACAAAAAGATATCTAACCTTATGAGAATGTTCATATAATTTTGGATAATGAACTATCAATTTAAGGCATATAATATTTTCAACCGTGAACCTTTTTTTAATCAATTTGAAGTTAAACTATTTTTTTGGATCTTAAAAGAGTTTTTCTTTCGATGTTTTAAAATGTTAAAAATAAATCTCTTACAATTACGTTATAGTCGTATATAGAAAGTACCCAAGATACTAATTAGCACAGAGTATAATCAAACACATGGAGTAATATATTCGAAAATAATACCAGCAATATCTAATTCAGTTAAATCCCGACCCGCTTTTTGCTCACTAGCTAATTATATTACGACCACTTAACAATCAAAACCAAAATTGATCAAAATAAATAGACAGATAAATTCTAAACTTTTTAATGCTACTAATCATGAGTATGGGCTTCAACCATGACTCGGTGGATTAACAGTCCAATATGATTGACCCGCTTCCAATGCTAACAAGCAGCCCAATCATTGAAGATTAGTTGAACTGTTTTTTATTATTATTTTCTTGTTTTTAATAGTATATGAAAAATAAAAAGATGATTGCAGAGTATTTGCCTAGCATTATCAAATAATAGTATATCCCAAAAAATCTTACCCACACTTGTTGCCTTGGTGGTGAAAATAGTACGACTAAAGAGTGCGCTGTTTTTGTTACAGTAATTGGCTAAACTAATAGCACTTGTTTACCTACTTACTTACCTAAATAATTTAGGAAGGAAACTATTTAAAATTCTGTTTTAATTTTCATTAGACATCCACAATCAATAAATACACAAGTACAATAATAGCGTTGAATAAGAAATAAGGGACTAAATAGTATTTGATTGATGGGCCTATTTAAGTAAATTATAGGTATGGGCCGGGTGATGGTATATGAGACAAAATGTCATGTTCAATTTGTCCAATCTTGTCCTCACCAAATTGGCAAATTATGCATTGAAAGGACCATACTTACAAGATTGCCCCTTCATTGAATCGTGGTTATCCAAACAATTGACTTTTAATGAAGGGCAAAATTGGTCATCTGGTGGACCCTACCGACCGGTCTACGAGGTTAAAGGGATATGAGGATGAAGATTGAACTTATAATCTTTATATTTATGTTGTATCCCTTATCACTAAGCTACCGTCACATGAACCAATTGACTTGTAATGTTAGAAGACATAAATGGCAAATCAAAAAATGTATTTTTCTTTTACAATTTGGGTATTGTAAACTCGATATATGTTTGGAAATCGTCATGATATTGAAACTTTGTATTAGGAAGTAACATATTCTATATCATACATCAACCATGTAATATTGGTGTACAAATCATCACTCGTTATTTTAAAATTCTGATTTGTACTTAAAAGCTTGAGATCACAAGGTAAAAAAATCCTAATTTTTTAACTTTAGTAGAAGAAATTCATTCGATCTATAAAATTAAATCAGTCAGTTGAAAGGAGAAAATTAACATAAATGCCTAATGTCATAGCATTGGATACTTAGCATGACAAGATTAAATAAGATGTTAAATGGGGCAAGTGTTTTGATTCCCCTAAATTTACATCTACATGTGCTTTTGCATGAGAGGTTTGATAGTCTTGAGACATTTTCATGCATCCTGTCATCATCTCCCATTTGTCCATTTCATGTTGGTTGATCTGTTGAAAGAAAATGCCTTATCCGCAATAGTGATCGACTGATATTGACTCATTCACACTTCGAATCGATCTTTATATAAACATCGCAAATTTCCTCGTAATAATCCTTCTAACAACAAGATTACGGCATCTAACAAGACATGTCATGATACGATTATGTGGTATTAAAACGATTAGTAGGATTATCAAGTAGAAAAAACTGACAATGAAATCCATATCAAATTTGTAGAAAAATATTCTTCAAAGTGAGTTGTCAAATATCTAATTTGATGGTAACAGATTACAAATTGCAATACCAGACATACATACATACATGCAGATATGTACAAACATTAAATTTGAAAGTGACTCATATTTAAACTAGATTTAATTTGTTATCCTACATAATTTTCCTGTTACAGTTAAGAAGGAATTAAAGCGTGCAATTCATAAATTTGACAAAAACAAAAGTTGACCAGAGCGTTTGGTCAAAACTGCTATGTTGTCGGGAGAGCAAATACGGACAGCATGAGTCATTGCCTGCCTTGTGAAGTAACATCGAGTGGATCCATTGACTTTTGTTTTCGCCTTTATTTATTTTAGTCGGGAGAGCAAATAAGGTTGATATTTATTTTTTATATTTACATCCATTTTTGTCCTTTTTATACACATCTAGTTTCAAATAAAAAATTTAAATATTATAAAAAAATTAAAAAAAAAAAGAAATTTAAGTCAATTTTAAATATCCAAAACACATTAGTTTACAAAATTTTATTCATAACTCTTTATTCAAATAATTTTACAACCTATTTTCTTAATTATTTTATTAACCTTTTTATTCATAATAATCCCATTTTATAATTATAAAATCACACGAATAATATGTGATTATCAAAAACCTATTTTGTAATTATCTCGAAAACATAAAATCACATTATATTACAGAATAATCACGTCATATTCTGTGATTATCTTGAATAATCACAACAGTAATAACTATAAAAGAAAGAGTTTGAAAAGAAAGTTAATATTTTTTATTTAAATGTTTATTATAGCTTACAAAAGTTATTTAATAATTATTATTAAAAAAATTTTAAAAAAATATTTTTGAAATATTTAAAAGTAATTTTAAAGGTATTTTTATGTTCTTATAATATTTATATTTTTTATTTAAATATACCTCTATATGTGTATATATATATATGTATAATGAGCTGACCGAGCTACTTAGTTAGGTACTCCCGTAAAGAATTAATTTGGTGAAGCGCCATTGTCATGTCAAATTAATCAAATGTTCACTTTGATCAAGGGATATAGGTTATCGTAATTGTCTTTTATTTCTCAAACGACAAATGTAATAAATTAACATAATGGCTTCCGTATAATATGTCGATTGATTGATACATACTTAAAACATAATTGTTAGATTTTTACGAGTTACAATTTAAATTTTACAAATCGAGTAAAAAATTCAAAAAACGAAACAACTCTTACAAACCGACTCTTATACGACTTTGACTCTTATGAGTCGTTTATTGATTATTCTGAACCGTATGTAAATCTTCCAAGTCTTGTGCTACTTCTATAAGTCATAAAATTAGACAAATTTTTAGTGAAATGTAATAAAAAAATAAGATGACAAATTGAAAAATAAAAATAACTTTAATTTATTTTAAATCGGGTCTTTGTGTTGATTACCGGTTAACAACTTAATTATTGATTCTCATCGTGTTTCAGATATCTTAAAAACAAAAATCTTTAATAATAATATAAATATATATATTTATCATTTGATAGTAACCCTTATAAATGAAGTTGAGTCATGAATTAAACATGAGTTTGAGTTATCAACATTTTACGACAAATATAAAACATTTTTTGTCACATATATATTTTAAGTTTTTTATGAAGCAAAACGATGTTATAAAAAATACCTTTAAAACCAATCAAGTTAATTACATGACTTCGTATCTTTAGATCGAGTTTTATGTAAGAAGGTAGGTTTCTAGAATTCGAATTAGCAAGCTCTATAATCAAGGATGTCTTTACAAATATTATTATCTGACTTTAACTAATACCACTCATATATAATCATTCGACCCTCTTGCTAATTTTTTTAGAAAAGGCAATACGACCCTCTTGCTAATTACTTAATATTATTAGCTGTTTAAAAAAAAAACACGTACTATAGAAATATTATCTAGTCATCAGTATTAATTATTAATTATTTGAATTAAAAGATAATTAATAGTACTGTGTTTATTTATACATCAATATTGCTGATTTATTTTACAGGAACCCGTAAATAGGTTTGCAAAAGGAAGAAGCATATTCAACTTTTGATACGCATAAACATATACTGAGTGCAAATGTGGAATTCTATGCATGAAGTAAATCACCGAACGGCAAAAAAGATACAAGAAACTCAATACTCCATATATTGAGAAAAAATTCAAATACAAAAAGAAACCACACATTTCATTTTTGTCATCAATTGATCGTTACTCTTGACTATGAACCTTTTTCCCCGTCCTTAACGTTAGCGAAAAAACCCATTTGGGCAGGGATTTCGACTTTCTTGAGTTTCCGTTTCGGCCACGGCTGTGCTTGTTTTTCTTATCTATGGGTTCTACAAATGAATGTAAACGTTGCATGGCGAGATCTAGGGTTTCTTTTGACATGTTTGCAAAACAAACCCTAAACCAGCCTGGTTCACTACAATGACATGACGAACCGGGTGATATATTTAACCCTACTTCATACACAATCTTCTTCCATAACTCCATTTCACCTTCAAAAGTTTGTGACTTCAAAAGCCCTCTCATATCAACCCAACTAAATAAACCGGCATTACTTTTCAAGCATCGAATACCGGCTTTTTGTAAGGCCTTTTCGAGCATTTCATGTCTTTGTCTAAGCCTTTTTCGATTCTCCCCTAGATAATTTCTTGTAAACTTTTTGTCAGATAGAATTTCTGATAACAAGTATTGTGTTTGAGAAGAAATTAACCCAAAGCTCGACATTTTAGTTGCGGCTGATACAACAATATCATTGTTGGAGTAAATCACTCCAATTCGAAAACCTGGTAGACCAAGATCTTTTGAAAGGCTATAAACAATGTGAACTTGTTTCCCAACATCAGTGTTCATAAGATTCTTGTTCTTAAGAACCTCCATGATACTAATAAAACCAGGAGAGCAAAATACGGTGCCCGAGTAAATTTCGTCACTAATGAGATGAATGTTCTTGGTTGATATGAATGCAACAAGAAGCTCGAGCTCATGCAAGCTCAACGACGTACCTAATGGGTTCGAAGGGTTTGTTACTAACACACCTTTTACTTTAAGGTTCAATTTTTGTGCTTGTTGGTATGCATCTTCTAGAGCTGATTCGGTGATTCTAAAACCATTTGAGCTAGAGCAATGAATTGGTACTATTTCGGCCCCAGTTCGCCACTTGAGATCTCTATCGAACCCTGGATAATATGGTGTCGGAAGAAGGAAAGCGTCACCCGGATTAGCAAGGCAAAACATTAACGTTTCATTCGCAGAAGTTGCTCCGGCAGTTAGTACTAGGTTGTTTGGATTAAATGTCACTTTGTTTTCTCTAATCTCCGACATAAATTCCGCTAATGCCTGTAATTCAAAAACGTGAATGTTAATAAATATCAAACAAGCAAAGTAATATTTGACGATAATAAATTCCAACATGGCAAAATTATGTCAGGTTCGTCCCATCAATCAGAAGGTTACAGGTTTAAATCCCCAAAATGACAGTATATATACGAGTTATTTTTGGTAATAAATAAAAAAGAGTTAGAGATCGAGCTTACTTTTTTGAAAGCAGGAAGGCCATGATAGTCTTGGAAGAGTGCAAGTTGTTTAAAAATAGAGTGATTTTGAGGTGTGAAGCCTGCAGAATGTGGTTTGTTGTTGAGCCATGATTCAAGAAGATCGAAAGAGAGTTGATTCTCAGCGAGACCCATTTGGATGATGCCATTTGGATTGTTAATTGGGTCGTACGGATTCCTTTCGTATTCTTCCCATCCAAGGAAGTAAGATGAATCTTGACCATGAGAGTTACACGTGGCCTTTGCAGACAACATATTGAGTTATTTATAAAAATTGAATTATGTGGTTAATTACGTGAGAGAGAAATAAAATGAGAGAATAGGTTGTGAAACTTGTAAGTGGAGAGAGATTTGGTTTGAAGGAGAAGAGTTTGAGAGCGTATTTATAGGTAGCGCAGGGGTGAAAGAATGACACGTCACATCATTTGACCTTGATGGATATATTTCTAGGTTGATTTTAAACACGTAGTGGACAGAGTTTCTTTTTTTAGTGCTAAAAAATCAATTCACACGCTTAACGAATATAAATTCAGTAGCTCTCACAGCTTGACAAGAGTCACTTGAATATAAAAACTATATAGCTATATAATAATATAATTAAGTGTTGAATATTTTTTACTTAATTGATTTAACTGATTTAATTAGTGTACTTTTTCGCTCAAAAACTATTTTATGTTTGAGTAGTTAAACTAAATTAATGATATACAATTACTAATTTGAATACATCATTTTCAAAAGGTTTGGTTAAAAAGTAAGTTTTGATTTAATTGTATATGTAAGTAATAAATGTTTCAAGTAAATATGATTAGTCTTATTGTTTTGATAATCGACAATATTAACGGGTTCACAGTTTTCGCCATAACTAAGACGAACATATGAAAAATAATGTTAAAATTTCCCTCGATATAAGTTGTTTATAAGTAGCAGGGTACGTGTCCAGATTGCATCGCAAAGCTCTATTTTACGGAAACTAATGAGAGCCAATTGCTAAAGTTTGACCTGAATGTTGCAGTTAGAATTGACACCGTAATAAGGTTTATTCTTTCTACGAGCAGTTCATAAACATTGTCTATCATTATCAAAAAATAGAATAAACATCTATCTAATACTTAAAAAATCGTATTTGCCAAATCGAAAAGTTATATTTATTATTGATTTTCAACTTTATAATAAAAAAATAAATATACTAGGCTGTAATATTCGCATCCTCATTTCCTTTTCGTTCATATCCGCAGGGAAATCATGAAGAAGCTGCGTTAAAGCCTAATTTAATTGAAAGCACAGTTGTGCTAACCCTTTGTCACTATCTCGCTTCGTTTGCATGACAAATTAGCTTAGTTAACCAAAAAATATATAATAAATTAATCATGTTGCAACCATCCTAAAAATAGAAACACACACACATATATATGATATTATATGTGTGCATGTGCACACTAATACTTTAAAATAATCGTACATATACGATTCTGTAATTATGTCCACACGTTAAAAAAATATAGAATCGTTAATTAAGGCCACCCTTTTATGTGTCAACTTAACAAATGTGTAATAATTACTTCATATCTAGATTGTCCACTAGTACACAAACAATTTATTGAGGCGCTCAAATAAGACGGATTAATTAGTTTACAAACCGCTGTAAGATTAATAATATGGGGCCTTAATAGTCATTAAGGTGGTTTGATTAAATGCAGCGGTGCTGCCATGACTACCTTATATAGTATAAAATACGGCAGGTTTTGATACACCCACTTAATAAAGTAAGGCGGTGTGGGAGAGATCCGCCATATACAGAACTAAATAAGGCGCTATCTTGAACCCATCTTATTGTAAAATTATAAATTAGTATTTTGTTTTTTGTCAGTTTACAATGATCATATATTAATTAAATTTCAATATTAATATAAACTTAAGTCCCCACTCTAAACTCATTAAAACATTCAGTTTCTTTACAAAGTCCACCTGAAAATGTTTCTCAAATCTCAGATGTTGATTTATGGCATCATCTCCTCAAAATCCATCCGAAAATGTTTCTCAAATCTCAAATGTTGATTTACCTCTTCTTCTATAACGGAACTTTTATATATTTCTGGGCAAGGGAGTAAAGGAAAGCAAAATCAAGTTAATCAATTGGCACAAAATTTTAGTTAAAAAAAGAAGTACGAAGATTAAAAATACCCGACTAAAATAATCACAAAAACCCGCCTTAAATACTAATATTATTAATTAAAATTAAAATTAATTATTAAAAGACCATAAAAAAACCGTCATATGTTAAAAACCTAAATCGTCGTAAAAAATCCCTAAGCTCACGTCAAATAACCAAAATTACCCTCCTTAAAGTGTATCAAAGCCCCACCTTAAAAAAACCCCAAAAAACTGACGGCACAGACCAAAACCAACCACCTTACAAACTTATATACCACCTTGACATATGGTTTATCACGGCAGTTGTTTGACCGTCTTAATAAATGTTTGCATTTTAAACGGCCCCCCAATCAACGGCGGTTGTTTCACCTTCTTAACTAGCCCTTTATGTGCTAGTGGTTAAGCGTAGAAGAACTTCACGTTAATTCAAGAGAACAAATTTCCAATTATAAACGGTGTAAAGTTTTACAGTTATTGACATATACATCTAAGTTTATGCATAATTATGGATAACTATGACGAAGATTTACAAATAATTAAGTTGTATTAAGCACAAACTACATATTAATTATGCTGCATGTAGTGATTGTTTCACCTTCTTAACTAGCCCTTTATTCCGACAAGAAATCTAGAAACAAAAGGTAAACCCCTCAAGGCCATGCCCCGTCATCATGCAATGGTCTACCTGCCTTACGGACCATCTCTCTCTTCATGTCGGCCATTCTCTCTCTCTCTGGAGTCTGAACTCTTGAAGTTTGACTTTTGAAATTCAAGTCAACATCAAATTATTAAAAAAAATACTCTAGTAAAAATATAAGTATTTCATAAATGGGTGACGTGCAAATGTTTCTTTACTAATTTGGCGTCCGAACTATGTAAACTGTAAACAAGCTCAATATTTGGGAAACAATTGTTAAGATAAATAACGAATGGTATTGAAAACTAGGTATATATTTTGTCTTTATAGTTATTTCTGAGAATTTACAATAATGGCAACTAAACCCAGCTTAATTAACAACTAATTTGATGTACGTAATGAAGTTTTTAACGAAGTTAATACTTTCATGTTAAAATTGAACGCACACGATTTTTTTAATCATATAAGCGTCATTTTGTGAATATTTATTTGTAAATATTTTGTAATTCCAAAACAGTTATTCTGAAAGGGGATATATAATACATTATTGGGTACCCGTACGACTTGGAAAACAATATAATATTATGGCATACATAGAAAATGGTTGTAGTTGTTAGTGGGGTGGGGAAACCGGTCCAAGATTTGAAGGCCGGTTCTTCTTAGCTTTTTGTTTACAAACCAAATATTTGTTTCTCTTCTTGTGCCAAGTGTTTGTTAGTTTAAGTAAAGAACAAGTGACAAACAGCTCACATTGTTCTTTGAGGGGTGTTTAGTTGTATCTTTGTGAACCTACGAAGAAACATGTTTTTAGGACCCATTGACATGCCATTGGTGCTTTTTGTCATCTTGTCGTTTGATTTGATTTCATCTTATTTTGTTAATGTTATTGTCTCAAAATAGTTTAATTGCTTTCATTAACTTTATCTTACATACATGGTTCATGTGATGTGTCTAGAGTCTAGAAACATATCAATGTTGATTAGCTTTTGTTAAAGATGAAACTTTTGGTCAACTTAACGTACTTCGACGTATTATTAGGAGTTCATTAGCAATACTTACATAAACATAATAATAGGCGGTATATATACTTACGTTGAACTAAGAACAAATCAACACTTGGATGGTTTGTGTTTTATGTAATTAATTGTTAATATGTTTGTAAATGTGTACGATCTTTCAAAACGAACTTTAATCCTGTATGCGAATTTGGTTTTTAATGAATACTTTTTTACTGTTTAACCAAATAATCTATTTAGTTTATATTCTACACGACAAAAATATAAGATAAATGCTTTTGATAAGAAAAATATATATGTGTGACAAAAATACACATAGGGGACCACTTCATGTTACAAAGTGACTTTAAACTTTTGACTCAGCTCGATCCGTATTCAAGAATCAAGGTGTAGACGAAATATCATACGTTTTTTCAAAGTCATTATTTATGGATATACAATAAATTTAGTATTAAGTTAATTGGTCACTTAGTTGTCTATTTGGCTAAAAGATGAATTTATCATTTAATCTCAAATCAATGAAGTAAAATCAATTCATTTACCAAAATCATATAAGCGAATCAGTAACTCTAAGTTAAACTGTTTTCTAAAAGGTTTTATAATGTGTGATAACATTTTTATTTTCTTTTGCTTAAATATATAAATATATAAATATAATATAATTGATATGAGCAGAAATGACAGGAAAAAAACTCAATAGATATACAATGCACAAAAGGAAAAACCAAAAACAAATAAAGTATAAAAAAAGTTACAAACTAATTTGTCATTATCACATAGATTTCTTTTCTTTGTTACTGTCTTCATTTTATTGATAACACCTTATTTTGTATTAAAATGTTTATAATCGTATACTTTCTCAGTTATTAAAGAGAAATAGAAAAACTGTCTACCATCACATAACCATGCGTTACATCCCAAGATTCATATGACTCTCCATGTGTTGCCCATTCCTATCATTCATTACTCTCTTTGTTATTTAAATCACGTGAGCATGATCGTACAAGAATACTGAAAATGTTGGGTGATTAATAGTTTTTTATCTTAAGAGTGTAAAATGATGATAATTTTATTGATGATTAATCTTTGGCATTTTGATGTACGTGTAAATCTAGTTTGAAATTAACTCAATGAAGGGTGGTTAAGAGATTAATTCTGATAATTAACCAGTGAAATAACTTTTAGTGTATGAGGTGTTGGAAATGAATGAGAGCAAACATTAGTTTATATAGTAAAACCCTACCTTCTAAAATGTTCTGTTAGGGTACGAAAATGAAAGACATTCTCTGAGATATATGCTAATGTGGATCGATAGGGTGGGCCGACCAAATTAGTTGGATGACCATGCAAATAACACATGCGTGGATATTCTCTTTTGTACTATTGTCAGATGTTGTCAAAAGACCACGCAAAGTGTATATTAGCCGAGTTCAAGAAGAATAACATCTGAGCTCGGATGACGCTAAGTGAATTAAACTTTTCAAAAAAGAATCATAATGTAAATGGGATCTCATTTTAAGAAGTAATATTCAAGATTCAATATGATGTAGTTAAACCACTTCAATTCAATTCGATTCAATTATACCATTTGATAATTGTTCTATAAATATATTATATTATGCACTATCATTATTGCGAACCCTCTCGAATCATATCCATTGAAAAGTAAAACAGATATCTATAAAGATTTCATGGAAGATATTTTTGTACGTTCTCGAATGATCTATTTGTAGTAATACAACTACCCTGCTTAGGTGTTGTTTGAGCCATTTTAAAGACAAACATTTCATTCTACAAAACTCACTTCATTGATTTCGTATACGACAACTAAGATTAGTTCATAAATATTTCCAAATAAGCAAAAAGAAAAGCGCAATTCACATAATTTTTATCACGATATGATTTATTGTTAACAGGCTAATTTATAAAGTTAAATTATAATCTCTGAAATAAAAAACTTGCATATTCTCAAAATAAAACAAAAAAAATATACAAGAACCGTGTGACAATATAACCTATGTCTGTGAGAGGAAGAAAATTGGACCGAAACGACCCAATTGGAGAATTAACTAGTAATATTAACGTGACAATATGGGTTATGAGGGGGAACAAGTTGACAACTTGGGCCCACCGTTGGTGTCAATATCCAGCCTACATGTGACATCTAACTTATAAAGTCTTAAACCCAAACCAAACGGCAAGCGTCCTTTGGACTTGGGCACTATGCCTGTTCTTTCGGACCTCGTAGATCCCATCAAATGATATTACTCATACGATTTACATATGGACTGTGGTATTTTCAGTTTTGTGACAAAAGGTTTATAACCGGCAACTTAGACTAGTTCACAATCCGTTGTATGTCCATAATGTAAAACATACATGAGGCACTCACTGACGTGGCTATAGGGATGTCCGGGCTAAAACCCGAGACCTTGTGTTATTTGTGGCAAATATATGGCTTTGAAGTTAAGTCCTTTGTAAAAGAAAATGTCCAAGTTTTCTTGATACTTTTCAATTTTGGTAGAATCCGGTTGCAACTTGAAAATAGAACGGCACTTAAGCAATCGAATGTAGACTAAACAAAAGAAGAACAAACTTATCAAAAAGGAAAATTCAAAACTTGACTATATAATGTTTGCCTTTTGTCTCTGACAGACACAAAACTTGAGTACTTGACTGTAATATGTTTGCCTTTTGTCTTTTAGAAGACAATACATTTGAAAATTGTGTATTTCTGCCATCATTTTGTTAGTAACCCACAAACTTGTCAGGTTAAAATATACGATATATTTTGAGAGATCCTTCAGATAAAAAGGCTACAAGTAATAACCATTCCAGCACCTTTAAGTCCACTTGTGGGTTCCAAATTTTGGGCTTTTTTTATTAAATTAGTATGAAGGCCAATGCAAATCAGTTAAATTGTCCATTTGATATTTGTAAGTATCATATCTCTTAAGAAAACATTCACTAAATATTGTGTAATAACTAGAAAGTATCTACGGCAATTTACCTGTCAGAGAATCTGAAAGGGTGCTCGTTCACACGCTAACAACGTGGATGCTACTGAGTTTGTATATGCAAAACCTGCTGCAGAAATCATAAAAACAAGAACGCCAAAAAGGAGAACCAATTGTGCACGGATAATTTTTAGTTACCACAATGGTATACAAAAACTACGGGTGGGGTACCTTCAACCATGCTGCTAGTTACTATAATATATCCAGAACCACCTGCAGTCCAAAAGTAAGTGTGTCGAGTCACAAGGGGGTTGGAATACAGGCAAAATCACTTCGACTATTAATTCGCCATGGGCATTTGGTAACATATATAAGGGCCTAACAAGATGACTACTTGCCCAAAGTATCAACAAAATTAGAAGATTTTTGGTTGAACAAGAAATTACTCTTAATATGATAATCACTTAGTGTATGATAGTATAGATTCACCTTATTCAAGAAACACCGTTTAGTTTTATAAGATATTGCCTCAATTTCGTTTTACACTTAACGAAACCGATATGATTGCATTAGGATAAACGGCGTCTTCAAACAGAATTACAAATTCTCATTGATTTCTTAACGTAAAATTAAAATTTTGGCATGTTGGGTTAGCTTGGCTTGTGAAAAACAGAGCCAGTAAATATGCAACTTCATATTCTTCATGGAGGATATATATTGGATCTAGTGTTTGAGTATGCACCTGTGGGATTAGTAATGCAAGTTATAGTTTTAGTGGTCACACCACATGATCGTATGATTCCAAATCATATTTACATTTGGTATAATTCGGAATGTAAAACTCCACACGGAAAAATGATGTGTTTTTCCCTTTCTATTTTGAACAAATATACCTCGTTACATCATTCATTAGTTGCTACAAAGTATAAACTACAAAATGCACACTTATTATCAAAAAGTTGTACAAAAATTTACAATTGCAAGCACTACATCTCCCTCTAAGGTGGTAGCTAATTAGCTAAAATTGTCCTCAACCAATATCATTTTGAACCCTTCTTTGGAGGCGCGCTATGAAATGCCGGCACACTAGCAGGAAAGAACATTTGTCTCACTCCTTCGGCTTTAATGATAGGAAAAATGATTCCTGATGCACCCTGATTTTCAATAAAACCTTAGTAAAACAGGCTAATTAACATGGATGTAAAAGTTGAGAAAATGAGAAACTTGATCACTAATTACTCACCATAATCAACCTAACTGCGATCCATAACCGCTTAGGGGTGGGTAAAGGTAGTAAAATACGACCAACCCCATAAACGGCTACTGCAAAGAAATGAAGGACTAAGCTAATTGGGCTCGGGTTTAGCCCTGAAAGTAGACCCACTGGCCCGGTTGAACAAGCACCTCCCAGGCTCAAGTAGTCAAAGCAAGCTTCCCTCATTTCCTTCATTGCTTCATCAGGAGATGCACAGAACACCTTGTACAGAGCCCCAGCTAAAGTATTTATTGTAGATGCTACTGGCTGCATTCAATGAAAAACACTTTGATAAGTATATACGACCTCATTTGATAATTATGAGAAGTTAACATATGATTGTGTCCCTTTCTACCTTACGTAAGGTGTAGAATGATTCTAGATATTTGGTAAGTGAATCTGCATCGCTCAAATCATGCAATGGTCTAAGAAGGTCACGTAACACAACAATGTCAGAGAGTGCAACAGTCATCCCTCCACCAGTCAAAGGATGGCGCATGTTAAAAGCATCACCCAATAAAAGTGCGCCAGGTGTTGGAATAGGAGAAGCCGGCATGGTTCTGTTTGGCATTGTTCTTATATTACCTTTGTCAATAGCAGCCATAAAAGCATCATGCAACTCGGGTGGTACCTGAGGAGCTACAATGGTCTTCAAATATTTTGCCATTTCCCCGTTAGCAAGAGGAGGTAGCTTTTTACCAGGTATATCAACCAAACAACGAACTTCGCTGCTGCTGATTGGATATAGTAAAATAGGTGAAGGATCTGCCAGGATGACATGCCCATGATTTGGATACGGAAGTTCACAGTTTTCCAAAACCAGCCCGACAAAGCACGAGGGAACATCAACCTGTAATTGACCAGAAAGTCAACATTGCATTTTTGATGAATAATAATACATGATTTACAGACTGGGCAAACATTCTAATATGTACCTGTGATTTGCATAGAGAACGACGCAAATTAGAGAAACAGCCATCACACACAATAGTAAGAGGTGCAAATGCTTTCACAACTTCACCAGATTTAGTTTTGTATTGAACACCTCTTATAGTTCCTTTCTCTTCAAGAAGGGATGTCACAGTGCCTTGCTCCAAATTTACACTGAAAATGAATCAGCTTGTTCAATAAAAAGATAACAAAATATTTAAAGAAAGTTGATGAAAAACAAATAGTATTAACTTAGGAAGAGTGGCAGCTTTCTCTCTCATCTTCTGTACGAAGCGACCATTGTGAAAACTTTTACCAGATATATCCGAATGAAATTTCTCCAAAGGATACGGTAATCTAGTGCTCTTCCCATCTTTAAAAAGAGCATATCCAAGTATACTCTGAGCATCTATCTCCTCTACACAGTCTGCAGCGCAATAACATATTTTTACAGCCAAAAATTAGGGTATCCACCTGGTAGCAACAATTCACCTAGAACATATACCTTCGAGACCCAACTCATTTAGCTTAAGGTATCCACCTGGTTGCAACAATTCACCTACAATCCTTTCTGGCTCCGTTAAATCTCTCTCAATCACACGAATGTTACATCCTTCCTGTTATAACAAATGGAGATAAAAATGCTTAGACTAACAGCATCGATCTAATTACCACAAAATTAATCAAAAGAGTTCCTTTTCAACTACATAATTAATTTCAGCTACAACTCTATTTCAACAATAATACCTATCACTATATCAACTATCAAGGCTGTTCTCCATATCCAAACAATCCATCCATATAATAAAAACCATTCGAAACAGAAACATTTTTGTTGGCCTTATCGAATTCACCAACACTCAGGACAGCAAACTCCAAAGGACATCACATGTGGCTTGTGAACTTATTATTGGTTCTCTAGATTAATCAACTTTTGTATCCAAAACTTCTCTTTGGAATCATCACAAGTTTTTCAATAAAACAAAAAAAAACGATAATACAAACGGAAATTATAATAAATGAATAACAAGACACAGTTTTCTATCAATAATAAAAAATAACAATATAATTATAAAAATTAACTTTACATAAAGTGAAAACCGAATCTCACCTTGCCTAAGGTATATGCAATAGCGGCACCGCAGACACCAGCTCCGACGATAATGACTTCAGCATCCGGAGATCCATACTGTAATCGGATCCGTCCACGTGTCCGATTTCTCAACCCGATGTTACTACCCGATCCTATCTTCTTCGAATGAGATACCGAGCTACTAATACGACGACGTAAAAACGATAATAGAACAAAACCTAAAAGTGAAACGAAGAACGAGACAACAATGTAGCTATTATCAATCGTATTCTCCATTATTTTTTTCTCAATTGTTGAAACGTGTGTTGAGGTGATCGATTGAGGCGTCGACGACAGCTGTTTTCGCCGGCGGTGGTGGTAAATTGATCGGAGCTTGGTGACGGTGAAGATGCGTCTGCAATTTGTCTGTGTTCGAGGAAGATGACCGTGAAACGTTAGAGACATGATCGAGTATGAGGCGGGTATTATAGAAGCCATTTGTCAGTTGTAGATCTCGTTTAACAGCCCTTAACTATGTTAATTAATTGGGTTTGTTTAATTTACAAAATGAGTCCTTGTACTATTTGATAATGACAACTACGTCAAAATTACTAGTAAATTGGAGTCGTACAAATTGTTGCAGTCATGCACGTTCAACGATCAATACCTTTCAACAAAAGATGGACCATGCAAATTGCGTGAAGGTACAAAAGTGATACATGTTTTAAATTTTTCTATTTTCATTCTTTAAAACTAGAGAACAAATTTGTCTCTATGATTATGCAACTTGTTTGTTTTAATCTCAATAATATAATGAATAATCCTTGTATTTTTTACTTGAACATTGAATATTCGACCTAATTATTCGATCTTTTCGATTTCATTACGAAAGATCATTCTAGTAGTTATGGTTTATTCATATGTATTATTATTACATTTGTTAGAAGTAGTACTACAAAATGAAAGATGATTTGTTCATGAATAAACTTATACTTTGAATTGTACTTTTTATGGTGACCGGCCTGGTGAGGCTATATGTTTGTTTAGGTCGATATAAACAGGTAAATGAACAAGGATCGGAGGTCTTGAGTTCAAACCTCACCAACGGCACATTTTGGAGGTGGTCAGGGAAAGGGTCAGAAACAGTCACGACGATATCCCGATTAGGTCGATATAATACTTTAAAATTAATTAAATAAGGTTGTTTCTTAATGTATTCTATAATTTATTAGTTTGGTATCATATAAAGACAAGCATGCATGGACAAGAGAAGCTCGTCGCTCGTGTATCATGTATGAGAAACATTCTATTATATTATAACAACACAATTGCATGTTTTTTTTATTAATTTGAGAATTAATAATTTAGCTATTCTATGATATTATTGGATCTGTTGTAGATATGATTCATTATTTTTGTTACAATTAAGATCGATGTCGATGATAGTATTTATAAGAAAAAGATTATTCACAATTGAAAGATTTTGAAATTATTAGCTTATAGATTTATTTGAGAATGATTCAAGAATCAAGAGTAGTAGCTAGTTACAAAAGATCCAAAACATGTTCAGTATAGGTTTATAACCAATTAAAGGCCATAAATTATATAATTCGGCAAGAGGTTGTTCATAAAATCTATTCAATCAGTCTCTCTGTCGTTCAAGTTTGATATCTTTCCCGGTCTCTCTGTCGTTTTAGTTGGTTTTCTGTTTTTCCCGTTTCTTGGTCTTTAATCGCTGTGTGATACTATGACTAATTCATTTCGTAGTTATATTATTATATGTTTTTACCCTTTCAATTTGTTATTTGTTTATGTTTGTCAAAAAGACAGCAACTTCGCAACACCTAAAAATATCGATTGTATTTGGTTCATATAATTTTAAAGAATTCGATGGAATTGAAATCTCAATTCCATTCAATAAGGATTTTTCGTCAGAAGGAACTCACATTCCTTGGAATTGCCTTCTTTTGATAAAATTAAATTCTATTGAAAACATTATACGAATCAAACACACCGTAAATGTTGAATGTTGAAATTTGAAAGTCAAGATAATCAAGTATAATTTAGAATATTAATTAAAGATCATTACTCATCTACTATTTATATTGTGACGGCTTCATAAACTATTCAACTGTTTAAAGTGCGATTCAATTTATCGTTATATGTAATGACGCATCTATGTTAAAAATTTGCAGAACACAAGACCTAAGAAACATGCACTGTGTCAGTTTTGACCTGAAATTTTATACGAATCAAACAAGTTACTTTGTAAGTTGAAAAAATCAACGAAAAATCATTTCAAAATTGTAGAAAATTCTGATTAATTAATAAAGTTTTTAATTAGTAGTACAAGGGACTTTACCTAACATATTGACTTTTAAATCTCACCTTAGAAAACAATAATAAAAACTATGTTTGACACGGAGCTTTTAAGAATTTTAACTTTTAATTTTTAACTTAAAATTTTTTTATAAAAATAAAAATTTTATTTTGCACGTATAAGCTATAGCTTTATAATCAAATAAAAAGCTCAAAATCTTAAAACTATTAAAAGTAGTTTTTGGTGAAAAGCTCTGAACCTAAAACTACAACTACAATTTTTAAATACCTACAACCCAATGGTTCTAACTTCGAAGCATACGGTGCATTTTCCAATACGAATAGGTCGTCAGCGTCTACAAATCATTTTACACGGATTAGGTGCATGTGACTCATTAAAAGTGGTGCTAAAAGCCTAAAATCAGGACTTCAAAGAATTCTTACACACCATTGCGATCGTTTCAACCGAACACGTTTATCTTGATGTTACTATTAATATCAACCTTCTACATTAATAAAACATGACGAGCAAGTAAAAATCAGATAATCTTTTTTAGTAGTATAAAAGATATGATTTATTATCGTTAGTATCTCGACCATCGACCTATTCTATTTCCTCACGACACCAACAATAATTTAATTTAATCAAAATCACGTTGTCTTAATGCTATAGCTTATATCATTTATCAAATGACCAAAAAATAAAAACAGTGAGATATTAATGGTTTGGTTGAAGAATATATTATAGTGATGGTAGTTAAATCAAAATGTAGAAATTCATAAAAATTGAGTTGAATTCACAATGAAAAAGTTCAATTAATTAATAAATATACATTAATCACTAAATAATCAAATATAAATAAATTATACAATATAAATGCAGTTAATTAATTAATTAATATTCAGGCATTAACTGACTAATTTTGCCTTGTTGTTCAACAGCCATTTTTTGTTCCGTACCTCTTAACCAAACACAAACAACCGTAAAACTCAATATCAAACTTAACAACCCACTTCCTAACCCGATTCCCACAATTACTACAACCGATAACCCTTTACTTTTCATCGGACCCAACGGGTACCCGTACAGACCTTTATTACCCGAATACGAACTCGCATTAAACCGGTTCAAGCTCCCGGTCCGGTTCGATAAACTCCCAGGTATTGGACCGGACAATTTATTATTCGAAACATCAAAAACCGACAATCTCACCAACCCCCCAACCTGCGGGGGGATCGAACCACTAATTTCGTTGTCGTGTAAATCGATTACGTTGAGGTACGCACACATGGAGAGCTCCGGCGGGATGTTGCCGGAGATACGGTTGGATGAGAGGTTGAGTACGGCGAGGTTGACTAAGTATTGAAGCTCCGGCGGGATTTTTCCGGCGAGTGAGTTGTTTGAAAGGTCTAAAGATTGAAGATTTGTGCAGTTTGAAATGAAGGGTGAGATTGAACCGTGAAGATTGAGGTTGGGAAGTGAGAGTTTGTAGATCCGGCCGTTGTTGCATGTTGCTCCGACGAGGTTTGATAAGAAGCCGGAACATGGGTTTGAGAAAGTGGGTTTGGTCCAGTTCATGAGGTTATGATTCGGGTCGGATATGGATTCAAATAGTTTGGTCAAACAAGATTGGTCATTGGGATCTGTTGATGATGGAGATATTAAGAATGAAGATATTAGTATTAACATTGTAAGTGTTGGAAACCTCATCATAAAAATTGAAAGAATTTGGGATGAAATTAGGGCTTGATTGATTTGGGGATGAAGAAAAAATGTGTAATTGGTGTGAATTTTGGGTTTGAAAGGGGAGGTGGGGTGGGGGAGTGGAGTGCGCATGTAAAATGGATAATGAGTAAATTTTTGGTAAAGTTTTGATTTTGATTTGAATGCAAGCAGAGGGTAAAAATTAAAAATTAAAATTGGGTTTTCTGGGTCATGTGGAAAGATGACTTGTGGGAGTACCAAACTAAACTTTACCTTACAAATTGGTGAAAAAGTAATTGGATTCTAGAATGATTGTGTTTAGTTTTCTCAAGAACGATTTAGGAATAGTGATAGATATTTTTACCATATTTTTTATAAATTCATCAATATTATACCTTATAAAATTATACTGTACAGATAAATAATATGCATTGTTAATGCATCTATTAAAAATGATAGATAGATTTGTCATCACCCAGAAGGATCTTATATGCTTTCATATCCATGGTTAACAAAGAAGTAATAACTTAACTAGGTGCATCATTAAAGAATAAAGATTCTGTAATCTTATCAAGATAGCCTATAAAAAAATAGGTTACAATATTAATCATTAGTAGTGATTCTTTTATTCTTTGTGGTAAGCAACTTTAATTTTCTTTTGAACAAATTATGGTAAGCAACTAAGCACAACCTATGCACCCTTTTTCTTGTGCTTGTTATTCTCTAGCAAATTGTTTCACAAGTACAGCCTTTGCAGGACCTTTTCTTTCTCAGCTGTAAGATTATGTAAGATTATGAAAGCTTTTGTTAAGATAATTAAGACGATTATGTGAATGTTTGGAATTAGAGAAATTCGAAACCATGTGGAGGAATGATCACTTTTAGGCTTTTGTGTATGAAAGTTTAAGTGATCACATTATCTGAATAAGCATATAATTATCAGGCAGGTTTAAGGTAGAACATGTGTTTTATTTACCAAAACATAATGGTATTTAGAATAAGGATCATGAAAATTTTGGACCACTTTATAGTTGGTATGCTCATGTAATGACTATTGGAGCTTTCTAATATATAAAAGAAGATAACTTGAAATACATAAACTAGTTATAATATTATTTACAGGGTAGCGAGCGAAAAACCAAAGATGTGTGTTATACTTTAATCTTCAATAGATTAAACTAATTATTATTAATATGTTTGCTTTAGTTTAACATAAAAGTTTGGTGTGATCCCCAGGCTGAGATGTGGGGATATGGTCGACAATATATATTTGGCTATATCAATATGCATGAGTCAAGCGTGCAATTTCTTTTTTATAGCATTATTTGTGTCTCGTGTTATTGTGTCCTGGAGATGCACAAATGGACTTTAGCTCAAGTTCGAGTCTAGAAAATATCTGAAAAAATTCACCAGTTCTAAAAAGGTATGAAATTTTTTATAAAGGTCAGATCTTGCCCGGACTAAGCTCAAAGTCTGAAAAAAACAAGAAAGCCTTGAAATATTTTGAAATAAATCCTAGGTTTTTTTAAAAAAATTATTATGATCTCATTTTAGAATACACATTTTAAATATATATATTCAAGTTTTTAGTCATATAATATATATATATAACATATATTTTGTTTTTACATAAATTATTTTTAGTATATTATATATCACATACCTTTTAAATATTTATAGTTTTTCATTTATAAGTATATATTAAAATTAACAATAGATATTTAAATATATGATATCACGGTACATACATTACATTCATATGTTATAAAATACTATCATAACTTGATTTTTACACCAGTAGATATTAAAACATGTTAAAATTAACATTTTTAATATTAAATAATTCTAATAAACAAATAGTGCTTACAAAAATCAAAATGAAAATAAAAAAGTTCGATTCGAATTTTTAAAAGCTCAAGCTAAAATCGTTCGGGCCGGACTTCTATATGTCCGGGCTTTTTCAACCAAGAAAGCCCAAACGTTTTTAGGCCTCGTCTAAGCCCGGCACCACCCAGCCGCTGCACGCCTCTCTTTGTGTCCAGGAGACCAGGACAACGACAATTCACATATTGCAGCTGTTTGCAAGTATTTATATTAAATAGTTAACTTATGTTAATTTTTTACAAATGAAATTTATAAAAAAAACTACCATTTATATATTTAGTTTAATTATATTAATATTAATATTATGGATTGGGTTTTGGTGATTTTAACATGTATATAAATTTATAGCACAACTCAGATAGATTAAGAAAATTTTCCATTATTTTAATTTTTTAACTTAATTCAATTTGATTTTCTTTCGTATTCTTTTCTTCGAACCAACTCTAGTTTCTAATGTAGAAGGATATATAAAGGGATAAAATTACCAAAGAAGTTATATTTAATCATGTTTGTCTAGTAAAGATTATTGTCTAACATTAAAAAGTATTTGATGAAAAGTTAAACGTTTCTTGTCATATAAAAGGCCATCCTTTCATTCTTCTAATTTATTTATTTATTGTACATACAACCGTTAATTAATCTGTATAACGTAGATTAACTATTGATATCGAACGTCCTTGAACAAAATAACAATCTCAACCAGAATTTTACAATCACAACCAGAAATCGCGGAAACAAACATCAAGATTGAAAAAATGAATAAACCTCGATAACCAAAATCGGGTTATTGTTAGTATATGTGTCGCATATTAGTAGTCTAGCATTTCCTGAATTTTGTTAATACGTAAACTGTGAAGTCTGGCCATTTGAAACACGCGATGGTGGTGGGATGTAAACCCACCCATATTGGTTGGTGGGTAGTTGACGGCGGTTGTTGTGGCGGCCACCACCAAAGCAATCCGTGCGACGCCTGACTCCACGGTTTTTGGTGCCCAAAGAGGATGCGAGTAGTATCTTTGGAGATGATGGATTTGAATCAGACCAACGGTTGCATCAAGTTTCTTTCTCTCACTTAGAAGGATAACTCGGGTTTGTACCCACGTTGGTGGTTTCTCCCGGAGGTGGATGGCACGAGAAACACTATTCCACTTGCGTGGCAAGCCTTGTAAGGTGTACGCGACAAGATGTTTGTCGGAAACAGGGTCACCAATGTTTTTGAGTACGTCGACCATGCTTTTGATCTTTATACAATAATATTTTGTTGACGTGTCACCATACTTCTCACAGCCGTAGAACCACCACACCAACCTAATGACCACTGGCAACTCTAATCCACCACAAAATGCCACCTGAATTCACAAGGCATATAGTATCACCGACATCTAATCCCATGTTCCCCTCCCCCTTAACCTTGACCACCTTAATAGCTAGTCATGTATATGTGTCGTATATTACTAGTCATGTATGTATAGTTTTGGCCCATGTATACGGCCCTTTATAGAAGCCCATCATGTAATTATACATTGATGTCGTATCTCATTTCAAGGTATGGAAGATTAAACATTAATAGCTATAAACTCAAAAACAAAAGTAAAACTTCACTTCTGACTTAAAAAAAATCACTTCACACAAGAAATCATTCATAAAAGAATCAACGAATTCTTCAAACCTATACAAACCTTAAATTCGGTAATCGATGAAAGAGAGAGAGAGCTGGGAAGACTTATTTTCCACACACAAATATATAAGTAGATTAAAAATAGGGTTTATACTACGAATCGTCTAACGTACTTTTTTTTTTCAATATCACCAACGTAATTTTTTTATTACTAAAGTCGACAACATACTTGTTTTAACTGTGTTGATTTCACCAACATTTTATTTTAATCCGTAACAATTTAAATTTGATGACGTGTCATTTCCAACTCATTTCATTTAATTGACAAGGCATCCACTTAAGCTAAAGTGGTATACGTATGACTAATTTCATCTTCTCCGATCAACTACTATATAATTTCTGGCGACCTTTCTGATAACCATCATTTTTTTCGGAGAATCAAAACACACATCATCCAGTTTGTTTTGGGCATAACGTGCAACTCTTTCGTATCAAAAATTTCTTCATCATAGTTCAACTGAAACTCACATACATACATTGATTATATAAAATGAAAACTCAATTTAACAAAAACTGAAAATAGTTCATAGATACAAACACAAACATAAATTTAAGTACTTCATGATTCATACCACAATTCTACAAACACAATTAATCCTTTTAGTTAGAATTTGGACTCCTGCCACCGTCTCGGTTACCATTTAATATATGGTGACTTCGAGACCATTTTGACAAATATGTTGCTGACAATGGTAATAAAAAGGATATGTTGGTAAGATTAAAACAAAAGAAGAGTATGTTGGCGATTAGTGACTTTAATCGTAAAACTTAATTCCATGTTGGCATTTAAAACAAGTTGAAAGGTCCTTTTTAAATGAAAGTTATTGGTTGACTCGATTACCGGTTAACGAATGGTGACTTTGAGACAAGTTTTGAAAGTATATTTTCGACTTTAGTAATAAAAAGGGTTTGTTGGTAACATCAGGACCCAAAAAAATACTTCAGTGATTCTCACTGTAAGCCCTTAAGTATAAAATAAAACTTAACTAACTACGTCTTGAAACAAAAATTACACAAATGCCTCTCAACTTATACAAAAGTGACTCTGGCTTCTAGAACTTGAAGTCTTCACTTTATATCCAAAAAGAATAAGAAAATTACATCCAAGCCCTTATGCTTCCAGAACTCCAAAGTTTCACTAATATTAGTTCACCTGCTTTACATTCTCTACTTAGTAAATTATTTTGTATAGTAATTTTTTGTATTTTCATAGTGATCAAGTGCATATAAATTGAAAACAATATTCAAAATGATTTTTAAATTTTTCTTCAACTCATGACCATCATTTGAAATCCTATGGAATCCTCGAAAACCTATACCTTTGGTATTATATTTACCTCTACCTCCCCCAGTCGTTGGTATACTAGAACCAAACATTGATCTTGGTACTCCTGAACACAGGAGTGGAACTAGGATCAAATGTCACGCGATGCACATATTCTTATGTAATTTTAATTTAAAGTAATACATTAAAAGAAATTTAAGCGTATTAGATTATAATATTTTGAAAACTGGACCGGTTGTACTATAATTTTTAGAGTAATTTCACATCTACTATAACAAAGAATATTAGAAAAAATATTACATTACATCTAGTAGTAGTTTCCCACTTTAAAAGGCATACCTCACTTATTCGAATTCTTTCATTGTTTGGTTTAACCGTGCAGAAAAGGTGGTTCATCGATCCTTGCATAAGTTATGGATAAGTGTCCTTCTTTATATTCACCATGTTCCATATTTCTTGTAAGTTATGGATAAGTGTCTCCATCCAGGTCTCGACCCTTGCATAATTCCCGAGATCCTCCTTCATCGACGTGTTACACTTGTGAAATATCCAACGAAATCTCGTGGCTTCAGACATCATTACCACTATAACACCCCTCTTTGAATATAAGAATATAATATTAGTAAATACGGAAGCATGAATTAAAATACATAAATAGTTTACATTTCCCAAAAGTACACCAAATTCAAACTGTTTAAAAACTACAAAAGGCGGGGTATTATAAAATTACAAAACAAGGTTTATCACAAAAACCATATCAGAGTTCAAGAGCGCAGTCAAACATTCCTTGATCAACCAATCACTTCCTGCACCCACAATTAAACAAAACATATCCTGCAGGAAGTAAAATGAGGGGTTAGCACGAAGCTAAGTGAATAGATTCATCACACAACATTCAACTTAGCATAGCTAGTTGTTTACACCAAATAATCGTAAACACACATAATTCAATGAGGATCGGTGGCTCTGGGGATATCATAATACCCGGGGATTCCCCCAAGAACACTTACCAACAATCTGTATGGCCAATACAGAATAGACCGATAACTAATGGTTATTAAACCCATACACAGGTCTCAAACACAACAAATGAATCAAAACTTGTGTAATACACATAATAACCAGAAGTCCAACTACACGTTGACCTCAATCACATACAGCACATTGCTTCGCACATCACGTAGATCAATAATCAATAATCAAGACTAAACAGTCTAATAAACATCTACGTTTACTTATTGTAACCAAATAGTTACAACTAAATCAAATGATGAGTTCTGAATCCACTCACCGATACCTCTGACGTCTCCACACTCAGGATTCTTATATCACTGAGTCTTACGTTGATCTGAAACAGGAAATCAAATACAAGTCAGAAGTTCGTTCCATAAATATCATTATAGCCTATTTATCAAATCAGGTAATCCCTGAAGTCTAGGCAAATAATAGTTCAATCAGAAATGAAATCAGAAAATTCCGTCATAACGTTTAAAACTGAAAAACGCAGTTTTCGGGCCCTAAATGACCCCGAATGGCCAAAACTGGGGGGGGGGGGGGCTATTACATAAATAGTCTTGTGTATTAGGTCGTTTCCAAGTGACCATGCGAATTTCATCAAAATCTAATTTTGCCTAAGATTTTCACAAAAGTTAGTAACACTTATGCATTTTCAAAATTTGCACAAAAAGACAAAAAGTCAACATCTCAGTTCGCAGGTCAACAATCTCGGTTCGCAGTCTCAGTTCGGTTCGCAGGTCTAAAATCTCGGTTCGCAACTCGGCTCGCAGGTCAACTCGGCTCGCAAGTCAACTCGCAAGCCAACTCAACTCGCAAGTCAACTCGCACCGCAAGTCAACTCGCAAGTCAACTCGGCTCGCAGAGTCAACTCGCAGGACGAACTGAAAACTGCGAGTTGAGCCGCTGTTACCAGTTTTTCGAACCAAAATTCACCAAAACTTCATAAAACTCAATTCTAAGGGTTCTAATACATCAAATAGCATCAAACAACACCTAATAATAACATATCAAGCTTCAATTCGATTTACACACTCCAATTCAAACTTACATCTTTTCTCTTCTTTTTTTTGAAAACTAAAGGATGGATAATCTGATACAATTAAGATATAGATGATGATGAATCTGATGTTATGAATTCGGAATCACAGGAACACAAACATGAATTCAATTCTGGTTTTGGGTTTCTTGAATTTGATTTGCAAGTTTTCAAATAAAAGGAAGTAAGAAGAAGAAATGAGATATATATATGAATTCAAAGTCGGCTTGCAAAGTCGGCTTGTGAAAAAGTGGTATAATTTTATACCCGTCCTAAATCTTTTGTCTGGAACCTGAAAACCGTTTGCGAGAAATATTATTTTATTTTACCGACATCTATAATAATTTAAAACGATTAATATTTCATTAGTCACAATAAGTCAAAGGACTTATTTATCTAAGTTTCACAACGAAACACATAATATTAAACAATTTCTATATCAATTAGATAATCGATTAAAATAATAGAAATTACCAGACCGCAAGAGAGGATGTTACAACCACAATCGTTGCAAGTTTTAATCCAATAAGACGTTTCCACGTGTTGAAGGACTTAGGGTCATATCATTTTAAAGCTTTAACTGCTTGGTGGAAAGCTATCCGACCAATATTGATCTGGGTCAGTTGAGTCGCTCCCATGTCTTGGTAGCTTTCTCCAAACCCTAGTTTTGAGACATCTGGAAACAGTTTATCATACGTTAATGGATCATCAATTTTTACCAAATTCAAAAAAACACCCCTAACCAAAATCCCAATGACATATATGCTTTTCAATGTATATGTTCACTATGCCTCCCACTTTATCTTTCGCTTTGTCTTCCACTTCATAGTTGACATTAAGTGTCACTAATATTAGTTCATCTGCTTTACATTCTCTGCTTAGTAAATTATTTTGTATAGTAGTTATTGTATTTTCATAGTGATCAAGTGCATGTAGATTGAAAACAATATTCAAAACGATTTTTAAATTTCTCTTCAACTCATGACCATCATTTGAAATCCTATGGAATCCTCGAAAACCTATACCTCTGGTATTATATTTACCTCCACCTTCCCTGGTCGTTGGTATATTATAACCAAACATTGATCTCGATACTCCTGAACACAGGGACAAAAAGAGGATCAAATGTCACAAAATATACATATTTTATATAATATTAATTTAAAATAAAATATTAAAATGCTTATGTGATTAACGCACATACGTCATTAACCGGTAAAAGCTGACGAAATTTTTTGAGAACGTATACTTCGAAACATGTGTCATTAACACACATGACGCATGTTAGAAAAATGCTTACATTTTAATTTATTGCTCAACCACTAAAAGATGACGGGAGTGGCTAATTAAGGAAGAAAATAAAACGTGTAAAAATAGTGGTTATGTGAATCAGCAAGGTTTATTAGTGCGACTATATAACTAGTGTATATCAATAATCAATCCGTAGATTCTCGTAAATTCTCCTACTTCCATAATTTACTACGCACTCTATTTCTTTCTAGCTTATTATGATCTTTCGAATAAATGGTTTTCTCAAATTTTGTTTTAGTTGAAACTAAGTAAAGAAGCAAAGCGTGATATTGATTTTGGCTTGAGTAACCAAATAAGTTTTAAAATCAATGAAATGAAATTAGTGCCAAAGGATCGGTTTTATGATTTATATATTTTCAATTAGAAATTAAAAGATAGTGATATGTGAAGTACTCATCAATTAAGAGATTGTATGTTTAAATCTTGTGAAAAAAATGCGTGAATGGTGTATATTATGTGAGGTATATAAGTAGATTGTATGGTATTCTAAAAAAATTCATTGGGAAATTAAACAACAATGTTATATAACTGGTAATCTAGTTGATAACGGTTGAAATTAAGTATAAGTTATAGAGATGAAAGTTTATGCACTGCTGAGTTTACCATTATTTTTACTGTGAGGATGATCTATTTTAAAAATAAACCAACATGTTGACACAGGCTGCGTCAAGCCTGTTTTAATCAAACAGATTGGGTTAGCCCAAGTTTTCATTGTTTAGAATTTGATTCTTTCGTTTTAATAACAACCATTAAATTAGAAATCACAAAACGAATTAACTAAAATAACTGAATTAATTGGCCCCAATGAACCGTATGAAAGCGATGACTTACATATATATTAAACTTCTAAAAAAAAGATGGATCAACTTTTGTTACTTGTTAATTCTTCGGCTTCCGCAGGAACAAAGTTGATAATATAAATATGTGTTTTAAGTCTTTTGATAAGTGGTCTATTGTACAAACTATAAATTTTACAAGCTAAACTGGACTAAGATATTATTTTAGATTATTTTTTTGCCCACAAAATTGTTTACTGGGTAATGTTAAATAGACCTAAATGTAATTCTAATCCATACAATACATGAAATCTACTAATTCTCTCGCCTATTCTTAATCAATCATTTTATCATTTGCACCAATCAAAACTTTAGGTCTTGATTTAGATCTATATTTTTAGACCTTTTAAGCATTTTTCTTGTTTAGTGATTAAGAACTTTTCTAACAGCTCTACTCATCAAGATAGAGGACATCTTCATTGTATATGCTTGATAGTTTCTATAGTCTACTTGCTTTAGAGGTATTCAATGTTTTATATATTTTTTTGAAACCGATGATCAATGATCAATCAAATATCGGTACTTCTGGATTTGAAGTAGTCAAGAATTGAAGATAGTTGGTAGTATGTGGGCTTGTAATAGGCCCAAAAGTATGTATTGCTTAGAGTTACAAAAGTTACTGCGATAGTTAATAGTATGTAGGCTTGTAACAGGCCCAAAAGTATGTTTTGCTTAGAGTTACAAAAGTTATTCCTGAAAAAGGTTTCGTAAAACCAATTACTCCATAAAACTACTGAAATTAATACTCCTATAAGAAATTTAATTTGGATAAAGTAGACTAATGTATATATGATGGTAGCAAACTTGAAAAACAGTTAACTAAAAAAAATGAGTGAATTAAAAAAGGGATTAATAATCAACCTTTATATCAATCTGCAGTATGTGCTCCGGTCTACTTACGACCAGGCCTGGGCGACTGTTTACCAAAAACACAGGTCTCTCAATGCAGTATTAAATTAAAATTGAAAAAAAAAAGGCAAGTAATCATGTTTAAGAAAGTAGCTTTGTTTCCTTTATTAAACTTGCATCTCATATAGTCATTTGAGTTTGACTTTTTAACATGTTCATACAGTAGCTTTTACAAAATAAAAAATCTGATTTGAATTTGATTAAAAATTAATATTTATTGATAGAAGAAAAATCGGTATTCTTTGTTATTAATTTCTAAACGCGCCTTTTTATATACTATGCGAAAAATGTAGTGCTCATTATTTTAAGCGTTTACAATATGAAAAATCCTTTTAGGGTTACTTTTGATCAACTGAGGTGGTAAACAACGAAGGAAAGCTGTCCAACTTTGGGCTGGGCCCAAAAGGTTTATTAAGAGAGAGTCGTGAATCCTGTGTTTTTGGAGAATTGGAGGATACCTACTTTATAAGTTTTACCTGGCAATAATTTCGGTAACTATTTTTAGAAACGGGTTTTAGGTTAACATTTATTATAGTTGATGATGACATATTTTACCAGAAATGGTTATGCAAATGGGGTAATTACACAATTATATAACTTTAAATTGATCAAAACAAGGTTAATGAAACCGTTCAAATCTACTATCCGGGACAGAATAATTGGGTACGAGGTGGTCAAAAGAACAGGGAAGTTAAAAGTATGATTATCGCAAAATCAAGATTTGAAGAGCATCTAAAACGAGAGTGAGATATGAAAACGATGGTGGAAATAAGACAGTTTACGTACTAAACTAAATAACGGAAAGCTCAAATTGAAGTTGTGTTACCTGATTTGAATTGAATGCAATAATTAATCTGTCTAAAGTCCCTGAAAAGATAACCGTGTGTTATAAAAGTTTTTTGTTGCCAAAAAGAAAATAAAAAGTACGGAAAAATATATTCTGAGATCATGGCTTATCTATTTTGGCTTTATGCTTTTTTTTTTTTACATATTTATTATTTGGAAAAAAGGTTGGTCAAATGTCTTTATAGCTTAGAAATGAAGGAAAAGGACAAAAGTGGAACACCTCCCTTATCACTTATCAAAGCTGTTTCTAGACAGATCACCACAAATATACGATTGCAAATGCTAATTTATAAAATAAATAAAATTAAAAATAAAAATAAAAAAAAAGAAAAGAAAAATGACTATATAAAAAACTTTAAAAAGTAACGTGTTTTGTGATCACGAAAAGAGAGAAAAGGGCGGTCGATATCAAATCTCAAAAGTCATATACAGTCTTATTTTCTTTTAACTTTTATTTGTAAACTTTTTTCTAAGTTAACGTTATATTTACTCCTTATATAATAATTAAAAATGAATTTCAACAAGGAGTGAAAGTTTAAGTTTTCATTAAAAAAACTATTAAAAAATACGATAAATTATCAAAAACTGAACCATAGTTAAGTCTCTTTTATCAAAAAAATGACCTTTCACTTCAACATTTGTCACAAACAAAATTAAAAAAAAAGATTTTCACTAGTTTTGTGACATGAATTTAGTTTGCCACTTCTTTTTTCTAAGGGAGAGATTATATTAAACATTGATTCAATATCTTGACGTGTCGGATCTTCTACAAGACTTTGATGGTAAGTTTAGAATTTTCATACTTCCTATTGTTTATGTTGACGTTTAAAATTATGATTAACTCGTCACTTTAGCGCTCGCAAGTTGGACATATCAAATCATAATAACTTAGACTCGATCGAACAATATTTGACAAAATTACCGTGTTATGTGTAAGTTAAAGACGTACTCAAATACAATACTGTAGATTTGTAGCTTGTTCTCTAACAAATAACTTGATCAGAATAAGACAGTTAATAGTATAAAATATCACAATCATTTTATACAATAGTGTTCTCGTTGTAAAGATAAATAATACTCGTATCTAAAGCCTTTTCAACTAATTATATATATATATATATATATATGCTTAAAGAATAGGAAGAAAAGCAACCTGTTATATTAGATTATATTCCTTTTCCATACCTACTCTATGCTAATTTCCAACACTTTAATTTGTTTTTGAGAGCGACTTTCTGCTTTTAGGAAATTGATTATATGTGTCATCAATCGCTTTATCATTTGTATATTTGTTTTCGTAAACAAGTAATTTGATTTTTCATCCCTTGACTATCTCTTATCTATCATAGCTTTTATATCTTATCTCAAACGAAAAAAGGAAATAAATAGGATCACACAAACAGTCATGAGGTCTCTTCAACAGCAAAACATCTTGCAGCCCAAGGAAAGAGTTCGAAAAAGGGTTTGAAAAGAGTCACGGATACTCCAGTTAAACTGCATACATCTAAATAAAACAAATGACTTGCGCTATCTGAATAATCTAAATAGTGAAAACCTCTTACATTTACAAATGATTATTGCTTTATCACTATTGAGGTAATCTTTAGTTATGAGGGCTGGTTCGATACGTAGTTGGAACAAATACATATTCGTGAATAAATTTATGAAACGAGCGAGTACTAATAAGTCTTCAATCTTTCAACTTATAGCTAGACGTCATGATATGGTAACCAAACAAGTAAAGAATCAATCAAAAGACACACTTACTAACTTAGGTTAGAAAAAGTAAAATATAAATGGAAGAACCAAAAGTTATAATGTTGACGAAACTCAAGGGAAAAAATGCAAAGTACTGGGTAAATAATTTTTGCTAGAGATTAGCTTTACTTCTTTGAAAGTAAAAGTTTAAAATAATATGCGAGGAATATCCATCCTTGTGCCATAAAGAAATATGTCGTTTAATTTAACTTAACTTAATTGTTGCCCGGCCACTTGGTTAATAATTTAATGACTGAGTTAAAGGGTAACCACTTGATTAATTAAAAGTGGTAAGGGACGATGTATACACATTCTCTTTTGTTAATTGTTGATTGGCTTACGTCTTACCCATACATCTATTATTACCCAAATAATTACGATATATAATTAATTAAATTAAGTATCTTAGAAAGTATGAGCTCATATTGACAACTTTATTTTACTTAAAATAATAAATAATAAATATTTTACAATTGTGTCCCCATCTTCATCCAACTTGATCCACAAAACAACATTTGTTACATTTAAATATTCTAAGTTGCCTTCTAACTAAAGCTCACTATACTCAAGTTGATGTATTTTGATGGAAATACTTTTCTGGTTTTCTTTCGAATAACTACGCATTTTTATTAATATATATTCAGATATGCACGTGTCCATCAAATTAAAACGGCACTTCAGTACCCCAAACGACAATCAAAATCAGATGCAAGAAAGAAACAGGTTCAAATGAAAGAAAAAACAATGAGAAGTGGAGGTGGAGGTGTCTTATTGCATTATATACAAAACTCATGTAATTGTTGGGTGAAAGATTAAACAAATAACGAATAAATGAGTCTGAAATTTTGAGTTTAGAGAAGTACCTGACAGATAGCTTCTTGTATCTGGCATATGTATAGTTTCCGTTCGTTTGTACCCGGCGAGCCCAATCCTACCCAGCGGCTGGACTGCCTATACGGCGGATAGGTTAGGTTGGCTAGTGCAGTTTAGTTTCCTTGTTTGTTATTCCCTATATAATATAATTTCTACTCTTATAAACCTTGGCTTGGTAGACTACGAAAATAATAGTAAATACTTTCTGGTTTGGCCCTGCAGACAAAACCAATCTCCAAGTTGAAGATTGGACATAATCACATTAAATCTTGTGTTCGTATTGTTCATTTGTCTTGATTGCTTTATTTATTTTATTCGTTTATTGTTTGTGGGTGTAACACGATTACACGTTTCGTTGTTTGAGTTAGTTAATTACTGACAACAGGTATTAAAGTGATCGACTAGTCCTTGTTGGTTGTTTTTTTTCTACGTGCAATTCCTAACTGTAGTCCCGTTCTTACTCAAATTAATCGGTAATAAAGTTTATTAATTCAAAACAATTACGTACAATTATTGGAATAGACAATAAACAATGGTTATTTCAATATCATCTATGCATGCTTCTTTTCAAGAAAATGAGACATATGTTCTTTTGCATACCTGATGTTCCTTTAGTATGGTGTTTGCTTTTGTTGACTAACTTAAGACTAGCTTCCATAAATACTGTTTCGATTCTTTTATCTTACAAACATATGTCACTTTTTGATTAGTGTCGTCTTTCTAAAGGTTTTTAACTTAAATTCTTAAATAAACTTGTTGATGGACGATAAGCTAGGAGTATGAATTTCAACTCTTCTCCTTTTGCATGTTGATAGCTTCCACCTTTAGTGATTCGTACGCAGTTTTATGCCTTTATTTTGATTAACAAATCTTTATTTTGTGAATGTTAGCGAAATGTTAATCATGTATACGGATACAGATCAACCACATAAATAAGGATTAAGCACATGGAAAAAGGAAAATAGAACACGAAAAATAAAGAATACATAAGATTACGTGGTTTGGCTACATGAATGAATTGATCAAGGGCAAAATTAAATTGTCAAGTCAACAACACTTGAAGTTATATAGTATAATTGTGGTGGTATAGATTGCATGTCAAATAGACAAAGGGTCACACATCTTCATTTGTCTCATGTGATTTAAAAGTAGATATAAAATAAACGATTGAAACTGACTAGTGATAAATAAATATTACTATAATATTATTCACATATCAAACAATTATTTATTATAATAATATAATATTTATGTTAAAAAGAAGCAAGCAACAATAGATACACAACACCAACGTCCAAACTGATTTTTCATAAATGAGCCAAACACTTCATAGTGAAACTTTACAAATGGCAACTCTGGTTTTGACAAAAACAGCCAACGTGTTACCAAAACCTTCAGTTTCCAAAAATCGACAAATATAAAACAAAACAAAAAAAAAAACTTAAGATTCCCAACACTAGATAATTAATTACCTTCCCTCAAACTACTCGATTCCTTTACAAATATATATATGGAATAAGTTACTAACGTTTTCTCATGCACGTACGTAGTTATGATTAATTTAGTGAAATAATATAAAAAGGTGATGATCAAATTTATGTGATAATTGATGGTGGATTAAATTCATTGATGGATTTCACGTTATTATTGCAAGGCCATGCAGACGGTTGTGACAACTGATTTTGTAGCTGTCGAACAAGTAATACTTGACGTATGTCCCATAATTTTTGTCGAAGCATCGCCGATTCGGATCTGAGCCGCTCGTTTTCTTGTAGTAAAATCTGTGCATGGTGACTAACAAACCGTAACCGGTTCATTATTTCCCGGTTCCCGGTCTTATGCCGGTTCACTTGGTTTCTTAAATTCTCCAAGTGCTTTTGTTTTCTCATGCGTGATCGACGTGCGGATTCACGGTTCGATATCATACGTCTACGCTTACGGTCGTCAATAGGGTTGACTTCGACCGGACAACCGTCGTCGGAGCCGGAGTTGGAGCTATTGGTTTTTGGTGTGGAAACGTCTGAACCGGAAAAAGAGAACACCGGTTCGACCGGTGGGTAAGAAAAAGAGGTTTCGGTTTCCCAAGGGGTAAACCCGGTTCCGAAAAAACCGTCGCTGTAGGCGGGGAAAACTGATGACATCATGGTCGGAAAATGGTTTTTATACGGTGGATGAAGGTAAGAGGGGGAAAGGGAATAAACGATGGGTTGGAAGCCGGTATTTAAGAGCAAAACCAATGGGGTGTTGGTGGGGTCCCTCTGAGGGTATTTTGGTCAAAAAATTTATATTTTAAATGTAAATAATTTTAGTAGAGTATGACATCGTTGTCTTTTAAAATTATAAGATTTATATATTTATGTATATAGTTGTTTAACTGGAAGACCAAGAAGACCAACTGTTTTAGTTACGTAAGGTTAATAATGCTTTTGAGTCAGGCGGCACTCGCGGGGGGGGGCCACCGTGGCTTTTAAAAAGGTGATGACATCAGCAAAGTGGGTCCTAGTGTGTGAAGTTTATGGCTTAGTCACGAAGAAACAAAACAGGTGCCATCAAAATTGGACAGTTGTCATCACCCCATGGGCTCACACGATGGAAACCAATAGGATACCAGTTGCTTACGTGGTAACACGTTAGTCTCGCAGCTTTGGGCATATATAGTACTTTTTTGTAACGAAATACATTTCGATCATGAGATGAAATCATCATTATGGATTATCACATTTTGGAATTATTGTAACATGACTAATGTAATCTATGATTTAATTATGATAGTTTTAACACTTAGATATTTATATGTTTAAAAAAGGCTAGATTAGTTTTTGATGAGATTAGATCATAAGATAAAAAAAACATGAGTTGTCTCATCACTATTGTCACTGTTTTGCTTTCAAATTAAAGGTTATATTATATTACTTTTACGTATACGTCTAAGTTATATTATCCTAAAACTTTATAATTACTTTTATTTTAATTTGGAAATTCGTTTTGAGCTTAGTTTTCTTGGATTTTCAAAAAGTGAGGTCATTTCCTGTGAATATAACTACATTGTAATTTGCATAAGTGACAAAACTCACAAAAGTATCATTACTCGATAACATATACTATACGTATAGTATACTAATATGTCAACTATATATGTTACACTTATTTGATGTTCAAACCTCGCGAGTTAACAATAATGCTCGTTGGGGGAACTCGACAGAGTAACTAAAGGTGATTTGGTAGGAATGGATTAAGAAGAAACTAAACAAAGTAAAGTAAACTTAAAGTAATTAAGCTTATAGTATATAGAATGGGAATTAAATGAATGAATATTATTTGTAAAGAATGAAGCAAGATTCTGGGAAGCATGAGGCCGACAACATGTTAAAGAATTGATCCAGTTAGGCGGTTACAAAGTTGTTGTTTTCCATCTGTGTCAGAGAAGTTTAAGGAACAAAATTAAGATAATGCAATCTTAAATAAATCAACTTATAGTTACCAAAAAGGTGGTTAAGTCAGTTAAATCTCTCTATTATATCAAGATTCTGAACACACACCTCAAATGTATGATAGTACCGTTCAATAAATTTAAATTAAGGGATTTTTATTTTATAAAAGAGAAATGAAATGAAATGATTGGCAATCACTAAAAGTAATGTATGCATTTATAATTAGAGGCGCTATTATAAGAAATCAATCCGATCAAATATACCCTTAAATTAATGTTAGGGAAAAGCATTAAAGCGGTTAGTGGTTTTGTGGAATTGGTTCCTTAATTGTTGCAGTTTACAAGATAAAGGCTTGGAAAAAGAATATTAAAGATGCTTTCTAAAAGTCTATTCACCAGCTAATTAAGGTGATATTTGTTGTGAGGGTTTAGCAATAAGAGAATGGGTATAAAAGTTTATACTTGGTGTTTGTTTAGTGGTTATGAGTTTCACAAAACTAATTAATATAGTTTATGTAAAGGTGAATAGTAGAGTGGGTTTTAGAGAATTCAAAACAAATTATTACAAAAAGTTAATGGGTCCCACTTGATTCCTCTCACAAACTTCTCAAAATGTTTCTAATGATGTTAATTCTTTTTTAAAAAGAAAATTGTGTAAAAAAACTTTTAAAAAGTTTTTTTATCATTTAAGTAAAAACTTTTTTTAATAAATTTTTCAAAATATTAAGTAAAAGCTTTTTTGCATATTTGTATGAAAAGCTTTAAATAAAATTATTCATTCAAGACAATATTGTTGTAAAGCTTCTTCACTAAAATGTCATTCGAAAAAAGCTTTCTAAAATATTTTATCATTGGGTAGATGTTCTCATTCTCTAATATAATAATAATATTAGACTTAATTTCAATACTTATCCTACATATTTAATAAATAATTTTTAAAATCATTTTACTTTTCTTTCAAATACATACCGATTTATTCATATTCTCATTCTCATATGCAAATCAAACGCTACCTAACTAAAATCCTACACCCTTGTTCACCTAGTAGTTTTGGTCAATTATCTTACATAAAATTATTACTATCAATATTATACTAATTGGATTTAACTTTAATAGTTAACTAATACATATCTTAATTAATTGATACTCCCTTAAAAGAATTCTTAACTGCCTAATTGGTACTATGTGCTATACATCTTTTCATTTGGTTAAATATGTAAAGCTACAAAATTTAGCTAAAAAAGTTATCAAGTAAACCCCATAACCAAAAAGAATATATATTGTTCCGAACGTCTTCCTTATTTCTGCTTTTATTTTTACTTTTATACGATTCCTATTCATATTGTATTAATAATATATATATATATATATATATATAATATTTGTTTCGTCCCAATTTAAATTTTCACTACAAAATTGCACATAGTTTTACAAAAGTTCAATGATTACACTGTTAACCAAAAAAAATTTCGCTTAAACCTTTTCTGATTAATTGAAACTGATAATGGACATTTATTATGAGAAATATCATAATAGAAATATGAACATATAAATTGAAACATAGAAAAGTATTTGGGTGTGTTTGATAAAGTAGTTATAAGTTGTAGCTTTTTGTTTCGCTAGATGTTCCTTCAATTAACTTTTTATCGTTTATTTGAGATATATGAACATTGAGAAGTTCATCACGTAATATATAATTGAATATTTTTCTCATAAGCGATAAACATCATATGTTCTAATGAACTGTATGAATATAAAATGTAAAATCCAATTACATATCAAAGTAAATTTTCAAAATTTGTAGTCTCATGTTTCTAGCGAGTTATAATTGAATAGATTTTGTAAATGCATGCTTGCTTGGTTGGATCTTTCGGAATATACTTCAGTGCAATACTTAGTTTTTTTTTATTAGAAAAACAAAATAGGTACATCCGTAAATTTTGATTATTTTTTCACATATATAATTAAAATTTTTATTGAAAAATAAATAAACGAAGTAGTAACAAGCGTTTGCATGTTGGCGAATTATCAGTCGTGGCTTTTTTACATATGCAATTTAATAAAGAAAGTGAGATTCGACGTCAAACATATTCTCTAAAATTCGTCTCTTATAAGCATCCTTCTAAAATCCGTTTTTGCCGCACGTGATTCATTACTCACTAACCTACAATTTTGAAACAAATATTAAACTTTTTCTAAACCCACTTCAACTATCCGATATTTACATAATTTTGTCATTGTACATTTTAGCCTTCTTTAATTAACTATTATAAATTACGTATAATTCTTCCCACCTAATACGTGTGTTTATAAGTTATAACGTAGTTGTGGATTAAATTAATAGGATACCAAACTCCTTCGTATCCTCTAAAACTCTTGATGGGTCACACATTATGAGAAAATACAAATTGCCTATCCTATTGGGCCAAGTACCGGTCCAATTTTTTTCATTTTTCTCAAGGCTCTGAATATAAAGGGATTGGGCAAAATTTTGTGGTCATAGCGATTAACATGAACACTTGGGCTGCATCAAATTTAAAGGAATATTTTTGGTAGTCATCAATTAATCTTAGGTCAACACTGTAGTAAAAGGTTAGTAACACTTGTCACTTGCTAGCTAGTTACTGGTTCATAAACACTTCATTAAGCCACGGTTAATCACTTAATCCTGCCTTGATGCCCTATGATTAAAAGATCTATAGTTCATTTTAGCATATCTAATAAGATAGGTAGATGACCATATAAGGTTCACGTGCTACGACTTTATTCTTTCATAATTTAAGCTTATGGCATAGCATCTTCTTCACATGTCCTATTTTCCCTCTTTTATGTTACTGTATAATCTTATTTTTTCTTAAAATATTGTTCCTTTCGTGTGAACTTTGATTTTGACAATCTTTGTCTTTGTCTTGCCCAGTTGGTGAAGCATTCTTCAAATCATCTCAGGCACGGCCCATAATATGGCCTACCCATTTCGTCACCTATCATTATTTATTAAAGCAAAAATAGAAAATGTACACCTTCTCTGTATCATTGTCACGTCTAGAAAAATAGAAATCTCATATAAACGGGGTTTTAAGGTTCGTCGCTTAACTAGTTAATCTTACTAGTCTCTCAACAAAGACGAGGAAAACTGGTTTTCTTGAATACTTGCACAAGACATGATTTATGTTGGTTTTCACAAATTCGAAAGGTCTAAAACAAAGCAATTTAATTTATGTTGAATCCGTAAATTGCATCTTTCTAAAGTAACATCTTATATATAGAAAAGTGTACAAGCTCAAATTGTGTTATTCCTATGAATGGTCAACACCTAATACTCTCATCCACAACTTAAGTACGATTTTTGAGTCTGACATATAATTTTATAAGAAAAAAAACAACCAAAATATTAAATACTCATCAATAAGAACAAAATAAAAACAAACTCTTAGTCATGTTGGTCATAGGAAAATGTAGTAATCAATTTAATATACATTCACAATAATTTGTTTAAAACATATTTTTATCATCCACAAACATCCAACTTGCACATGCCCATTGGTAAGCGACATGTTAGATAACACATCAAATTGCTTTTTTTAATCCATTGAACTTATTGACATACAAAATCTTAAACCGAATTGAAACTTGTTAACTGTTTGTTTATATGTAGATAGACCATGACTAATCATAGTCAAATGAAGTGTACATGAACCGGTAGGTAGCAAGTGTCATAAACCTTTAATCCCTCAGAGTTGACCAAATATTATAATTGCCCAAAAATTTTCAATCAAACAAGACATGGACCTGAACACAATCAGAACACCATTGCACCAAAACCTTCACGGGTGCGCCTTATGCAGGTTAGTCAATTTGTCCACAGGCCAACCTTTTTGGCTGACCGACAGGTTTAGATTCTTTGTCCTGTTTATTCTACACCCTTAATTCATTTCACATCCAGCTTTTAAAAAATTAAAGGATTCTAGATTCGAGTTTACTTCAATTATATGACTCCCACAAACAAAAACAAAACTTTTTTAACAATAAGTGGCTTCCTAATGTCTTCTTTTCACACTCACTCATTGCTTTATATATATTCATATCTTCGTATATCTCTTTTTGTGAACCCTGATCACCTTAAAGACAATGTCTAGAAACACCATCATCTTTCTCATACTAGCCCTTCTCTTCTGCTCCACATCATCCTACGCAGCCCGTCTCATGTCAGCCGTAACTACCACCAGGCCGGATCATCAAAATAAGGTATCTTGGAAACCATGTATAAATCAATACTACTTTGTCAGTTTCATATTTTTCAAGGTTTCATGATAATCTTGTAACTTTCTATGTAGGGTGGTGTAGAAAGCGAGGTCGAACAAGGGTGTGAAGGAATTAGTGAACAAGAGTGCTTGATGGGAAGGACGCTTCTTGCTCATATCGACTATATCTATACGCAGAACACAACCCCATGAAATAAAGCTTGTATATTTATTCATCTTCTTCATGTATATTGTTATTTCAACATTCTTTAATGGTTACATCACTAGAATGTAATCACTAGAAATACAAAGAAACTCAGATTAGTTTCATTTCAGTTCCACAGATTATGTACATAGGACGCTCGGCTTTTGTATCACAAAACGAACATAAACTCGAAAACAAAACAAACACTGTAAAGCTAAACTGTCACCAAACTCCATGGACCATTTAACATATGCAAATACAGGGAAACACATATGGTCATAACAATCAAAGATTTCGCACTTAGGTACCTGTAAGCTTCATAACAGCTTCTTTTCATACCCTCACATATTTTGTTCAACGAAAATCCCAAAAACGACTTAATACTTGCGAGTGTCACCCTTCCCATCACATCAAGAACAAATCTCATGTTTCCAGTAAAGTTTCTTGCTTTTAGTTTACTCAAGACTAGTTCTTGCCCATTAAAAACTTTGCTAATAGTGGACGAACTTTTCCTAGCCAAAACTGAACTACTACTAGATCTTGAATTCGTTAAAACTTGATGAGAGGTCCTGACAAACGTCTCTATAGCACCGTTGCAGACCAATGCTAACAAATCCCTTACATTTTCTTCGTATTTTGGGTTAGTCAAACTCGATAATATATCCTCATATGGGTTCACATCCATAGTCTTATCAAGATAAACCGTCACCATCGTACTCACAAAGCGCTGAATATAATCTCCAATTAATTCCCTACACTTATCATCCGTTATTACATCAACCCATTTCTGACCCGAATCACCCGTGTTCCTTCCACTAACCCCTCTTTCAGCATACATTGCCAAAACCATATTCCTAGTAAAACTGCCAACAATAACAGATGCGAAACCCGACCCAGCAGGAGAAAGCAACTTATCCAAAGCCCGATCAGAAAACCCCGAACCGCCCGAATTGCCTTTTACATTCTCAGCCCGATACCCATGCAAAATACCTACAGTCAAAGCCTTCGTAAACCTAACAATGGAATCCGAAAACTCATCAGATTTCGTAATCTTAAACACTTGTTTTATACTGGTAGGAAGTTGATCAGAATCAGATTTAATGAACTCTTTCAGATCTTTAGAAATAACTCCTATTGTTTCAGCAGAATCACCTACTAATTCAGTAATTGAAGCTAAGGCACCTAAAATCTTAAACAGTCTGTCTCTTTTTTTAATCACAGAAGGGGAATTGCAAACCTTATAAGCACCATAAGTCGTAAATCCTAAAGCTGTGATCAAAAGAATCCATTTCTTTCTTTTTTGGGCGTAAACCAAACCTTTGTTTAGTAATTCTAAATCCATACAGTACAAATTTTTTAGTGAATCAAGAAGGAACCGATTGTGGTTTGTGTTATGATTTCTGACCTAGGGTTTGTAATTGTAATCATGTGTAAAGAGATAGATTGGTAACATAGATAGTATACGTACACGACGATTATCGGACACGTGATACCGAAAGCAATTGCAGAGTAACTGCGAGGGCTTATTTTATATATTTGTTTCAGAACCGATCTTATCCCCTCCAAATTCTACTCGAGGCTAAAAGGATATTTTCCTTCGAAAAGGAAAAAGATAAATGAAATTGTATTTTTATTTGTATCCTATTTTGGTATAATAATAATAATAATAAAAGTAATATAAGAAGGATATATACATCAGAGAGCTTATTAAAAGTAAAAGTTAAAAGTTAATAGTTCGATTATAATAGAAACTTATATAGTCATGGTATCAAAGTTTAAACCTTTCTTGAAAAATTATTATAAATGTAAATAATAAAAATTAAATAAGATTAAATATGCAAATTTATCTAAAAAGTTTACCCCTAGCCTCTAACAAACGCAAAGTCTACTGCACGAATACTATTCTCATTTATAAGTTGCAACTTCCCCATTTGGTTCAATTTTGGAGATACAACTCATCTCTTTTGAATAATCCATTTCTTAGGATTGACTCGGTATTTGAATATGATCTACAAATACTATCGGGATTAATGTTTGTTCTATATCCATATTACTACTATCATAATTTCAATATCTTTGCACACATAAACATTAATCGTAATGTAAAGTGATTATGTGTATAGGAGATCCTTGTAGGCATTGAGGCGAGTCATGAAAGCACTCTAGCAGTCCTGCAAACTATGAGCAAGGTGATGGCATTTCCATATGTACATTAACAGGATGGGCTAATGGGTTTGGCTACTTGATCAAACGGGTCTGTTATTTCAAATTTCTTTCTTGAATTGTATGCAATTCATTGTTTGCAGAAAAGAAAATGTTAATTACTGATTCTATTTCTTATCTCAAATACTGCAGCTTAACATGACCTATATATATTCTCTATATAACAAAGAGAATTTATAATTCTTTAAAGTGGTAATAACAAAATACAAGTCATATGATTATAGGAATAACTCCATAGATAAAATGAACACCGGCACCTAGTTCCCAGATCTATGTACATTTTGAAACCTTAGTTTAGGCTTGAAAACTATAAAATTATTTACACCAGCAACGACAATCAGTTCGTCATAAATGAATTTAAAAATCTATAATCTTAGAGGTCATACCACGTCAATATGAGCAATAGCTTACCAAGTTTCACAATTATTAAACCCTTTCCCAGATCCACCAGGTTCAATAGGGAAGAATCGATGGAACTTTGGCCCAATTGTACCTAACTTTCTGAACGTTAGTTTGAACTAGCCTTATGTTGCTTTTTTGTAATGTATAGGGATATTTCCATCATCGTCGTCATCATCTTCAAAATCACTAAATGATACATCATCCACATTCTCAATAGGAATTGTAACTTTGTCAATAACATTTTCCGAGCTTTCTTCCTTTAACCAATCATCTGCATCATATTCATCTTTGACTTCAAGTGGCTCCTCTTTAATCACAAAATTGTCAACAATAAGAACTTCATCAATGTGGATTGGGTGCTGTACAGCCTCAATTGCAGATTTCTCAACAATCTGAATTTCGTCACTATGAATTGGGTGCTTTACAGTCTCAACTGCAGATGCCTCAAGTGGGACAGATTCCAACTTAGAATCGGGCACATTTTTAGAATAAAAACGGTTCTTCAACTCATGTGTTAGCAAGGCTCTGGCATTCAGAATCTGCATCAAGAAATTAAAAGTTCAATTTTCAAAAAAGTATTTGTTACACCAGCGATCAATGTTGACCAAGAAAACGCCGGAGGTCCACAAGTTCCACAAGATGTCATCCAAGAAAATGCCGAAGATCCTCAAATTCCACTAATGGTCGAGGATGAAGAATCTAGAAAACGCACTGGGGTTCAAGATTCTGAACCCAGAAAACGCTAAAGTTCAATTTTCAAAAAAGTATGTTAGTCATTGTGCGGTGGGAAGCATGTTGAAAGATCTGTAAAACCCAACTTGTTGATTTAGAAAGCATGTTGATTATGTCCCAAAGCCTTTGTCATATCATCAGCCAACTACAAATGCGTGGGAATAAAAGTTGTTTGAAGAAAAACATCTTTGTACCTTATCTCTTGTGAAATGGCAATCTATGTCCAAATGCTCGGTTCTTTCATGGAAACAAGGATTTGCTATTATCTGTTGTGCAACTTTATTATCACAAAACAAAGAACACACTCCAAATATTACACTAGTTTGTATAGATTCAATTGATTATAGTAAAACTAACATATTAAGAATGATATAATCACAAAAAGGTAAACAAATGAGGAATAGGAAGACTCTCATTCTCACCTATTTTTCCAGTGTCAATCTACTAGAAGTTATGAGAATGGTTAAGAGGGATGACCAGATTGGATGAATATGTCAAGCCAGAACAGGTGAGGAATAGGAACCAAATGTATGTAAATTGTAATGAATGAGTCTGAGAAGCTTATATAGAAGATAAGAGAGAAGCTAGTAAAACCAAGTTTTTAAAATTGCAAGTTTTGAAGATTGGTTTCAAGTCAACTGTATGGGGTCGGAATATGGGGACTGTCGTGGTTGTAAAACCAAGTTGGTTATGGTAACAAGTATGATAGGTGTGGTAGGTTTAGTAGCATGCATTAGATTTCCAAAATGGTTAGTTTTGCACTGTTCCTTTTTGCCTAGGTCGGGTATAAGTCCTTGTATTAATTTTGGGTGTTAATAGATGTTGGGAGTTACCTTGTTGGGCATTTTTCTCCCGTACCCATACACATCGACAACAACACTAATGTACCATTTCACCTGTACAGAGCCTAGGAGCTTATCTTTTGCAATCAAATACTCAGATTCATCTATTTCATTAGATACTTCAATCTCTTCTTTCGCTAAAGCAACAATCAAAGCACTAGATTTTGGTTCTTTTTTAATCTCGTTTAAGTGCCTCATCAACTGCAAGAAACATTTAACATGCAGTTAGTAAAAGCGCCTAAAAGCATTCAAAACATCACATATACATATCGTCTTTAACATTTTGTTACCTCGCCCTGTTTGTGAAAATTTGTCTGTATCACTGGCATAAATTCCTTTGTTATGAGGTTTCCGATTTTCTGTCAAGGAAACATTATTAAAAATTTCAAATAAAGAATACAGAGTTTGTAAGGTTAAACAATAAAAAATTAATATACATCAACTTCAGACTGGCTTTCTGCTCGTCTGATGATATATTGTCCGTGATCAACAACATATGTACAGAACTTTCGAACATTTATGAATGAGCGAAACATGTTTACTCCCCTGCACGTAGAGTATTGAGACCAATGATCATGAATTCAAAAGGCATTACAAAAAGCATAAACAAAACTAAACTTTATGGCTGTGTCACCTAAAAAAATAAATAGAAACATATTCAAAGCATAAACAGAACTATAAATAATAAATAGAAAGTTGGAACATACCTAATGTAACTAAAACTCTTGGTTGATATGGTTGTGTCACCTAAAAAAAATAAGAATATAACGAACCCTTTAGAATTGAACATGTACCAGATATATATATATATATCAACATATTCAAAGAATTAATATGAATCCAAACACATCAACCTAAATACGCAAACACCTAAGCAAGGCTAGTAATATGAACTCGAATTCAATTAAAATAGCTAAACAGTTAAAGTAAAACCTAGAGATAAGAAGTTATCATCATCATCTTACAAATAGACATCGAAAAAATCCATCACGGATCAAAGTAATTAATAGTTGCAGAGCACAGCAAATAATAAAAATGAAAACAAAATCAAAATAGACATTAATCGGTGAAACAAAATAAACCTAAACTATGATAACACAATGACATTAATCGGATCAAATGTCACCTGTTGCACACATTTTTTATGTAATATTAATTAATATTAATATAAAACATTAAAAGAAATTTGAGCTTATATAATTATAATATTTTGAAAACTGGACCGGTTATAGTATAATAAAAATTTGAAAGTAATTTCACATCTAATATAACAACGAATATTAGAAAAAAGATTACATTACATCTAGTAGTAGTTTCGCATCTATTAATAAAATAGTCATTTCGAATTGAGCCTTTATTTTTTGCATTGTTTTTTAAATTATCCATAGTTACCGGTCTGAAATTTGATGACATATTGCCTATGTAGTAACTCTTTATCATCTCACCGGAGATCCTCAAGTTCCACCACCTGCGTTTAATGTCAACCAAGAAAATGCCGAAGATCCTCAAGTTCCACTACCGGCGATCAATACCGTCCAATTACAGGCCGGTAATCCGCAAGTTCCACCAACGGCGATAGTTCCACCAGCGGCAACCAATGTCGACCAAGAAATCGTCGGTGATGCTCTAATTCCACCATCGGCGAACGATGTCGTCCAAGAAATAGCCGGAGATGCTCTAATTCCACCACCGGTGATCACTGGCGACCAAGAAAACGTCGGTGATGCTCTAATTCCCCCACCCGCAATCAAGACCGTCCAAGTAAACGTCGGAGATCCCCAGATTCCAAGAAATGTCGTCCAACAAAATGATGGAGATCCTCAAGTTCCACAAATGGACGAGGATGAAACATCTAGAAAACGAACTAGGGTTCAAGATTCTGAACCCAGAAAACGCTTAAAGTCGATAGCTTCATACGTGAGTTGGGTTGGTTCTTGGTTCAAGAGGTAAACAACGTGGGTGTTCAGAGTAAATGAGAATTTTGATTTTTGATGGTAAACGAGTATTGGGTTGGGTATAGAATTGTAAGCGTTTAAATTATGGTATAGGATTTTTAGTTTCGGTTATTGGGGTATTAAATGTTTACAAGTTTCTTTCTGGAGATCATTCGTATATTCTAGTTTTCTTTTTCCAGTATGTTTTTAGTATCTCGATCTATCAATAAAATAGTCATTTCGTATGATCTTTAGTTTGTACGTTTATAAGTACTCTGCTTCCTTTTTAAGTTCCAAAGTTTTCAATTTGAAGTTTATTTAGGTATTATGAGATCATTACACTTTTAGTAAGTATTTCCATAGTAGTGATGAAACCCTATATTGACGTGACAAGTTCATTACTACTATGCATTAAATACCACCAACATAAAAAACTTCAATCTTTTTTTTTTTTTTTTTTTTTTTTTTTTTTTTTTTGTAAAACACATGAATAAATAAATAAACAGGGTAGTATAATTTTAAAAAATTTAGCTATAGTAAACCGGAGTGTCATACTGTCATGCATAAAAAGAAGAAAAAATAATTAATCATATAATCGACTTAGATTTGGATATAAGAAGGACTATCATATATAGCACAAAATTTTTACGCTTTCGAATCTAGTCTTTCGGTTTGTCACTATACCTCGAGAACATAGAGAGAATTTAACATTGAAGAGATAAGTTGATAACAATCAAAAGATTTAACTGTGGCAAGCGTGTTACTTGTATCGCGACATGATTATCACTAAGTGCAAATTGTGACTTGTTTTAAGACAACAGACGACAAATATAAAAACTCACTAGATCCGACCAACGATCTATTAGTGAACTCGATCGATTTGATTAAATATTTTTTTTTTGTATCGACTCCCTCTCATGTCTTATTTCCATGACTGTAAATTTAATGTATCGTGAAGATTTGCAAAAACATAATATGCTAAAGTGGTAAAAACATCAATTCGATGCTATAAAATTTATCCCTATTTTTAATATAGTTTTATTAAAATTCACGAATAACAATTGTAATTAAACCCAACGAACTTTAAAACATTAGACAGTTTAACCATTAAATACCTTTCGAAATATATTTTATTCTTCCGTAACTTTTATTATTTAATTAAGAAAATGTTTTACACAATAAAAAAGTTGCAAAACGTCATATAAAATTACCTATCTCACATGCCACATCACACATATGTATTGAATGGTTGCATTATCAAAGTAGGGACAAGAGAGATAATGCAACCATTTCCACCCTTCTTGGCTACCTTGAAAATCCTTTAAGTAGCAACCAACTACAGTTTATGCCAAAAGAGACTTTGACAATCAAGAAAGTAATTAGCATTTAGAAGAGAAGCACTACTAATTACACTCAAAACGATTAACAAGTTACAACTGAGAACTCACCTATAATTACATTCAACACTCAAGTATAAGAAGAATACAAGTTCATCATATAAACAACTAAAGATACAAACCCTAACTGGTAAAGAGATGAATCAGACTAACCAAAGAAAGATACATAGCATTCTGGTCAATAATCATCACATTTTTTTCTCATTTATTAAAAGAGTATATACATTTTCATGTTGACTAACTTAATTAAGCTATCTTCACTTCAGTCCTTGATCTTTCACACACTTACAATCCAATCCCTCGTCTTCATAAAATTTTACATTTGAAGTTTCTTGTTTCAGCTTTAGCCCTCTATGTTTCCATTTGACGCCTACACTAAATAAGTGCAAACAATGATTTTATATAAAACAAAAACTTTGTATAATAATCGAAAAATCAAGATTGAAATTTACTCATAACTGTACATTTCACATTATGGAAATTTTGTAACATGTTTTAACAATATTAAATGAGAAGCACTACTAATTTCAGTATTGTTTCTAAGTTTATGCATTTAAGTTTATAATCACATAAAGTCTTTTATAGCTGGCTTTTTTGTGATTTTAAGCTTATAATTTAGTGCTTTGTGGCATCAAATGCATTTTAATTTTTAACTAGTAGATCAACTCAAAGTACCACATCCTGCAAAACGTCACCGTTACGTTCTAGTGTTCTACTATATAGTACTCTTTAGCCAATCGCAGCCGATATTTCTTCAAATGTGCCTTTAAAATTAAGCTATTTATATTTTTCACATAAAACGGTTACCCGAAGATAAAACCAAGTGTGGCTTGTGATACTGGATGCTTCAAAAACTTACATTTGCATTCACTGATGTAGTCTAGTAACCCTTCCTACGACGAAACAACTTTGCAACTTCCTATTCAAGCTCGTAATTATCTTAATAAAGTTTTAATTCCTCGAGAAGAAGCCAAAAATTCCAACCGGTCACCTACACATCGGTACTTATATCATGATTGGGTTGGTGCACACCAAACGTTAATGAACAATTACTTATTTATGTATCATTTATAACCTTATTTATTACTTACACATAATTACCTCTCATTTACCTAAAATATGCTACACATTTTTGTAATTAACATTATTACAAATTACAAATATCTATGCATCGAACTACAGGGAGCGTTCGTATAAAAAGGTATAAACGAGTGACCATTTACGTATAAGGTTAAAATATCAATATTAGTTTTCTACAAAAACTAAACTGCACTAATATATGCTGTTATTTATGATGACTTATAAATATATGGTTAGTGGTGCTAAGAAACAAGCGAATATGTCTATTATAAGGATCACAAGTATAACATATAACATACTACCAAAAGCTTGGTTTCAATTTTAATCTATTATAAAATGTTTTTAAAATTTTTACTTGATAATTAAGAATATTATACACATTACACACGAATTTCCCTTGTACGTTTTTATAAAAACAATAGTTAATAAGTACGCGGAGTAAATTCATTAAATCATCATTTATATTTATAATATTATATTATATTAATATTAAATTAATTAATTAAAATACAAAAGCATACACAATTTTGACAAATAAATAAAAAAGAGTAACATATTGGGCCTCAAAAGCCTACAAGAGAATTGAAAAATATAATGGGCCGGCCTTGACCACAAAATGATATAAGGAATGTAAATCGAAGTCAGAGTGTCATACATTCAGATTATGGGTTTTGCGAAGTCACAAAACGGTTTGTGTTTGTTCTTCACGTCGAACCGAAGATTTAAGGTTTTCATCGCGTAACTTTGATCTTGATATCGATTCTGATAAAAATCAATCCAGAAGACATGAATAAATACATCGTAAGAAATCTATCGAGGAAAGTTCAGAACATGACACCTCGACCACAAAATGATATAAGGAATGTAAATCGAAGTCAGAGTGTCATACATTCAGATTATGGGTTTTGCGAAGTCACAAAACGGTTTGTGTTTGTTCTTCACGTCGAACCGAAGATTTAAGGTTTTCATCGCGTAACTTTGATCTTGATATCGATTCTGATAAAAATCAATCCAGAAGACATGAATAAATACATCGTAAGAAATCTATCGAGGAAAGTTCAGAACATGACACCTCGTGGTTGCCGGTTGTCGAAGAAACCAAAGGTAATATTGTTGTTGTTGTTGTTGTTGTTGTTGTTGTTGTTATTATTATATAACACCCCTCTTTCTATATAAGAATATTATATTAATAAACACGGAAGCATGAATTTAAAATACATTAAACAGTTTACAATTCCCAAATTATACCAATTTCAAACTCTTTAAACTACAAAAGGCGGGGTATTATAAAAATTCACAAACAAGGTTTATTACAAAACCATATCAGAGTTCAAGAGCGCAGTCAAACATTCACGATCAAATCATTACTCCCTGCACCCACATTCAATCAAAATAAATCCTGCAGGAAGTAAACATGAGGGATTAGCACGAAGCTAAGTGAATAGGTTCATCACACTCCATTCAACTTAGCATAACTAGCTAATTACACCAATAAAACGTAAACACACATAATTCAATGAGGATCGGTGGCTCTGGGGATATCATAATACCCGGGGATTCCCCCAAGAACACTTACCCACAATCTGTATGGCCAATACAGAATAGACCGATAACTAATGGTTATTAAACCCATACACAGGTCTCAAACACAACAAATGAATCAAAACCTGTGTAATACACATAATAACCAGAAGTCCAACTACACGTTGACCTCAATCACATACAGCACATTGCTTCGCACATCACGTAGATCAATAATCAATAATCAAGACTAAACAGTCTAATAAACATCTACGTTTACTTGTTGTAACCAAATAGTTACAACTAAATCAAATGATGAGTTCTGAATCCACTCACCGATACCTCTGACGTCTCCACACTCAGGATTCTTATATCACTGAGTCTTACGTTGATCTGAAACAGAAAATCAAATACAAGTCAGAAGTTCGTTCCATAAACATCATTATAGTCTAATTATCCAATCAGGTAATCCCTGAAGTCTAGGCAAACAAAAGTTCAATCAGAAATAAACTCAGAAAAATCCCGCAATGACGTTTAAAACTGAAAAATGCCATTTTCGGGTCCTAGATGACCCCGGATGGCCAAAAACTGCCTAGGCTATTAGAATATAGCCTTGATTACTAGGTCGTTTCTGAATGACCATGCGAATTTCAATTAAATCTGAGTTAGTGATATTTTTTACAGAACCGCGTCTCAAAAACACTTACGCATTTTCAAAATTTGCAAGTCAACTCGCAAGTCAACTCGCAGGAATCTCGGTTCGCAGTCTCAGTTCGGTTCGCAGGTTTCAACTCGGTTCGCAACTCGGCTCGCAAGTCAACTCGCAGGTCAAGTCAACTCGCAAGCCAACTCAACTCGCAGGATGAACACAAGTTGCGAATTGAGACGCTGTTCAGCCGAAAATCATACTTTTTCAACCCAAAACTCAATATTTTGATTTCCTTTCAATCACACAAACTTCCTAACATCAAATAGGCATCAAATAACTACTTTTCAGCTTCAATAACATCCTACAACCAATAATTCACCAATTTTCAAGTAGTTTGTTAAAAATGGAAACATACTTCTAATTTGAACAAGGAAGCTGATTGATGAAGCTTATGATGATGATTCTGGTGTCTTGATTTCGAATTCACAGGAACAAGCATGAATTCAATTTTGGATTTTGGTTTCTTGAATTTGATTGCAAGTTTTTTTTTCAAATGAGAACAAAAAGAAGGTATGAGATATACATATGAATTTCAAAGTCGGTTCACTAAGTCGGCTTATAAATAAATGGTATAATTTTATACCCGTCCTAAATCTTTTGTCTGGAACCTGAAAACCGTTTGCGAGAAATATTATTTTATTTTACCGTCATCTATAATAATTTAAAACAATTAATATTTCACTAATCACAATAAGTCAAAGAACTTATTTATCTACGTTTCACAATGAAATACATAATTTCAATTAATTTCTAAACGATTAAATAATCAATTAAAATACTATAAATTACCAGGGCACAGGAAAGGATGTTACATATTATTATTATTATTATTTTGTCTATGAGATTTGCCAAATAGAACATTTGTTTTTGGAAGCTAAACTTATCTCCGTAAGGCTTGAACCCATCTTGATTGGTGTGTGACTTCACGCACCGTTAACATATAAAAATAGATAAACAAAGTTGAAGATTATCCTCACTGTTGTCTTTTTAATGCAAAGGTTAAGATCTTATTTTGCCTTGAATGACTTGCGTTCTTTGTAAATAGATCATAAGGGATTAAGGGTATGCAATTATACTTCGAAGCTGGAATTGTATTGAATAATTTGCTTTAAAGTTTAAGTTATCTTGAATTAAAATTTTGTCGTATCATGCCTAGATAATTATTTGCTTTTTTATTCACGTTCAACATTTTAGAGTTCCTCGAAACTTACTTTTTGCAACACATATCTTTTTGGAGTGGAAAACTTTGACTCATCTGTGTATGAGGAACACACCAATGACTATTTCAACCACATGTCTATATAAACACTTATTATGTACAACCATAGGAATATATGAAATATACACATTTGTTTCAAGTAAATGTTCTCATAATTTCTTGTTTGATGGATTCGTGCCATGATGCTAGCTCTTTTAACCTTCCATACCATATAAAATGATCAATGAATATATGGCCGTGCGATACACGATTTGTATTTAAAAAGATTAATATTGATTTTTTCAATGTTATACGTATATTATCTTTAAAAGTTGATGTTTGATCGAAATAATTTTTTTTAACGTATTCTCCTCTACTATTTTGAAGCATTTAAACTTTTGATTAATGTGTCTAATTATAATGTTAATTATATGATGATTTGTTGATTTTTAAAGTCAAAAAATAAATTTTAAAAATGTCATTAAGGTTAATTATGATATATATATATATATATAAAAGAAATAGCATTATCATGAACCTTACATAGAGCAAAACAAAATAGATTACCCTTACTATGATGTGTAAATTCTAAAGACCTTATGTTGCCACAACATATGCATTGTTTATTTCATATGCATAAAATAATTTCGCTTTACTATCTAATAACTTTGCTATACTATCTAATAATTGCAGACTCAAATGCTTTCATATGATCTATACGAAGAATTGCTTGATGAAATCATTGCAAGGCTGCCACCCATATCCGTCCTCCAATGTAGATCTCTTTCTAAATCATGGTGTTCTCGTATTGATAGCCCCATCTTCATCCGTAAGCACGCTATTCAATCAGCTACGAGAGCCAGGAAAGATGTTAATGTTAAACACCAAATTGATATAGAAAAAGATACGTGTAAAATCTTATACACGTTAAAACCAGAAGGACCATACTTGGAATTAGATTCACTTAAGTTCCCAGGCGGTTGCATTGCCTTTGATTCATGTTATGGAATTATCTGTCTATATAACAAAACAAGCGTCCCTTTAATTACCTTGTGGAACCCTTCAATTAGGCGCAAACTAAATGTTCCAAATGTTCCTTATCATCCTTCTCAACACTATTCAGTGGTATTTGGGTTTGGGTACAACCCAATCGCAGACGATTACCAGATTGTGGGTTTATCTCATGGAACCTTACAAACTTTATTTCTTTACTCCACGAAGACGAACTCTTGGAGTAAGATTGCACTCCCTAAAGCTCCGCCTTTTAGTGTCATGTCAATAGCTTGTTTTGTTGATGGATTAATGCACTGGGTGGTGAAGACTAAATCACCTGACACGAACGATTCTTATATACTCACATTTGATTTAAGTAGTCATCTTTTTGGCAGGATTCTTTTGCCAAATACCAGCTGGGTAACTATCTGCCTAATAATCCATAAAGGATATTTAGTAGTGAGTTCGGGTGATGGTCAAGATAGCTCGATGTGGGTAAGGAAATACCACAATAAGGTTGCATCTTGGTCTAAATCTTTCAAGGTAACAATTGTCGATAAAAAAGAAGGCTATAGAGTTTTAAAACGCTAAGAATTACACCGAGGTTCCTAAAGCTTATAATCCATTCTCAGGGGTGTCTTGCACAGTTGTGAGTTCTTCAAATTCATATGTTAAATATGACATGGATAATTATGTGGAAACCCTTGCATTGTTAGACAACGAGACTTGTTGGACGAAAGAAGAGACTGATTGCGGTGAAGTGCATCATATTGCGTTGGAGGTATAGGTGTTTGTGGCAACAAATTTAGCTATCTTGTTCATAACAATATTAGGTGAGTAGTATTGTTGATTTTAGTATTCTCTAGTTGTTCAATAGACTTTTACCTTTTTCTTTTAACCCTTTTTATTATTACTTTATTATTTGTTTCTTTTATATATATTGGAAAAAAGATCATAGGGAACCTCCAAATCTTGGGGAATGAGGGAAGTAAATATTAACCCTTGAGATTTTCATAAATTAATGTTTTTAACATTTATTTGTGATGAATGTTAAATTTTGAAATTATTTGTAATTTTAAAATTCATTTATGATGAAATCAAGGGTTGAAATTTACTTCTCTCATTCCCTAATTTTTTTACTTCCCTTTTGATCCCCACCCTATATATATATTTACTACTTTATAAAATATTTACCCCCTCTCCACTCCCTCACTTTTACGACCAAGTAAAATAAATTTTCACCATTGAATCTATATTACTTTTAATTTTATCCCTTCATTTCATTTTAACCTACCTATATAATAACACACCTAACAAATAAACAAACACTTTTGATCAAAAATCTCACACAATAATTTTATTTGTCTTCCTTACATACATGTCATCTAAACATAAAAACACCTAATGAACACCATAGAAAACACCCACATTGGATACTAATAGATATAATGCCCAATCAAATCATTTAGTGACGTTGCTTTATGTGAGTGCAATATATATATATATATATATTTTACATTTTTTCAAGTTATTACCTTTCAATACAATCTTTTACAAAATAGTTTTTTATTAAATTCTATTTTGTAATATACGTTATATATGTACTTAATTTAAACTTATTTGTGATGTGATGTGTGATAAGTGAATAATCTGTAACAATGTAGCATTCAAAATTTAACTTCTGAATACTCAACAATTAACATTCACTACACCGAATAATATTCAATAGTTAAAAACATCAATCACTTATAAGAACTAACAGTAAAACAATGAGATTAATACACTAATATTCATCGAGTACAATACATGAAATTGTTAAATAATATCATTACGCAATTAGTAATTATCTGTTATTATAAATCCTTTGAAATTTTGATTGAAATATAAACAAATTGTTCAAAACAAAAAGCAATTTATAATGAATATATTTATAATGTTCATTTCTTCTTATCAATTTCCTTTTCTTCAGTTTTTTATTTTCGTGTATCGTTTTTCACAATTTTTCTCCTTTTTATGAATCTTTGGCCATTGCTTAATGCTTGATTTTCAAAGAATCTTCAATCCGCTATGTTCATAAAGAATTATTTGTTGTTTTTGATCTTCAATTTAGAAATTAGAAATCCTAATTTCTTGTTTGAATCGCAAAAATGTTAGAACTGATTTCTCACAACCTATTTTATATTCATGCGAAAACCTTTGACTTTGAATTTTGATTCACGTGATATTTTAAAAATAATCTAATTATTAAATGACCATAATGCCCCTCCACGTTTCTTTTTAAGTAAAACGATCTAACGGCCAACATTCACTCCTCATTTCCCCCGGATGATCATTTCCCAATTGAACACCCTCTTTATAAGTTCTTATTCTAACACATTATTAAAAGGGAAAGAAAAAAAGTAAACTGATCTACCAGCTTGATACTGTTTGATTTTTGTAGACGTCACCACTGAAATATTAATTGTCTCTGAATCATAACTTTCTACAGATTCGTAGATTCCCCTTCTGTATCTTCCACATTCATTCTCCATTATTTCACTTCCTTCCATTTTGTACAAACACTTTATTATTAATATAAGGCTATTTCAGTTCACACCTTCTCAATTACTGTATACTTTTGATATCAATTCGTCGATGGGGAATTGTCAAGCGGCAGAGGCAGCAACAGTTGTGATTATGCATCCAGGAAACAAAATCGAGAGAATTTACTGGTCGGTTAGTGCTCGCCACGTCATGAGTTCGAATCCCGGCCATTACGTTGCGGTTGTTGTGACGTTGCGGGGGGTGGAGAACGGTTCGCCTGTGAAGCAGCTTAAACTTCTGAAGCCAGATGATACTTTGCTTATTGGTAAAGTTTATCGGCTTATTTGCTTAGAAGGTAAGCAACTAACTAATGGAGTTTGTTACATTGTTTATGATTGTATATTTGAATAGTTAATTGATGTACGTGTGACATTGTAACGTGTTGTAATTTGTGTGTTTTTATAAATTTGTTTTTAGATATATTGAAAGAGTTTGCGGCGAAGAAATGTGTGAAGTTAGGGAAGTTGTTGAAGGAGAGACGAGTGCTTGTGTTGGAGATGAAAAGCCTTGCTCTTGTGACGAAGGAACCCAATGCATCTTCGGTGAAGGTATGTAATCCTGCTTTCGGTCGTTTCATTGTATATTATAAAGCATTTGTGCACGGAGTTCTGGTTCTAAGTTTATCTTTAGCAATATTAATTTGTTTAATCATGTGATGTCCATTTAATATGAATAGTACAATATTATCATGGTTCAATTTTGCATATGGACAGTTATCTAACAAGAGCATTAGTATTTAACATGTGCTCTAAGGCTATAAGTCAATAAATATTAAATGAACTTGAAATTTAATATGAAATGAAGATTTGGTTCATTCAATGATTCTTAACATGCCCGTTAGACAGTCTCTTAAACTAAATATGGAGGTATAGTTAATAAGGGGGGTGATTGTTGATTTAAACCGACAAACAAGAAAAACGTTATTGTGATTGTTGATTTAAACCGACAAACAAGAAAAGCGTTATTAATTGTATAGCGCGAATATCCTCCTAGTATTACATTTTAAGTTCGTCCAAAAGATCAACATCCATATGTACCATTTGTACGATGTGTTTAGGAACTTCTGGCTAATTTTTGAATAATATAAGGCTTTTGGATTGCAAGACTTTTTTTGCTTTATATGATCATATTTTTTTGTTTGGTTACATTTGATAATTGAAGTATTCACAAATCATATACTTTAACAGTTACTACTTTTTTATTGGTTTTATAATTCCATTTGGTTGTTAATTTGTTCAGATGTAAATCTATGAATCAAAACATAAAGTAGTGTAAAATGTATATGGGAGGTAAGGGGTAATATAGTAAATTCAGTAGGTCTGTCATGGAAATTGTGATTTTAATTGTACCTTATATGTACAACATTATGAAATTACTCGTCTGATTTATGACATTCGTATCTGTGTGGTTTACGTTACCGATCATGCAATTAACTGGCCAACGAATCTTTTTTTCTTACTGTTCCAGAAGATATTTTACTATTTATCTTTTGTACGGAGTAGGTGACTGAACCGTCTACATCTACCAAAAGCTGGTAAATATTAATGCATTTATAAAATACATTTTCCCTCTTTCTCACAGTAGTTAATTTCCCTTTTACAAATTAATTTAATGGTTTTATGGTAAAAGTTTACGTCTTCGGGGTCGGTAAAAGTAATTACATACTAAATCATTACAACTTCTTGCTTAATATTACTTCTTCCGTCTCATAATAGACATTCATAATTAGACTATACAAAGTTTAAGAAAATACGTAATTTGTACATTGTATAAGAAAAAAATAACATGCTTACTATTACTTTTTGCACGATTCGTTATGCGTTAGTTTTCTGAAATAGTAAATTATGAGTAATTGATAAAATAAGTGTATTACTTTTAGAAGTAGATACTTATTTTAATACAAACTAAATTAAAAGAACATATATACTTATTAAAAAATATAAACGGTCTGATTTCTAAATTTTCTTCATAATCGCCCTAGAATAAGCGATCATAAGTGGATTATTTTGTTAAATCCTTTGGTCAAAGGATTCATCTATTAAATAGCTTTCATCAATAGATCAAATTTGTGAATTTTTTTTTATCGTATATATACTATCCTAATGAGCTAACTAACTTAACAAACTAATGACTTTAGTTATTTACATCTTGACCCTTCTAGTTTGCTATTTTGTACGTTCAACACTAAACATGCAATAAGTCTACATGTATATGGTATTTTCAGACTATTTTTAACTTGTTACACCGTTGTGTTTCTTTATATGTTCAGAGCCACAGGGTGCAACCAGATGGAAGTAACAACAAGAGAAGTAGGAAAAAAAGCAGGGTAGGGGGGATGCAGAATTATCAACATCAATGGAAACCGGCCTTGAAGTGTATTTCAGAAAATGAGAAATGACGAAATTCGCATCATCTATCGTAGTACTATCGTTGTGTAATCTGCAACTTGTGTAATTTACGTTTTCTTGTTTTATAGTTTTAAAGTATGAGTAGAATAGAGTTGCATGCATGTGATTGTAGGTGGTGCATTGAACATAATGCTTGAATTGGGTTATAGTTTATGAGAGGTAGATTGGGAAGTTTTTGAATTTGCGATTGTGCTAATTAGTCTATAACTTTTGAACGACTTTAATAGTTTTTAATCTATCTTCTTTAAGCTAATAGAAAAGAAAGTAATTGAAATGCACGTTTATTTTATTATCATATTATGTAGGAAAACAAGTTTATATTTAAATTTCTAAGTATTTGAACAAAAAAAATAGAGTAACGTGACTCACAATATAAACCTTTAGTGGGCTGCGAAATTTCTTTAAATTCGCTTATATGAAGTGTTATTTTTCTTGTATTAAACTTTAAAGTGTGTAAGGTGGGTAATATTCCATGAAACAGAGTAATATGCCATGGAATCAAGTATCATAATAGAATATAGCATCATTCTTGGATATGACCATATTACTGCTGTATATTTATCAGTACATACTATAATCATGACATGTAAGTTTCGTTATAAAAAATTCATACATCTTCCAAAAATCGTTAAACAACAATATAATATAATATAATACAATTATTATATTATTATAATTATAATTTATAATATAATTTACAATTATAAGAACATTTTAATCCATCATTGAATTGTATCTATTTACTTTCAACATTAACAAATAAAATGGCTAATTAGTTTTATAGAAAAACTCTCATGTCATCTACACAAAATGTTTTTTTTTGTTTTTGTTTTGTTATTATTTTTTAATCAACAGCCAAAACCAAATATTATGAAATAAACCAAAAGTTGTGGCCCGTCAATCTTTTCAAATTACTTTCTGCTGTCACGATGGGTACATGATACTGTAATATTAAACATTGTGTAGTACATGCACCTGGTCTATTAACTGGTTGGATGCAAAGCCAAAGGACTATGACCCATGTAATTTGTCCGATTAGCACAAACGTTTTGCTACATTTTAGTGACATGACAGAACAATAATAAACATCTCATCTTATAGTATATTTATTTATTTATACTAACATTATGCATGCCTAATTGATTCTGATCAATTATCATGGTTGTATTGAAACAAAAACCTTATTTTCAAATGCAAAAAAACGAAAAAAGAACACCATGGTCTTGGTGGAAGACATCTGTTTGTGAGTCTGCTTTGAGAGAATTTGGTGGCGTGAAGAAGATCAAGTCTAGTATTGTAATGAAATGTGGCGGTAGTGGAAGTCATAGTTACTGTTGCAAAAGTAGATATGATGATGGTGGCAGAGAAGGAAAAACACACTTCGGTAACATGTTTGCGGACATGATGAGAGAAGCTCAACCATATTTCGTCGCACATCGTGGTTGCATATTTGTAGTTTTGTTAACCGCAGAAGTTATTGAAAGCCCGAACTTGGATGCTATTCTAAAGGTAATTAAACTTTGGTTACATAATCTTATTGTTATAACCTGTCAATTTGTAGTACACAAAGGTTATATCTGGTTGTAGTTATGTTATCTTTATATAAATAAATTGTGTTATATATCCGGCCTTTTACATGATTTTACTCTTTCTTTTCTTTATCTCATATTGTGTAACAAATATATCCAGATTTCCATGTATCATTTACTTTATGCATTATCAACTAATAAGGTGCAAATGAATCGAGTCAAATTGAGCTGAATCTCAGACTTGATTATGTACCATGCTAAGTTCAAACTCAATTCTATAACTTGTGTGAAGTTTCATGATGCAAACTCAAGTTTAGTTCGATTAAGATTTGGGAGCTTAAATAACTTGAAAGTATTCATTGAAGGCGATACATACTCAATTAAGTTACAATAATTTGAAATTAATTTGAGGGGTTTCTAATGTTTAACTTTAGTTTAAGTTAAATTGAACTTGATAAAAACTTACGGTGCGTTTGGTTTATAAAATATTTTTGAAAAAATTGAAGTTTGTTAAAGAAAAATAAATTTTAAACTTTTTAGTTGAAGGAATTTGATAGAGTGCAATTTCATCAATTAATCAATCAAACAAGATAAAAGATAGAATTTCAATTTTAATTTCATTAAATTTCTATTAATTTCATTAACCGAATGTAGTCTTTAGTTCTTTAACAACTTCTTTCATGGAAGTTCAAACCTGTTCTTTACGCTATTGGATAAAATTTGTAATTTTCCCTCGAAAATTTATGACCAAATAGTCAAATTCATAACCCGACCACGTTTGTCAACTGTTACCCAAACTTTTATTAGTAAAAAAATTACTACGTACAGTATTTTCTTTTCCGTTGACAATTGAATTTTTAACCTAAAACCGTAAAACGTGACGGCCCGTCGGTGTCCCACAAAGATCGCAAAATATCGTTACTAGAGCACCGCTCCGTCACCAACTCCCGCAGCCGCGATTCACTCAAATCAAGTATGGCCGTTACATACTTAACTTCTTGTATCTATCATCTCCAAACCCTACGCCCTCAATTCGTTAATTTCGTTACTAAACCGACCCAATGCTTCATGACCGGTTTAGTGAAGACGCCGATGTTCAATTCGATTGTTAATTTCAGAAAAAATAAGGTATCGTTGAGTAGCATGTGTAACGTTCTAGGAGAATATGAGAGTGAAGGTGCTGATGAAGAAGCTAACATTAATGCTATCAAAGATGAACTTTTTGTGACGTTTTTTAGAGAAGCGTGGCCGTATTTCACGGCTCATCGAGGCAGTACTTTTGTTGTTCTGCTTTCTGCTGAAGTTCTAGATAGCTCGCTTTTAGATCCTATTTTAATGGCAAGTATCTAGTTTAAATTTGAAGTTTAATTTTCTTTAATATTGTTATCAGATTGTTATTGTTGCTGTGTTGTGTTAATGTGATTAAAGTAATGGCAACTTACAGTTACACCTTAAGTTATGCAATTTTGTAGTATTTATTAGAGCATATTAGTAAATAATAAATTTGGAGGTGTCTATGCAGGATATATCGCTTCTTCATGGTTTGGGGATAAAATTTGTTCTTGTTCCAGGGACACATGTTCAGATTGATCAGCTTCTAGTTGATAAAGGTGAATTATTACTCAGTATATATGTTTATGTAGTTAATTGTGTTGAATTAATGTTCATGAATGATTATATATAACAGGATGTGAACCCAAATATGTTGGAAGATACAGAATTACTGATTCGGATTCTCTTAAGGCGGCAATGGATTCAGCTGGGAGAATCCGTTTGATGATCGAGGCAAAGCTGTCGCCAGGACCATCGTTGTGCAGCATTCGACGTCATGGTGAGAATAGGCGGTGGCATGACAGCGTTAGTGTTGCAAGTGGGAACTTTCTTGCAGCAAAGGTAATGTTTTATATATTTATTTGTATTTTTCATTTCTTGCGGTAGTTGAAGATGTTGAAGCAATATTTGTGATTCGAATTATGATTTTTGACAGAAAAGAGGAGTTGTGGAAGGGATTGATTATGGAGCGACGGGTGAAGTAAAGAAAGTGGATGTTCACAGAATACGTGAGAGGCTGGATAATGATTCAATTGTCATCTTAAGCAACCTTGGATATTCCAGCTCCGGAGGTGTACTGAATTGCAAGTATGCTATATATGTATTGATAGGTACCTTTTAGTTACTGATTGCCATGATCTAGCTGAATCTAATATGACAAAATTATAGCCACTCCATCCTAAGTTTTGTGACCCCCGATAAGTAATCCAAGTTCTTCCGACTCTCTAGGTTGTTACTCGTTACTTCATTTACTTATGAATGCATTGACTCTGGTTGTGTTTTATCTCAAAGGGGATCAAAGAAAAAGATTAGCTAAAAGGGTATTGGGTTAAATGGGTCAAACAAATCAAACTGGTTGAAAGGCACCTAAAGATTATTGCTAATGAATACAACCCCGTGCATCATTTTATTCTATGATTTAGATTCTTATTGTGATTATGTTGTTTTTGTCATTATATCTAGGCATTACTTAATTAAAAAAGTATATGAACGGGAAAGTGTTTGCTGGTCAAGACAACCCTTACCCAGATCGTTTTGACCCATACTATAAATGACCTGCCCATATAGTGATGTAGACATCCATCTTCATACCTTCGATGGCCTTGTCTCAGGCTTTGTTGGAATGTTGATACGAAGTAAATTTTGAGACACTTATTCAAGCCACAATAGAAACTACGACATGTATTCTACATTTCTACGTATTAAACAAAGTATATATACGTGCCTTAATCAATATATTCTATTATTGGAGCTCTTACAGAGGCTTGCTAAATTTATGGTGCAAATGATGTGAAACACATGTATGATCCAGCATACTTCCTTTATCTAAGCCGTGTGAACATTAATGTAGATGTAGTTATCTGTAGTTCTGTACAGATATTTAAGTGATTAATGTTCATTTCTGCAAATAATGCAGCACATATGAAGTTGCTACTGCTTGTGCTTTGGCTCTTGGAGCAGAGAAGCTTATCTGCGTTATAGATGGTCCCATTTTGGATGAATGGGGACGTTTGATTAGATTTTTGACTCTTGAAGATGCAGACATGTTAATACGCAGACGAGCCAAGCAAAGTGAGGTTGCTGCTAATTACGTAAAAGCCATTGGCGAGGAGGAATCTAGTTCTATTCCCTCGTTGAATGGAATGGCATCAAGTGACAGGTATACTGCAACGTTTCAGAATGGTGTTGGTTTTGACAACGGTAACGGTTTGTGGTCAAGTGAACAAGGATTTGCCATTGGAGGGCAAGAAAGGCTTAGTAGATCAAATGGATACTTATCCGAATTGGCCGCTGCCGCTTTTGTTTGCAGAGTAAGTCATTGTAGTAACGAAGATGAAAGAAGCGCGTGTAAATTAATTTTATTAATTGTGCTCTTTTGTATACACTAGGGAGGTGTCCAGAGAGTTCATCTGCTAGATGGAAATATTGCTGGAGTGTTATTAAAAGAACTGTTTCAAAGAGATGGAGTAGGGACTATGGTTGCTAGGTATGCATTATCAATGGAAAAAATTAAGTGAATTTTAAGAAGCATAGAAGCTAAGTATTATATTGTACTTTGCAGTGATCTTTATGAAGGAACGAGGATGGGGAAGGTGGACGACCTACCCGGAATTAGACAAATTTTCAAACCCTTGGAAGATTCTGGAACTTTGATCAAGAGGACTGATGAGGAGGTCTGTGTTAATGCTACGATCTCTCTGATGATCTTATTTTGTTGTTTTATTAAATTAATTGTCCCAGTTTTCTTGTGTTGTTAGCTACTTAATGCATTGGACTCGTTTATTGTTGTGGAGAGAGAAGGGCAAATTATAGCTTGTGCTGCTCTGTTTCCATTCTACGAAGACAAGTGTGGGGAGGTTGCTGCTATAGCTGTTTCTCCCGATTGTCGGGGACAAGGGCAGGGAGATAAATTGCTTGGTATGACTATTAACTTGTCTTTGCATTAGATGTGATAGAAATTGGCTAAGGGGCTAAAATGGGTTGAAATACTTTACAAAGTTTATATGTTTTTCTTTTGCTATAACATACTATCATCCCTGAGAGCTCCATCTCTAGAAAAAGAAAACCTTTAAGTACAAGTTAAATTAGTGAGCTATAACTGTTCGTGATCTACACCCTTTTTTTTCTACTATGGATTGGTATTAACTCCACTGCAACTCGCAGATTATATTGAGAAGAAAGCTTCTTCCATTGGACTGCAAAGGCTTTTTTTGCTAACGACCCGCACAGCAGATTGGTAGGTTTCTATGTCTACATTGTGTTTCACAAATGCATGCGCCAAGACCCATGCTTTTATTTAAATTAATGTGAGCACAAACATAATATCGTCCAGCTTGAAATTTTCTGAACATTGACTACTGAACATTTATAGGAGAGACTTTTGTGGATACAAAGTTATGCAATCAATCTTTATATGATGGCAGCAAACAAATCTGTAAACTGAGCTAATAATATTGCCATATTTGACAGGTTTGTGAGACGTGGTTTCTCGGAGTGCTCGATTGACTACATACCGGTAGAAAGGAGAAAGAGGATAAATCTATCTCGTGGATCCAAGTATTACATGAAACAACTGCTACCAGACACTAGTGGAATCCGTGTTAATAGTATGTTTGTTTGAGTGTATTTATGGTGTGAATTATAACCATTAGAGTTAGTATAGCTAAGGCTTCTGAGATATTTTCATAAATAAGAACACCCTCGTGAGATTTCTATGTTATTCGGGGTGATTTTTCCTAGCCTGAATCAGCATCATGAATAAGCCTATAAGGATGCTTTTTGGGTAAATGTAAAATAACCATTGAGCCATGATTTTGAATGTCAGTTGATCCATGTTAATAGGTAGACCCAATCTATATTGTATATTTGTGCAAACTATTTTTTGAAGTGTCACATAATTAGTTACACTCGATGTCTTATACTATAATGGCGTTAATAGCTTCATTCATTTATGAGTTGAAATATTTTCTTCATTTTTATCACTTCATCTATGTTATGAATTGCAGTTGAAGGAAAAAAAATAATTATAAGTTGCATCGGTTTTTTTCCAAAAGGTTTTTTAATAGAAATCCGTGGAAGTTACAAGTAACAAAATCCAAAAAGCTAATGGTACATGAGTTTTTAAACGTAACCTTTTAGCAATATTTAAGCAGGGGTGCATTTAGCAATACTTGAAAAGATCCAAGGTAAAAGTGAAAAGAAAATAACTTGATGGAACAAAAATGGAATTACCACATTTAGACTCACTCGAATTAGGAAAGGGCGGGTAACTGGAAATAAATAAAGAAAAAAATAGGGCAAAATATATAAGCTGGTGCTTTCAGTAAAATTCATCGACTGCGTGTTCTAGGGTTTGATTTGATTTGAATCATGCCTAACAAACTGATTCCGGAACGCTCACTCTGATTTCAATTGCGTAAACGCCCAAATACTTGGTACCGGTAAACATGCTACTATTGTACATTTCACAGATTACACTTTTGATATTTTGAGTGATAGATTGATTATAAATGAATGAATTTCTAGGTGGCATATATGAAAAATATATTTGATATGGTTCAATTTTTCTTATGATGTTTACTCTCATGGATAATAGTAATATTAATATTGCTGATATAGATATAGATAGATGATATATATGCGTACATACTCTTGTAGGAAAATATTAGGAAGTCGCTAAATGGGCGTGCGTAAACAGAAGTGGTCATTAGAAGAGGAGGCTGCTTTGAGAGCTGGAATTGCGAAACACGGACTAGGCAAATGGAGCACAATTATTAAAGACACCGAATTTGCCTCCATTTTGCATCTACGCTCCAATGTGGACCTCAAGGTTCAAATGAATTTCGCATATCTGTAGATAAATTTGAAATGGTGCAATAGTGCATGAATATGACTGTATGTTAATGAATCTATTATAATTTTTTGGAGCAGGATAAGTGGAGGAATATGAGCTTGATGGCTAGTGGAGCTCGATCTTGTCAAAGGGTTAGGTCTATAAATCCGAAAACAGAGCCGAGTAATAAGCTCGAAATTGTTTCTTTTGATCCTAAAGAAGAATATTACATGAATAATACTAGTCCAGTTCCAAAGACAATACTAGCTGCACCATTGCTGTTGGAAAATGGTAGTTCTAAGATGCCAATGCCAATGCCAAGGTCATATGCTTTATTATGCGTTCTATTTTTCCAACTATGTTGCTTGCCTTGTTTTCATTCACTCTGACAGTTGTTGCTAGTTAAATGATGATGAAAAGAAGCAAATTTAGTATCTTAAGAATATGTTTCTTATAGGTCTACGTTTAAAAAGAATCCTTAAAATATTTCTGAAGTTGCTTTCTAACTAGCCAGACAACATGGTGTGGTACCCTCGTTCTAAATCTGATTAATGCAGGTTGGATAGCCTGATACTGGATACCATAGCTAATTTGAAGGAGTCGCATGGCTCTAGTTGTGCTGCAATCGCTAAATACATTGAGGTATTTCTATTTGTTTATATTATGTATGTTTATGTAAATACTAATTATCAGAATCTCAAGCAGCAGACACCTCTTTCTTTTTACTATTCCTCTAGAAATTATGTGATTTCAGCATTTAGTTTACAGGAGAACCATTCAACACCTCCCAATCTCGATAAACTGTTGAAAGCAGAGTTGAAGTCATTGCTAGATTGTGGAAAATTGAAGAAGGTAATTGAATGTGTTCTAGTTGGAAACATCATCTTTTATGAATGAATCTATATGATTATGCATGCTTGTACTTTCGTTAATATTCTTTCTTGGTTCAAACAGGTAAGACATCGGTACAGGATCACACCAAGTTTTTCATCTAGGGGTTTAGAAAAGAATCCACCCCTATTACTTTTAGAAGCAAAACAGGAGTATTGTCCGAGTGCTACCAAGATTCTTACAAAAGCAGAAATTGATGAAGAGTTAGAGAAAATGTTGAGCATGACTCCACAGCAGGCTGCTGCAATTGCTATGAAAGCAGTTGCAGAAGCAGAAGCTGCTATTAAAGAAGCTGAAAGGGCAGCAAGGGAAGCAGAGGCAGCAGAAGCTGATGCAGAATTAGCAAAAGTATTTGCTGCAGCAGCAATGAGGGAACTAAAGCAAACTGCTCTTTTTACATGGTAAAAAGTTTTGTATATAATTCTATTGAGATTGTATTGCATTCCCTCGTTGTAATTCATTTGATTATTTAAATTCAAATTGAGTCAAATCTCTTGGATATGATAAGACAATGTTACAGTAGCCTGCAATAACTTCAAATTGGTCACTCGTCTGGTAGCAGCATTGAAATAGTTAAGATGATAATCATAAAAAGCTACTGATCTTCTTTCTTTTCTTTTTTCTTTTTTCTTTTTTTTTTTCTTCTAGAGTTTGATTATACAACTTAATAGTAACTTGTTGCTCCTGTGCAGACTCTCATGATGATGAAGAAGCAGGGTTTTTGACAAGAATTACGGCAGACTCATGTTGAGATTTGTGCAGTGATTTAAACAATACAGGCGTTTGATGTCATGAAACATACTTATTTTTTGAGGTATAAATTGAGAGTGTAAGTAGATAAAAAGAAATACGCAGGATACTGGTGTTCTTTTTACTTTGGAACAAGTTTGCTGCTCTTGAGAATTTGCGCTTGGGTATAGATCATTTTCTTGGTGTCCAGGTAAGGTTAACTTCTTTTTCCATTATCAAACCGTTATTATGTTAAAGGAGTTGACTTTTGATCTTAGATCCCAAAACTAAAATTGCAATGTGATGGTGCTAAGTGAGGTGGAACAACAGAAGCAACTGATTCTTGCATGTTCAATAGGGCTAATTGAGGTGTTGTACTTTTATAGTTTCATAGATAAATATAACTTTTATATGCTTTTTCATGAAGCTATAATAATTTAAATCTTCGCTAGGCAAAGAAACTCATAAACGACAAAAAAGATAAAAATGGAAAATGATAACAATTTAGTAACAAGATTAAATCAAATTCAAACCCTGTAATTATGCTCAATCATCCCATGCGCATGCAAATGCACCTACTCCACTTTCCTATTTTCAGATTTCTTCTAGTAGAAGTCACAATCAAATAGGTTTCCATGCACTAGTCCACACCACCGGTGTTTCCTTATGCATCAAAAACATTCCGGCCACCTTTTCCACCGGAACCACCGATCACCCTTCTTTATATCTCCTCACCGTCCTAACATCATCACAACCTTCTTCACTACACAAAACACCCCTAAACCCACACGCACGAAACCTATTTGACCACAGTTCTCCACAGAATTTTCCGGTGAGCATGCCACCAAGTCCATCACTGCCCGCACGCCCTCCCTTTCCAATACCAACCTCTCATTACTCATTTTTGAAAAACACTCATTGAGAGCATCGTAGTAAACCCTAAACCATCCCAAACACTCTTCAAACCCTTTCAAAAACTCATATCCATCAATTCCGACGTTCAAATCAGCTTCTTCTTCGACAATCTTTACAATTTTAGGGTTTAGACTTCGAAACAGCGAGATTAAATAATCCCTATTATGATAATTAACGGAATGTAACGTATTGTTGAAGTTAATAGCAAGTGCTTCATCAGATTGGATACCTAATTTGCTATTATTCAAATTTAATAAACTAGTATGATGTATTACATTGTATTTAAAGGGGACGCCCATTAACCTAGCAAAATTTTCGATTCGATTACCAATTTCTATTTCTCGCATGACATTTTCAATTCCGGATTTGATGGTGGTCACCGTGGTGAGACGAAGGTGAGGTATTTCATCTGTACGGGTGGCTGTGGCTTCTAGTAAAGCTGGCCACTGAGTGCAATAGGTGTTGCTGAAATCAAATATGTGTAATCTGGTCTCACAATCAAAGGCTTCCATGATGGCTGCATTAGACGCTACGTGTCTGAATGTAGTCCAAGGGCTAACTTCTTGAAACTTAAGCACCAAGATTCTAGTTGATTCAAAATTGCACATTTTCACTGAAAGAGATGATAAAGTATTGCAACTCAAGTTATTGGAGTTTGTCATGTGAGTGAAGAGTGCTTGAAGAAAATAATATGTAAGCTTCTCGTCTATGTTCTCGTATGGTGAACTTAGCTCATTGAGCATCCAGATTAACTGTTGGAGACGTGAACTGTTGTTGTCAGCAACAGCCACGTGCTGCTTCTAGTAACAGCTCGTGTCCCCAGTTGTTGGATGATAAGGAATCCCAGAATTCCATAACGACATCTTGGGCGGAACTGGAATAGTCAATATTGGGTTCAAAACAATAGAATCACGTGTTTGCAATGGTGGTGGAGTGGTGGTGGTGGTGAGAGTAGGAGTAGTTGAATATTGGTGTTGAAATGTGGTTGCATTGATGAGGGGAACAATAGCGTTGCATTGAGGAAGTATAAGACAAATCATCTTCTTCTATATAGAAAGTATTGAAGCATTTTTCTTGTGGTTGATGATGGTGGTTGGTGGTGGTAATGTAGTGGTTGTCGGAGGATCTAGAACTTGTGGAACTAGTGATGGTGGAGTTGAATAATTGATGATGGAATTGTTGGTGCAATTAAAAGTGTCCCAATAATCTATAGATCCACCAATACGTACCCGAAAGATCCTTTGAAGGTGCAATTAAAAGTGTCACAATACAAATTAATAAATTACAGCTACTGAAATCAATAGCCTTTTAAAGACTAGTTATTGACTTATTGTTACTTTGTTAGTGATCAATTGGGCTTTATTGGGTTGCTTGTACTGGACTTGGGTCACCAGGCTGGAACATTACACAAGACAAGATCATTTGAAAATCACTTTCTTTACAAAGTACAATGGACAAACTTTCCAATTAAAATCATGTTCTTCACAACTAACACTTGATCACCATTCATACATTTAAAATTACATATTTTACTGCAAATTTTAATCAATAATAGAACCTTTTTATTCCAACTAATAGCTAGAAACAAATAACACAGAATAAAATTATCAACATATTGGTTGATTGACATACGATTTGCACTATGATCCGAACCTAAATCAGGAAACGAGCAATTTCCTAGTGTTTCTCATTGCAGCACCTAGTAGTGTAACATATATTTCAGTCACACTGAAGACACTACGCCTGTAGATACCCTTTGGCTTCCAAATAATAAATCACTTTCTCTGCCATAGCCTCGGGTGGAGGACAGACTTCTCCCTCCTGTTGTAATACAATCTGTATAAAAGTAGTTCCATTTACATTAGAACCAAATGTAATGGTCGTTGGCTCACTGACTCATCTCTTCAAAAATCATTTCTTGACTACTTTTCAATAACTTTCTTTATATGAAGATATGCAGAGACGTGTCAAATGTGTAATATATCAAAAAGTAGATAAGACTCTGGAAATGGGACAAAAATGGGACGACAATTAAAGGTACAAGGCAGCATGACATATGGCATTTACTCAATTTTGAATGGGAGTGAACATTTACTCAATTCAAGCACGTTTCCAACCTGGATTACCTAGTTATTTCAACCAAAGATACCGATGACATTTATTTGGTCCACAAGTTGTCTCGGTTTTGTTTTATCAAACGGTATTTAAGTTATTTAATTATTAGTCTAAAAACCTTTTTTTTAAGAAATGCAATAACTCACGCACACCACCACGAATATATACATTTATCCAATCCCTGAACTTGAACCCACAACCTCATGGTTGGAGGGTCATCTCAATACCACTAGACCCATGGCACTTTGGTTCTAAAAACCTTCCTACATTGTGCATTTAAGTCAAATATTGCATTTTTTAAGCAAAGAGTAGAAATATCAAAGCAGAATACCTCAGAATTTAGTGGTGCCTCATATGGGTCATCAATCCCGGTAAAACCTGTGAAGATGATTGCGTAAAGTTTATACCATGAATTTAAACCAACAATCATACAAACCTAATGTAGAAGAAAGAACACCCGAAACACTAATCACCCGAAAAAGCATTATAATTCAAGCCTTGTGATGCATTTCAGAATCTAAAATGTATGATGACCAAGTTACCAGATGTGAAAGCACATGCTTCTTCCCAGGCCCCTAGATCATACATCGCTATGTCCATAATGGGAACAAAGCCCGTCATACATGAATCATAAATGTAGTTACATTTAAAATGTACCTTTAATCTTTCCAGCCCGTGCAAGCTTGTATAAGCCTTTTGAATCCCGAGCCTCACATACACATAGAGGGATATCCATGAACACCTATTAATTACACACACTGTGAGCCATACTGTAAGCAGCGAGTTCTACTATGCAGGATAATAATTAAACCAGAACCTCGATAAAGTCTCCATCTGGGAGTATAGATCGACAAGCATCACGGTCTTTTCTGTAGGGCGATATCGCGCTAGCTATGCAAATCACTCCAGCATCAGCAAACAACTTAGCCACCTCACCTATAAAATGATAGATATCAACATTTTATTATTCTTAGCATATACTGTATATAGCACGCTAACTTGAGTACAAAAAACCATTAGATTCTCTGGAAAAGAACCTACCAATTCTTCTTACATTCTCTGCACGATCTTCAGCTTTAAAAGTAAGATCACAGTTGAGACCATGTCTGACATTATCACCATCAAGGACATATGTCAGCTTTCCTCGAGCATGTAGTGCTCGAGTTAACGCACAAGCCACAGTGCTCTTTCCTGAAGCAATAATCATAGTTCTAAACATTTCAAAACTCCCTATACTACCGAAATCAGAAACTCATCAAAACAGAACACGAACAAATCACAAGTAATAAAAAATTAAAGCTATAAGTAAGTGAAATAATATATCCAAATTCAATGTAATTGTAATATTCTCTAATAGAATGACAACTAAGTTCACATCATATAATGCTATATTGGTTTACTAACCGCATATGAAGATTAATATGCAAAATTAACTTGCTGATCCCTAATGATAATGACTTAATTAGAAAAACAAATCCTAATAATTTGTAAACTAACCTGAACCACTGAGGCCAGTAATCCAAATAACACAACCTTTTTGCTGAAGCAATTCCTGCCTATCAATTTTTTCAACTGAACATTTATGCCAAACAATATTACTGCATTCCTTTCCATTCGTTGCGGTTTCGTGTAAATTCGAACCTACATACATTTCGAATCCAAATACTTATCGTAATATATTCAAATTCAAATAATTAAATAAAACAAAACAAATGTAACGACTTTTTACCATCCGAATCAGCATCAGAATCATTCGTAACTGCACGTCCTTTTGGTTTGACTTCAACATCCACTTTATACGGCGGCATTCTCGAAGATTCCATTGCTTTTATTGGCGCCATATTCTTCAAAGCTGACGTTACATTCCGTCGAGAACCAATCGACGTCGACTTGGAATTTGCAAACCCTAGATTTGTCGGTGGATGGTCAACAAAGTCAAACCCCGGCGAAGAAGTAAAAATGAATGGGATTTTGGGAGCTGCAGTCATTGCGTAGATTAGGGCGCGAATGAATAAAAAACTAAAAATCAAATGTTGTAAAAGAATAGCAACATGAATTAAAGGATACCATAAGTATATTTACAATTATGAATTTATAATATGGTTGTGGCGAGAAAATAGGGGAAAGATGTGGATGGTAGCTTTTATTATTAATGAATTGAAATTGATTGATATATATATATATATAAATAACAAATAATAAATCAATCATCGTGATTCTCAGAAGATCTCAAGGATTTTTCGTGTTTAAGTTAATGGGTCCAAATGGGAACAGCTCTATTTACGATCTGTAATCAATTAATACACACGATTATCATGCATGGTGACTATATGGTTATGCAGTTATTTACGTATTGTGTTCTATATTTATCATTTTAATAAATTAAAATCATTATATTTATATTAATGTTTTGATTTGTGAATTTTCATTCAATCTTCAAAACTGGTACAGAAAACCTTTAAACTGATCAACATGTTATTCACGATGACTCCGACATGACGCTATACGAGTTTCAGATTCCGAACCCTGTCTTCTGTTTCTAGTTAGCATGATTTATTTAGTTTCATTTAAGAAAACTATTAGATTAGATGATCAAAGATTCTGTCACTTATATAAATTAGGGAAAATGACAAAAAGGTTATCAATTTATCAAATCTAACAATAAAAAGAATTTGACTTTTCTATACAAATTTTTTAATATGTGGCTTTTGTACCTGAAAAGAATAATATATAATAGTAGCGTATCCGTACATAGTTGCGAGAACAAATAGTTAATTTGACATTCACAAATTTTATTGTTTACATTATATTCTTAAAAGTTTAATTTAAGGATATGTAAAGTTTAAAACTTAAGGGTTGCAATTTATAAATTAGTGGTTCATTTGGAAAGTAATTAATGATTTTTAAGGGTAATTTGGACATTAATCATTGTTGAGTCTAATTTTAAGAAAAGAAATGGAATGGTTTATATATAATTAAGATAAGATAAGATAAGATAATATATAAATACTTTGTCACTTGTGTATAACATTATTGTTGATATTGTATGTTTGTCACGTTAAAAAAGTAACGTATTAGATAAATATATGATATATAAAGTCAATTTTAGTTAAAACCGATCAAAAATGTTAAAAAATAATAAAATTAAAAAAAAATTGTAATTTTACCTTTAATTGAAGTTTTTTCGCAACTTAGATCCTTTTATGACACTATTTCAGAATGTGAATTATTTATGATATCAACAAAAATCATATTTTTTTAATTAAATTTTAACACATTAATTACCTTTTCGAACCATTCACTATTTCACTCTTTATTAGTACCCTGTAATGAATTATCGACCAAAAAGTTACATTGAATTGCATTATTGAAAAAAATCTTTTAAATAACTTAATACTCACTTCACATTTCTTACAAGTTTTTCTTTTTGGTAATAAACAAATTATATGTTGTACATAATGAAATGTGGTATCGATATATTGTCCTTCATATAAACATTTATGTCACACTCCATGGTTTAGCTAAAACCCTTAACCGAAAGTGTACACGACAAGCCTTTAAACGTATATTTAATTGCTACATAGAAAGGGAAACATATAGCCATAGTTGTTGAATCAAATAATTAAAGAAATAAACGAAACATATAGCCATAGTTGTTGAATCAAATAATTAAAGAAATAGACATAAAAAAAATGGATACATTATCTATACCATATCTTATTTGAGACACCATACTATACGTATTTTTCTCAAGTTTGACAATCGTTTTTATTCCCCTAATTATTTTGAATATACGGTTTTAATTTCTCCGGTTATGCTATTATTTAACCGGTTTTTTCGGTGTCTGTAACATTTTACATTTCCCTTGTCATGTGACATATCATCGTACTAAATCGTCAGTTTATGTATTATAAATAACATGTTATATGATTTTCCTCAATTTGACTAACTTTAGTTTACATTTGACATTTGTCAACTACCATGGCAAATGCTACATGATGCCAACAGAATACTAATTAACACTGTGAGATATACAACATTGGGTCAAAAAGATTGGGTACTTATAATCGGACAAAAATAGATACTAATATCTCATCAAAGAGTTAGCATTTAATATACTTTACAATGATCCCACCTAGTTTTCCGTCCATTCATTGCAGTAACTTAAAGAAAACTACACCACAAAAAATTAATACTCCGTAGTACGATATTTTAATTAACTAATAATAATATAATATAATATATAATATAAAATATATATATATATATATGTACGGGAAGGATTCATAGGGAAGTTTTAAAATTTGAGGAAGGAAGGAAGCAAATCTTAACCCTAGATTTTTTTATAAAAAAAACGCTTTTAACATTCACTGGTGATGAATGTTAAATTTTGAAATTATTTATTATTTTTAAAATTCATTTATAATGAAATCAAGATTTGAGATTTACTTATTTCCTTTTCTAATTTTTTTACTGCCCTGTTGATGTCTACCGATATATATTCAACTAAACGACTAATATTTTGTTAAGCTCCCGCTAAAAAAACTTGGGCCTCTCAGCCCAGCTCAATATTAAGCGAGCCCGTACGAGTGTTTTCCATAATATCCTCAACAATAAATCTTCAAAAACCCTAGGGCTTCACTTTAACAGTTAGCTGCCGTCATTTCATTCACCGATCGAGAGAAACACACAGATCCGCCGCGAAGATGAAGTACAATCCTAGGGTTACCAGCTCACGCCGTAAGAACAGGAAGGCTCACTTCACGGCGCCGTCAAGCGTCCGCCGTGTTCTGATGAGCGCACCTCTTTCCGGAGAGCTTCGCACCAAGCACAACGTCCGGTCCATGCCGGTTCGCAAGGACGACGAGGTTCAGATCGTTCGTGGGACCTACAAAGGCCGTGAAGGTAAGGTTGTGCAGGTGTACCGTCGAAAGTGGGTGATTCACATCGAGCGTATTACTCGTGAGAAGGTCAACGGAACTACGGTCAACGTCGGAATCAATCCGTCAAAGTGTGTGATTACGAAGCTGCGTCTTGATAAGGATCGAAAGTCGTTGCTGGAGCGTAAGGCGAAGGGACGTGCTGTTGGAGATAAGGATAAGGGGAACAAGTTCACGGAGGAAGATGTTATGCAGAATATTGATTGATTGGTTTACATTCTATCTCTATTCTGTCTCTATTTTTGGTTTGCTTTATCTGTTTATCAGTTATCGTTATCGTTACGGATCTTGTGCCAATTTTTGTTCGACAACTTAAATGTTAGAATTTGAATATTAAACCTTATGGTTTCTGAGGTTAAAGCCTTGTTATTGGTAATGCATCTTTTGCTAAATTTATGTTGTTATCAGTTAATTTTGTTTATGCTTTTTTAATATTTTGATGTTAAAGCCTTGTGACTACTTGATTCTTCAGTTTCTGTATCTAAGAATTCATCGAGTCATGTGATTTAGTTTCTCAAGTTACCTAATAGTAAGCATAACCTGTAACCAAAATGACATGTGTGACACTAAACTCTCAAAATGTCAACTATGCACTAATTTGTATGAAAGTTATTGTATCATATGCCTTAACTTATATAAGCCGTATGTATGATACTTAAAAATTCAGGAGTCAGGTACACGTAACTTTCTGTTTGGACTTTTGGTGTGGAACGTGGAAGGGTTGTTAATAAAACAGTTTATTGTCACACATATTTTGTTCTGTCTTTGAGTTAACAACTAGAGCTATTTTTCATCCCAGCCCCATTTCTCTGCCATGTTGGTTAGTCTGTGGAGTTAGCCAGGCTCTTGGTCAATTGGTTTCACCATGTCACCATTACTATATTTGTGATGAAGCTGCCGGGTGATCCAGTTGGCACCAATTACACCGACTCACTCACTGACCAGGATCAAATCAAATTCATCCATTTTCCTCCTATGGATCTTGATTTGTTCGTCAATAACCCAGTCATTGGCCCATGGTCGATTCGGTCATCGAGCACCATAAGCCCATTATAAGGGAACTTGTGCAGGTAGGTTCCACAAGTTGGATCGGTTTGGTGTGGCAGTCGTTGTCATGTTGTGTACAACCATGATTGATGTTGGAAAGGAATTTGATGTCCCAACTTATGTGTTCTTCACCTCAAATGCTGCTTTTCTTGGGATCATGTTTATTTCCAGACCCTTCATGATGAACACAATCAGGACATAACTGAACTGGCAAACTCAACCACCGAGTTGATGATCCCGAGCTATAAAGTCTGGTTTCTCCAAGTGTTTTGCCTTTTATGCTTTTAGACAAGAACTTATAGTCCCAAGAAGGTGATTCATTATACCCGAGATTAAAGAGAAGCCAAGGGTAAAATCGTAAACATATTTCTAGAGCTAGACACTCATGCCCTCCTTTCTTATGATAATACGACACCTCCCATTTATGCACTGGGTCCCATGTTAAAACCCGAAAAACCAATTCCAGATAATGAGGTATTGCAGTGGTTGAAAAGTCAACCAAGGTCACCTGTTGTGGTTTTATGTTTCGGGTCCAGGGGATGATTCAATAAGGACCAAGCGGGAGAAATAGCAACTGCAACATAAACGACTAGATTCATACGTTCCTTACGACGACCTCCCTCTGAAGACCAAAAAGGGTTCCCAGGGGAGTACACAGATTACAATGAAGTCCTACCAGACGGGTTTTCTAGAACCCATCTTGAGTCATTTCAACATAAGAATCCCTAATAATACACTATTTGCATCTGCTTCTGTGAAAACCCCATCTTGTGGTTGTATATTACATTACTTGGACCTAAGAGCTTCATAATTTAGAAATGTTTGTTTTTGCTAAAAGTCGATATATATATAATATGTATATATGTAAGTAGACATGAACATGGTGTTTGTGATTGCGTTTTCAAGATAAGTTTTTGCATTTTCAAAATGGCTTTTTATAAAAGCATGTTCTAACCTGTTTTCTTAAAATTGTGTTTTTTCAAAAGAGAAGCTACTTCAAGTACTTTAAACACAACATTGAGCTTACATAAACACCTTCAGAACACTGTAGCTTCTACTTCTTCTATCTGTGTGTTTTTTGTGTCATTAGAATTTTTTAGCTCAACTCCAGCTAATTTGTCAAATACCTATGTACAAGTAAAAGATTCAGATTTCGACTCTAAATATAAGCTTGAACGTCCAGTTTCTAGCTATGTGTTGTTTGTATGCATTTTGAGAACTAATCCTTGCATACATAACATGAATTAATAAAACTTTTGGAAGAAGTGGATTTTATTTTGTGTTGTGATTGAGTTGGGGTGGTTCATTAACCAAGTACCGTATGTATGAAACATTGATTGTGCAATTCATAGAGGAATGTTAGTGATTTAACCCAAAATCAAATAGGGCCCAAATGTGCAATTCATTTAGTTATCTGTACACGGGCAAACCCCGCTCTACGCCAGTGAGTGTAGTGCTATGCTACTTGGTGACTTTACTAGTTATGTTTCGAGCTAGGGATGACTTCTTGGCAATCTTATGTTGGGCATCTCTGTTGAACCCATCGTGGGAGTGCCCTTACAGCTCAGGGCTTAAAGAGGGATTGTTCTAGTCTTACAGTGGCTTATTTACAGTTGAATGTTTAGATAGAACTGTTAAAGATTCATAACTAAGGTTTAGTTGCATCTGGTTAACCTTAACATAGTATGAATACAATACCCCGAGTTTCATAATACTAAAGCTGTGTAAGATGTACGCTTGACTTATTCAAATATGTGTATTAACTTCGTCACACGTTGGTTGCTTTATTTTAATGCTCATTCCTTACATGATTAAATGGTTTTACAAAGCACAGGGGTGTTGATGCAGGTATCTTGTACTTGGTCGATCTGTGTTTACTTAATAAGGCTGGATGGGTATCCTCCATGTGGTAATGGTTGTGTGGCTCTTCCCGCATTGAATAATGGCATGTTCATTTGGTGGGTCTCAAACTGGCGGTTTTCTTCTTTCGAGCTAATTACATGACATCGTCAACTAAACGTCTCAAATTGGTGGAGGATGAAACCACATTCTTCGAGTGCCTTTCGACTCTTAGCTCTCATTTCTGTCACATTTGCTCGAACCTCACTCTTGTTATCCATTACCTGTCTTATTCCCTTCTCAATGTTTTCAGCTGACACCAAACTATGATTCTTGTTTTGTTGCTTATAATCCAAACAGATCTCAACTGCCAATCCTAGATCTCTAACTAACTGGAACGCATCCAGTTGTTGCTCAGCGTACATTGGCCATGTGGCAACTGGAACTCCATACCAAAGGCTCTCCAGTACAGAGTTCCACCCGCAGTGGGATACGAACCCACCGACTGCCACATCAGCCAGCACCTTCCGTCTGTGGGAGCCACCCAACTACTTTTCCCTTTCCAGCTGTACGTTCTAAGAACCCATCTGGTAGGACATCATTGTAGTCTGTATACTCCTCTGGGAACGCTTTCTGGTTCTCAGAGGGAGGACGGCGTAGGGACCATATGAACCGGCATCCGCTCCTCTCTATAGCAACTGCCCATTTCTCGCACTTGGTCCTTATTAAACCATCCTTTGGACCCGAAGCATAAAAGCAGAACTGATGACACTGGTTGACTTTTTAACCACTGCAATACCTCGTTGTTTAGTGTAGGTTTTTCGGGTTTTATCATGGGACCCACTGTGTAAACAGGAGGTGTTTTATCATCATAGGATGAAAGGGCATGCGTCTCCAGCTCTTCAAAACTGTTTACGATTATACCCTTCGCTTCTCTATACTTTCGGGTATACCGAATGAACCTTTTAGACCACTGGTCCTTATCCAAAAGCACAGTCGGCAACACACTTGATGGAACCGGATTGACATAGCTTGGGAATGTTAACTCGGTGCTCGAGTTTGCCAGTTCAGATACTTCCTGGCCATGCTCATCATGAATAGTCTGACAATGAAACATGATTCCAAGAAATGCTGCATTCGATGGGAAGAACACGTAAGTAGGGACACCAAATTCCTTTCCAACATCAATCATTGATGTACAGAACATGTCAACAACCAATGCACCGAGCCGAGGAGCTTGACTGGATCCAGTGAACCGACCAGCCACAAGTTCCCTTACAATGGGCTTATGGCGCTCAATGACCCCATCAGCCCGGAAGCCAACAGTTGGGCAATCTGTAAACAGATCAAGATCCATAGGATGGAAATGGATGAATTTGATTCGATCATGGTCACTATCGGTTGGCGACAGAGAAGAGGATGTTAGCGAGTCGGTGTAGTTGGTGCCTATTGGATCACCGGGGAGCTTCATTACAAGTACGGTTATGGTGAGATGATGAAACCGGTTGGCCATGAGCCTGGCTAGCTCTACAGCCTGACCAGCATGACCCATAAGTGGGGATGGTATAATACACAGCTCTACTTTCTCCATATCACATTATGATTTACATTTACTAGTAAAGTTGGGCCATCTTTATAGACTAATTAAACATTGTTATTACATGCCAGATCTTAGAAAAAGCTTTTATAATCACTTTTCAGTCTTACTACGATATGATTCCTTTTAATACTTGTTTACGTATTCCTATGTATCCCTGTGTGATAAGACCTGCGGTTAAGTGCAATTGTGCTTAAAGGAGTTATCAACATTTCGAATGATCCTATCCAACTATTCATTTTTAAGCCAATTTATCCTAGAATTTTATTTATTTCATTTAGTATATCTTTTTTATGCATTTACGTCAATGTCAGTTTCACATAAACGTAACAAAAGTTTAGTTTTTCGCAACGTTCACTGTAGCTGTAATTTTAAACTTTAAGAAGTTGAATTGCTGATTATTTAAAATTGATTTTAACTTTTTATTTGAGGATTTTGAGCTTTTTGAAGGTATTCAAAGCATATGTTTAATTGTATATTACATTACATCTTATTATAAAAATGAAAATTCATATAATAAAGTATTGATAATAAAAGTTGTACTACACCTTAACCAATCAGAGTTTAACTAGTGGCTCATGCAAGTGTTAGAAGCCATCAAAGCAAATTGCATGTGCAATTATTTAAGGATCAACTAAATGCATTGATTTCTAGTACGGTTTAACTTTTATATTGACCTATTTGGGTTGACCCAATAACCCATCTTTTATTTTCAGGTTAGTTACGCTAAAAAGTTGACAATTCGCAACTCATTATTTATAATACGAAAGGACAACTTATTCATTCGGCAGTTATGACTACACTGTATCAAAATTCAAACTCACAACTCTTTGCTATGTTTGACAAATATACTCTCACTTAATTACCAACTAAGGTACAGACTATTTTCATGTTATTAGGAATGACTTAATGTATTAGATTCCATTTTGTGTGTTTTGTTTTTCAGTTCCACTGGAAACCTAAATAAGTTTTTATTTTTGTTGTTAATATTTAATTTTGTTTCCTAATTCGAATATCAAATTTTAACTCTAATTATTTGAATAAATCATATTTAAATTCATTTTTTTCCCACGAATCCAATACTAATAATTAAAATTGTTCCGTTTTAGACTAAACTAAATACATATTACTTTTATTCAGAAAATTAAAATTTCAACTGGCTAAATTCTTATTTGAATGGTTTGAATTAAATGACCCATATTTATATTTTAGCCGGTGAATTAGAGGTCGATCGATAAGTTATGCATTACGTCAGATAATCTAATTTATTTTACTGTTATCTTGATATTAAGATTCGTCAAAAAAACGAATGTAGAAAAAGAAAACGGAACGAAAAAAAGAAAATGAGAAAACGAGAAAGAGAAAAAGGATGTAGAAAAAAGTAGAAAAATAAGAAGGAATGAGAAATAAATGAAAAACTTATTCTTCTTTCTATATACCATGACTTTTCGTAAAACGCATCCATCTTTTCAATCTTTTTGGATACTTTTTAATTTCATTCTTTCGTATTAATTTATATTACTAGTATTTCGGTTATTTGGTCACCATATAGTTTTCAATATTTCAAAAATCATGCACGTATCATGTGGACTTGTGGAGTCCTTTAGTTCGAATTTTATAAACAAGTTTCATCTTCTCGAAGATTGTAACGCTTTGAATTTTGTTGTTTGATGTAGCTTTTTATTGTTTATTTATGTTTTTTTTGTGATGTTAACAATGGTTTTATATAAATTTAAAAGATCATGTTGTAGTTGTCAGATGTTTAATTTGACATTAATTTGCTGCTCTTAGAAACTGCTTGGTCTTTATTGTGGTTGTTAAATTGCTTTCAACAAATTTTGATATGTAAGAAAATCTTATGAAAGAAATAGTATTTGCTCCTTTATATTTCAACCAAGCAACATGAATGGTAATCGAATACCCATTGCATTCCCCTTTTCATTCCTTATGTTACAACCAAGCGCACCCTAAGTTTTCTTTGAAAAGTATTTTGATTGACCATGAACTACATCCAAATCCAAATCCTAAACAAATAATAAAGGTCAAGTATAATATTCCGGTGAATAATAATAGTATACATTTGTTCATTGTTTCACCGTGATATTCTAGTATCTACATTTTTCCAAGTCCCAAGTTAACAGTTACTCTGTATTGCTCACATCATGTAAATACAATTTTGATCAAGGCTTAAGAACAATAGCTAGACCAAACTTCGGAGTTTTGTGCAATGCTTTGGTGTCAAGCTCAGTAGATAAACTTATGAGTGATTTGCGAATAATCTCATGCTCTAAAAGGGCACTGAGCTTTCCGCGGTTGTTGAGTTTGGCCTTCACCATTGTCCGACTATCATGTATAACACCCTCCAACCACAAAGTTGGTCTTATTTTTTGATAACCTTTTGGTAAACTCCACTGTAACAGCGGTCTAATTTGAAACATCAGAATGTTGTATATAAGATACCCTTATTGTGTCCCCTTTGTCACCCCTGAAATAAATTCTTTCCATTATCTTACCATATACTGATTCATAGTAAATTTAACATAATTGTGTTTTGAATTGCAATTACTTGCAAGACTATATAAGCGGTAGAATGTGGCAAGTTAACATTAATGCCGACACTGAAGTTAGTGAATTTAAGAAGAGGTCTCATAGGCTGCATTTGCACCTATTGCAAATGTGGGAGTCCCAATTGTTTTTGAAACGTCAATAGTTGGAACTTGATTCAAAACCATTGTTGTTGTTAAAGTAGCATGATGATGAACGTAGAACCTGCACAAAATAAATGTGTTTAGTTTAAACTACATCACTACATTACATGACGAAATGAATGAACTACCTTGCTAGTATTAAAATCGGGCAACTGGAATGAAAAAATGGCTTTTTTTGAGTGGGCAATATCCTCAAAAGTCAATGTCGTTGCAATCTGCAGAATCAGACCAGTAATTAAATATAACTTGTATTCAGAAGATATTTAGTCAATGAAGAATGTACCTTGCCAGATTTAAAATCATGGAATTTAAATGAAGTAACGGTGTTTGCTGAGGGCATAATCTCCTTCAAAGTTAATGTCATAGTAATCTACATAATCAATGTAAGAATGAAGCTCTTATGACACATGTTAGTATTTGAAAATTTTAGTGAAGTAAAAAGTATACATTTGATTTTGCGTCGAATTTGACACTAATAGATGTGTTCTTAGATTTGTAATCCGCTCCCACATCTCCAGTTGAGACACCACCTTTATTTGTTGCAGTTGATGTAAGTGCCTGCAGTCAAGCGAGAAAACAGTAAACCTGCTCAAAAATTGATTACACAATTTTCATATGTAATTGGATTGAATGAATGATTGCATACCACACCAGTTACACTCGTGGTTGTAACGAAATTTTTTTGATCGAACAGGTAGTCCTTAATCAGCACATCTACATATACAAAGAAGAATAGGTGAAAAATTATACTTTACACATGATTTAAAGTTTATTTACTACTTTCAAGAGTGAGCAGGGTCAATTTAATCTAAGAGAAATGCTACATTTGAAATACTTCATTGAGCAGAATACGCTACATTACTTAAAATTAACTAGAATATAGAAACAGTTGATCACGATCCTTTAGCTTATTAGAAACACCTTAAATTTAGATTGTTTAGAAGGTTATACCATCCAAACTATTACTTATTGTGCACTAAAGTATCTTGATGGTGAGTCTGTTTATGTATAAGAAGGTTGCGTGTTAGTTGTGTAGTTGATCATTTTATTAATTTTTGATTTTCTATGTAGTGATCAGTGACATGTGAATTTAACTTTTGAATTAAATATCAGGTAAAGTTTTCTTCTCAGCTTCTAAATCCAACCCCACATTGAGCAGCATTGATTCACCTTCTACGTTACTTTTCATGAGATGGTAATCGTGCGTACGTGCCGAATTCAAGTTATGAGATCCAGAAAGATACGAGCCAAAATAGAAATTTCAAGATCCAAAAGGAATTGAGAAAGCACTACAAGATTTGATCATTGCATCACTTATAGATTTATATGTTCATAGACAAGACTTGTAATAACAAACAAGGTGCTATTACAGTATTACTTAAATCATTTAGTATTGTTTTTACATTTCTTTGTAGCATCAAATAATAAGGACCTACATTACCTATTGACAATAGTAAGAAGAGGGCATACCACTTACCATAAGAAGAGACACTGACTCGAATTTCAAACAAAACCAAACCCATACTACCTTTCATCTTCCATTCCATTATTATTTGATAAATTCTTGTCCACCCAACAAATGCATATAATCATATCATATCATATCAAATCAAATAATGACTCTCCATTACCCTACATTCCCAAAACTTCCTCCTCGTGGATTTCAGCCTTTTGAAAGTCAGAATCCCAAGCCTCATTTCAATAAATAAAAGCTTCAAGAGGTCATTCACAATGACATATACACAGAAACTAGTACAATCTTTATCCAGATCTAAAGCTTAAAAGGGCATTGAAAAAGACAATTGAATTAACCAAAAAGTAAAAAATAATCCCCATTTAACAATCTTTAATTGACTACTCTTTGGCCACTTTTCACTGTATGCTAAACTTTACCATTGATCCTCCTTTAGTAATATACCCACCACCCACCCTCACACCCTTCTTCACTAGTTGCCACTAGCAGAAGTTTCTCAAATTTCCATATCCGAATCTTTTATGGTACCCTTTAAATCATACCATATGTTGGTAGATTAGCATTCCCAAACCTCAATCTTATTCGGTCAAGATCACCTGATCAAATCCAATCAACGAATCAAATAATCAATGCCATTTCTAACGAAACGCTTACTACAATTGCCTACTAATCTTCTGCAACGGGCAATTTTGTTCAAATCCACTGTATGTAAGCTTCCTCTTGATGCCGGTGTTGGAGGAAGGGCTCCAATGATTTCTCGATAAACCATAAGAAGTCATCGACTCAGGGGTGTTATTCTTTTTTGTCTCAATATCCTTCAAAAGATTGTAACAATTATATATACATTCCTGCTTGAAAAAAGAAGAGCGAAATGTCAATATTAAGTGAAGAGCAACTAATGTTGGAGAAAAGAAATTCTAATAATATTAAAAACACTTGCTTTATCAAGAGACTGAAGTGATGAAACAACACCAATGTTGAACTCCAATGTGTTTCTTGTTAATTGATCATCACAAGCTAATAACACAGCTGCTATTGCGACAACGGATGGCCTATGATCCATCAAATTAACCTCTGCGAAAATTAAAACAACTCAAACTTATTAACAATTTCAAAACTTTAAAAGAATCGCAAATCAAATCAAGCATAAGATTAAAACTTTATCATACCTTTGGAGAAATCAAGAATTAGTCCAATAGCTTTGGAGACTGAAAACTCATTACAGTCACATTCATCACAGATCTTGGACAAAAAATGGTGAACGTAAGCAAATGGAGTGATGCAACAAATTCTCCATTCTAATGTTGTCAAAACCATCAATTCCATTCTTTGAATCACACTACTTTCAAAGTTGTACCCTTGTTGTGCTTGAAAGTATGACAATGGTGGCACAATTTGTTCCTCCATTTTTGCAGCCAAAGATAAGCATGCAATGCTCAGCAATTGAATAGCCCATTCTTTCCCATTCTACAAACATGATCAATTCATAACCTTTAACGTAATCTAATACTTTGACTTTCAAGTCAAACAAATTATTTTTAACTTCAAAATTGGCAGAAATCACTTTAATTTTTGTTGCAAATTGATGTTTCACAACAGAAACAACACTATTACTGTAACCACCAAAAAATAATAGTAATTTAATAGTCATAGAATAACTAAAAAATGATAATGATTTTGATAAAACAAGTTTGACCTTAAAAGTCAAAAAATTTAAGAACTTACAAATAGTCATATACACAAAACTTACATCAATTAGACGCCTTGAATTGAACCGATCAAAGTATGTCAAAGAAAGATAAGCTGTACGAAAATGAAACCCCAAAATTTCCCTAGTCTGCATCAAATTATTATTAAAATAACAAAAATCAATCAACTTTAAAAAACACATAAACATTATATAAAAAATAGTTATAATACATACACCGAAAATCCAATTAATGGCATCTAATCGAGCACACTTAAACCACTTATTAATATTCTCATCGTCACAAACAAACCCATGACAATGATCATTTGATACGGATTCTTTTTGGATCAAAGATCGAATATACTGATCGTCTTCTGATTTAAGTTGTGATGAGACTTTGAGTTTGACTTCATTTAAAGAGGAAACATCTTCTTCACATAGTAGACTTGGTAATGAAAATGCAGTAGTGTCTGGGGGGTTCATATTTTAGATAGAAACCCAATTGATATTAGAAAATAACAGAATCGAAGATTGGGGTGTTGATAAATTTTGTTGTTGGATTGAGGAAATCTAGAGCCAGAAATGGCGCCAAATGAGGTGAGTAGTAGCGATTTTAATGCCGCCAATTTTTGGTCGTGAGTTTTATAGGAAAACTAGTGGGTTGGGTAGTTTCATTAGCGGTTCTCAATTAATCATTTTCATCAAATAAACCGCGTATTAGTAATACCAGTAATATATTAGGCATATAAAATTAAATTAAATATTTAATAAATATATTATAAATTCTAATATTTATAACTTTAAACTACGGAGTAGTACCATTTTATTTATCGAATAAATGGAATGATTCTTTTAAATTTTCAAAAGTTACTGTTGTACCAAAAGTTTGATACATACATAATTGTTATTTTTTATTATTACTAGTAAAATTTTAATTTAAATATACTATAGAAAGTGGATTACTAAAGTCATCATTTGATTAAGCAATCAAAATTTATAATTTTATTCAATTTTATATTAACAAATCGAGATGCTTTATTTATTATCGGTAGATTATTATACATATTTTATTATTAAGTTTGTATACATGTTTCATCAGTAATCAAAATCCCCACTTTTCCTCACTTTTATTAATGTTTATCATGATGTCCAATTCTTTTAAGGAGTTTTTAAGGCTCGTAACTTTTAGGAGATTTAACTTTAAGTTTTTAAATAAAAAAAATTTATTTAAGTTTTATTTGTCATGTACAAGTTATAACGTTAAAATTTAATGAAAAATTCAAAATACTATTTGAAGTAACTTTTTATAAATAAATAAAAAATTCAAAATCTAAATTTACAACTCACAGCTTAACCTATTGAGACAAAAAATACCAATTTCCCTTTAAACATTTTATTGGTTAATAAGTTGTCATGTTTCAAAAAATTTCAATGCTAAAAGTCTTCTTTTATTAATACTATGATATGATGGGGAAGTAAAAAGAAAAATAGATATACGATGAATTAACTAAGAAAAATTCATAAAAAGCTCTTAATATGCAATTTTGGCACAGATGAAATACAAAGATGAACGTCGTGATTTCCTACTTTCCAAAACGTCTAACCAAAACATGTTTGATAAGAGAATCGCAATTGAGCAACAAAGAACATTCTTGTGAGATTAACATGTTACTAGTCATGTATAATTTGTGGTTAATTTACACCAATGTTTGGTGTTAATGAATTGGTCAATCATTTTTATTGAATCTCAATATATAATAATTTAAACCAAACAAATCTCTTCTGAGAAATTAATGTGGTGCTTGTTAAGAGATCATTAAACTGACATGAATTGGATACTAAATACGCTTCACACTAAGTAACATCTAAAGGTGTGCTTTCTATAATTAAGTTAATCAATAATCATCAAATGGGGTTTGAAATGATCTATATGGTGCTTACATTTTGTTTTCTCCCAGAATTCTAATTTAGTAAATGGTTATAATAATAATTTATTTAAAACAAAATAGCATAGACAAGAAAGGGGTGGGGTGAGGATGTATTTGTCATAGGATGAAAGACATGACGTAATAATGTTTTGTCGCAAACATCCAACACACTTATATCCAAGACCCTAGTGTTTCGTTTCCCCCTTTTGAACTATTCAATATTATTATGCATCTTCTTATTTTAAAAGACCTAAAATTAAAGTTAAATAAAAGAAAGATAATAAGTTACTATTTTATTTTTTCACCGAGTTCATAACAATTGAAGTGATATATGTTTATGTTCTAATTAAAAGCTTTTACAATGATATAGAGAATGAAATATGTGCACAAGCTTTATAAGTAACTAACTAAAAACAAGGGAAGCATCATTTTTGCAATAATTTCAACAAACTATGACATTAAGAACGATTGAAAACCTTTGTCACTCTTTTCCTTTTTGTTTTGTTTTAGTAAACTAAAGTGTCATAAAAGATGTTCAATCGAGTTTGTTAAGATCCGAATTTTGATCTTTTAATTTTACGATCTTCATTAACGAAAGCATTCTAATATTACATTATAAAATCCACCTAGAATTTCAATCTTAACTATACATTATTTCAGATACGATTCAATCTTAACTTGAATAAGAGTTAAACTTAACAAGAAAATAAGGTAAAATAAGAATGACTATATATTTATACGAGGCACGTGACCAAGAAATGCATGATGGGGGTTGATCAGTTGGGAGCGTTTTCACGTGTAAATATGGGGCACACCACCTTACGGCTTACGCTCCTCACTTGTCTTTTCACGTTCCTTTTGTATATTAAATAATTCTTCAATTGATACCAACTATAAAGACTCCTTTGTTATTATGTGTATATTTGACCCAACAGAAATTAAGTTTAATATTCTTTTGAAAAATGATAAGTATATTTAATTAATCAGATTTAAAAATTGATTTAACACTGTTAGAATGACAAATAAAAAATTATACTCCTTTCATTTCAAAATAATAGTTAAATTTTGACTTTATAATTTTTTTTTTCCAACTTTGACCTTAAATATATTTGTTTATGTTATATAATACTTGATGAAAGTTATACCAATGAACATACATTTAAAACTTAATCCCTTCATATATTTTGTATCAAGTATTATATAACACAAACGAAAATATTTAAGGTCAAATTTGAAAAAAAAAAACTTCAGAAAGTTAAAACTGAACTATTATTTTAGGACAAAGGAAGTATTAATTAATAAATAAATTAGTCCTAATTTTAAATCTATTTACTTAGATCTATATATTATTACTTTATTACATTAACACATAATACATGTTAATACATACTAATTAATAGTGCACAGATGATCAAGTTACGTCTTGAATTTACAGATTAACCCAGTCTTTTCCATCTATAACTACATATTTTCCTATATAATAATGAGTAATTTTTAATAAGTCTTACATCATAAGTTTAAAGCTAAGTCTAACCATATAGCTTTTTATACATAAATTATACTTATTCTTTCTTTGTATTTTCACCGGTCATCTTAACATGTACACCAATAAAACATTTAGACTTGGTTTTAAATCTATATTTTTTTAAAAAAATTATCTAACACTTTCATAATAATAATAATGGAGCAGTTATATATGTACTCAAGTTAAACTGAGCAATTACATATTTCTTCAAATATATTTCAAAATTATTGTATATTATATATTCTTATATTTGAAATAAATATAATATTATTTACTTTAGTAAATATATAATTCTCGCTGATAACAATAATAGTTAGATTTATAATAGCCTCATGCACTTATGGACATATTAAATTTAGATTTAGAAGATGACAAAACTCCCTAATATGTTAACCCGAATTCCCTTTTAGACCACGAAAACTTTCAACTTTATTATCTTTCTTTTATTTTAACTTTATTGAGATGAGATTGAGATAGCACATAGCTAAAATTCATGTGAGGACAAAAGACGGATATGGTTGCTGTGGACTGTGGTGATCCATTTGACAAAATGTTAGGCCCATATATGAACGACAGTTATCTTAAATGGGCTAAAAGACTAGTTTAGATAATAATGGCCTCCGACCGACGCATGTCCAGTTAAGTGATTAGAATTAAGAAATAATAAAAGGACTATATTTGACTATTTGTAACTTGCCCATTTTTGTTAACGGAAGCGATCTTTTTATTTTATTTTCTATAAATCTTTTTCTTTCCATCATTTTTTCTCCTCCCTCTCCTTCTGCCTAAATCTACCATCAATCTGCCCGTTATTACAGGTTAACAACTGTGATTGGTGGTTGAGCACGGCGGTGCACGGCGGAACTGGTGATGCTAAGCGATATTTAAGAATATATTTAAAAATATCAATTAAATTGGCATTCCTTCTTACACTTTCTACATAACCAAAAATACATACATAGATATATTCAGAAACTTTTTAACGTGTGGTCCGGCTTCAGCTTATTAGGTTTACGCGAAGAAAGTGATCTTCAGATACACATCTATATCGATTTCGCCATTTTCTCCAATTCTTTTGTACCAGGTAACTTTTTATGTTTCTTGTATTTTGTTTGAAAACTAGATTATTCCAGCCATGCAAAATCAGAAATTTATTTGTTGATAAATTCAATAAATTTTTTGTTGCCATCGCGTGATCATATGTTTTAATTAACATTCATCTTATTTGCATATGCAAACATATATTTGTTATTAGATTGCATTTTACAATAAGGCCTTGTTCATTTGATAGGGGCAATTGAAGGCCTTAAATCGTAGGAGAATAAGTTATGAAATATAGCTACAACAAAATCAGGTTGAATGCCAAGCAAGTCGAACCGCTATCTCCTCCACTAGTTGGCCAATCAACAACAACCATCAATCATCCAAAGGGATGCTTGCTGAACAAAAACAAGTCAACATTGTTACGAAGAAATTGTTGTGTCTATCAAGCGAGAGAATCATGGGATCGTCTTTTTGATGAAGGTTATAGAGCAGATGTCGAGATTCATACAGATGGCAATGCCATTATCTATGCACATGCCAATATTCTTGTATGTCCGATCATTATATAATGTTTAGAGAATCAAAGGGAAACATTTTTTGACCAAAGCAGGGAAGTGGATCTTTTACCCCAAAATATCACTGTAAACAAAATATTATTTATTAAGTATCGTGTATAGAATTATATTCAGTGAAATATTCATCAATGACTATACTATTATATGCTAAAATAACCGTTTCCTGCTTCCCTCAAAGAACTCACTTATATTCATAACGTCCATCTTGTAAAGTTTAATGGTCATAACCTTGACTTGTACTATGCTTGTACCTACAGGGTCTTGTGTCACCAGTTTTCAGAAGCATGTTCAAGAAATCAAGAAGCAAACATCAGATATCGATTCATGGTGTTCCACCAGAGGCTGTTCGCGTATTCATTCGGTTCTTGTACTCTACAAGGTATATAGCAACTCATTATAAGGTCTATTGTAAGTTTGTAACTTATTTGTTGGTTGTGCCTTATATTTCATGAACTATTTGCTGCAGCTATGAAGAGGCACCAATGGAGGAACATATACTATCCCTATTAGTACTTTCTCATGCTTTTGCAGTACCTCAATTGAAACTAGAGTGCGAGCACCATCTTGAACATAGATTGTTAAGTGTAGACAATGTAGTTGATGTATTTCAGCTATCATTGCTATGTGATGCTCCAAGACTTAGTATCATCTGTCAACGTTTTGTCCTAATGTGCTATAAAGCAGCAGCTTCCTCTGCAGGATGGAAGGCCATGAGAGCTAGTCATCCAAATTTTGAAAAGAAACTTATTGAATCTGTGAAGTTTGAAGACCATGTAATATATATTCATATCACGAGTTTTAATACTTTATGGCTTATGCTTTGTTCTGATTAACCTCATTTTTTCACTATATTAGAGACGAAAAGAGAACGAGAGAAAGTTGACAGAGAGGAAAGTTTATTTACAACTATACGAGGCAATGGAAGCTCTTGTTCATCTATGTAAAGATGGTTGTGGGACAATTGGTCCACAAGATAAAGTGCTAAAAGAGGATCAAAAGCCTTGCAAGTATGTGGCTTGTAAAGGACTTGAATCGCTTATGCGCCATTTTGGTGGATGCAAGCTAAAAGCCCCTGGTGGCTGCCTTCATTGCAAAAGAATGTGGCAGCTTTTGGAGTTACATTCTCGTATATGTGTCGATTCTAATGTTTGTAAGGTTCCTTTATGCAGGTTCGTGTTACAAATTTGTTTCACTAGTATAATCATTCAAATGGGATTCAAAAGATATGAACCAATAATGTGAAATGACAGGAAATTTAAGCAGAGGATCGCGAAAGAAAACAAGAAGAAGAAATATAGGAAAAACGAGATGAAGTGGAAAATATTGGTGAGAAAGATCATGAGAACGAAGAGCATAACCGGAGCACCTTATTTCACTTTGGCATAATCAGTATGAGGGTGAGGGTTGGCAAAAACATTTATAGCCAAATTAGCTTATAATAAAAGTATAAAATCTGCAATTGTTGTCGTTTGTATCCATATAGTTATAGTCAAGAACAAATGTTTATTTTTCTTTTGTTCTTGCTTCGTTGTACATTTATATGTACATTGAAATATTTCATGAATAAACGAAACATTGAGAATGTTGAAAGTCGTTAACTTATAACAACAAATTTTCTATGATCCTATGAAATGTATCGTCCTTTTAGACAGGAAAGGACAATTATACCCCTTATTCTTATTTTTCTTAATTAAAAAGTCAAAAGTTCTATTGTTATGGATAAATATGGGTGTTCATATTTAATAAGAATTAGAATCCTAGTAGGTTAAGTATACTTGGAGAATACTCCTTTGTAATCTCTATATAAGCATTGATATTCTATGAATAATACATTATTCTCTTTCTCCTAATCCCTACTTCACAACACGTTATCGGCACGAGTCTCTACCTTCTTTTCGAGTTTGAGCTTCGGTGATTTTTTTTTTCTTAGTTCTTCACATCGTTATCGAGGTATTCCCTGAAACTATTTTTTGTAGCCGACAATCTATTTGCAAGTAAAAAACTGCATGTATTAATTAATTATGTGTGTATAGTTCCTGACCATAATGATTGCACATGTACACTGCGAATTAATTATGTGTGTGAGATTGCTTGTAGTCTAGTGAGATGCCAATTTATTTTTATTTTCTATCGAATATTTTTATTGTTTGTTGACCATAAGATTATTATTAGTAATTATCGATCTATTTTTTTTTATGAGTTAATACATACATATTAAACTGATTTATTTTCAGAAGTTTTGTTTTGCTTATCTCGACATATATGAGTATATACAGATATAAAGATTACTTTCAAAATTATTACTATTAATTTGATTAAAGATAGATTTAAACAATTGCTCATGTTAGTTGTTATCTATGAGTATTTAAATGATTCAAACCCCTAAAGCATATTAACATCGATATCGATACATTATTGCTTATATGAATTTTGTTATATGATTTAAACTCATAAAACACTTGATATAAATATATTATATAAAATCTGTTTAAGTATATGTATATTGTTGATATATACCCATATTGTTTGTTGGTATCGGTAGATCTCGATATATATCGTATACTGCTGGCCTTTATATCTAACCATATAACTTCAAAACTCATGCTTTTACACAATACTACTAAATATATCAAAAAGTACAACTACAATATTATCAATAGCTACGATTAGTTTTATTATACGGTTGTCACACGTGAGAAATTTGCTTATACTTTTAATGTATAATCACTGATTACTGATTTGCTAATTACTGATTTGTACCTAATGAATTTGTTAATCTAAATTAAATTGTTCATCTATTTCTGCTTGTTTGACATTTAGCATGGATAATCCGTTTACCTTTAACATGTGAAAATAGTGTCCTAATTTTTTCAATAAAAAAAAAATAGCATCATATTGTCAAATTCTAATACTTGTGGTTGTTTGCAATTCATCTATGTATTTTCTCTTAATATTGTTAGTACGAACAAATATATTTAAGTCACAATCTTTTTATTTTATTTTAATATGATTTGATTATCGACATATGTGAATATATATGAATACGTATATTACTTTCAATTTGGAAAATACATTTAATTAGAAGGCGCGTTATTAGTCATATATAAATTAGATATTTTATGAATAAAACATTTAGATAATAATAGTAGAAGTAATGAGTAGGTTGAAGCTTTAAGATTTACATAGGTTTCTGGCTACTTCGCGAAATACTAGATATGGATTTTTCAATTGATATTGATATATAAGTTTAAATTAATATTTTATCTAAAAGGCTCATGCAAATCGATAGAGTTTTTGACTTAAATGATAAGCCATAATAACGATACCTTACAGAAAAGTGTAAGTCAAGCTGCAACTAAACTTAATATAAGTTTTGGTAGTAATTGATGTTAGTCACATTACTTTATTATGAGGCCTTACTGAGTTACTGCAAATATTTTCAGCATTATATAAGCTTTGATTTTTTGATTAGTTTACATTAATATACGTTTGAAATATATTATGACATGTTATAGTATGATACTATGATACTTTATAAATTTGATTACCTGAGCATATTCTTGTTACACATACAAAAATAATTAGTTTACGATATATGTATATTAGGAATTTGGGTTGCAACTTTTATATGATTTGAAACTATCTGTATATATTAATTTAGCATTTGTTGATCTTCGTATGTTTTATAATATAGTTTATTATGGCAAATCTTTTAAAACTACATTTTGATTATTAGTATATTAAACTGTTATATGAGAAATAGATATATTCACATTTATGTTGAAAAAAAAAATTATGAATCTTCTCCAAATAGGCTCACCTATTTTACTACGATGTCTAGGAAAGATAAAGGAGGTTATTTATATCCTAATGAGGTCGATTTTTAAAATGCTACGCGCTTACCACCCTCACCGTCTTTCCTGGTCGTATTCGAATAGAGCTACCGAAAGGGGTTGAATATATAACTTCTTTTTTCCCCCGAATATGTTTTTGTCTATTTTGATAATTCTATCTTTTGAATTTCTTATAACTCTAATGTCAAACCGTGCCTTTGTAGTGAGTTGGTAGAGTTTGATATATTGAATTATTAGGTATACGTACTTGAAACACACATGATATGTTTTAATTTATTGCCATATATTTTATTTTGAAGCAATATGAGTAATAATGTTGCATTGGCTAAAGAGGATGACGATATGTGTCTAGTAGATAGTGCTACTACACATACAATTCTCAAGAAAAAGAAATATTTTTCTAACTGCATTATGCATCAAGCAAATGTTAGCACTATAACTGGCAGTGCAAATTTAATAGAAGACTCGGGTAAAGCCAATGTAATATTATCGGGAGGAACACAATTTAAAATTGATAATGCTTTATTTTCCCCAAGGTCTAAACGAAACTTATTAAGTTTTAAAGACATTCGTAAAAATGGATATCATATTGAGACCACAAATGAAAGACATGCCGAATATCTACAAATTACAAATAGTATTTTGGGGAAAAAGCATGTGTTTGAGAAATTACCCGCATTATCCTCCGGTTTATATTACACAGTTATTAAGGATATCGAATCAAGGGCGGTCATTAATCATACGTTTATGGACCGAGATAACTTTATGTTATGGCATGACCGGTTAGGCCATCCCGGCTCAACAATGATGCGAAGAATTATTGAACAATCGTGTGGGCATAATTTGACGAACCGTAGAGTTCTTGAGTCTAAAAATATGACATGTGTTGCTTGCTCAAAAGGAAAGTTTATTAATCGCCCATCACCGGCTAAGATAGGGAATGAGTCCCTTAATTTTCTGGAACGGATACAAGGAGATATATGTGGGCCTATACATCCTCCTTGTGGACCATTTAGGTATTTTATGATTTTAATTGATGCATCTACTAGATGGTCACATGTGTGCTTATTATCAAGTCGCAATCTGGCGTTTGCGCGATTACTTGCCCAATTAATAAGGTTAAGAGCACATTTTCCAGATTTTTCTATTAAGACAATTCGTCTAGATAATGCTGGTGAGTTTACATCCCAAACATTCAATGATTATTGTATGTCGATTGGGATAAGTGTTGAACATCCGGTTGCTCATGTTCATACACAAAATGCGCTTGCTGAATCCTTTATCAAGAGACTTCAAATGATTGCAAGGCCGATGATAATGAAAACAAACCTACCAGTTTCGGCTTGGGGCCATGCAATTTTACATGCAGCAACACTTATACGCATCAGGCCAACAAGTTATCACACTTCCTCCCCAATACAATTGGTTTTTGGTCAGGAACCAAATATTTCCCATATACGAATCCTTGGGTGCGCGGTCTATGTTCCGATAGCTCCACCACAACACACAAAGATGGGACCTCAAAGAAGGTTGGGAATCTATGTTGGTTATGAATCCACCTCTATTATCAAATACTTAGAACCATCAACCGGGGACTTATTTACAGCTAGATTTGCTGATTGTCATTTTGATGAGTCAGTATTCCCAAGATTAGGAGGAGAGGAAAAACAGCTGGAAAATGAAATACGTTGGAATGAATTATCATTATCTCATCTTGATCCTCGAACTAAACAATGTGACTTAGAAGTTCAAAAGATAATTCATTTGCAAAGATTAGCAAATCAGTTACCAGACGCATTCACTGACCCAAGTAAAGTCACTAAGTCACATATACCAGCTGTTAATGCTCCGATTAGAATTGATGTCAAGGATGGACATCACATTGGTAATGAGTCTAATACACGTATGAAGCGTGGTAGACCGATTGGTTCCAAAGATAAGGTTCCTCGAAAGAAAAAGGGAGCAAGTAATCAAGATGGTAAAATCGAGGAAAACGATACGCCAGAACGTCCTCTTGATGAGGCTTTAGACATGATGGTTCCAGAAGAACCTCAAGTACCTGAAAATGAAGAGATTTCAATAAATTATATCATGTCTAGAAAACTATGGAACCGAAATGCAATCGACGTCGATCATAAATTTGCATATAATGTAGCGCTAGAAGTAATGGAAGATGATGAGGATCAAGAACCAAGATTTGTTAAAGAATGCAAACAAAGAATTGATTGGCCAAAATGGAAAGACACAATTGAGGCAGAATTGAACTCCCTCGCGAAACGAGAAGTTTTTGGACCGATAGTTAAAATACCTAATGGTGTAAAACCTGTTGGATATCGGTGGGTCTTTGTGCGAAAGAAAAACGAGAAAAATGAAATTGTTAGATATAAAGCTCGATTGGTTGCACAAGGTTTTTCGCAAAGACCTGGAATCGATTATGAGGAAACTTATTCCCCGGTGGTGGATGCAACGACTTTTCGGTATCTTATAAGTCTGGTAGTACAAGAAGGAATTGATTTGCGTCTAATGGATGTAGTGACCGCTTATTTGTACGGTTCCACTTGATACTGAGATTTACATGAAACTTCCGGAAGGGATTAATCTGCCTGAGTCATGTAAAGGAGGTTCTCGAGAACACTATTCGATAAAATTGAATAAATCTTTATATGGGCTAAAACAATCCGGACGTATGTGGTATAATCGTCTGAGTGAGTATTTGGTAAAAGAGGGATATAAAAATGATTCTATATGCCCATGTATTTTTACCAAAAGATCCGGATCCGAGTATGTTACAATTGCAGTATATGTGGATGATTTAAATATCATAGGAACCCCCAAAGAACTTCCTAAAGCGATTGAATATTTAAAACGTGGATTTGAGATGAAAGACCTTGGAAAGACGAAGTTTTGTCTTGGGTTACAAATTGAACATCTTAAAGGTGGAATCCTTGTGCACCAAGAAGCTTACATAGGGAAAATCTTGAAAAGATTTTATATGGATAAATCACATCCACTTAACACTCCAATGGTAGTAAGGTCACTTGATGTTGAAAAAGATCATTTCCGACCTCCAAAGGATGATGAAGAAATTCTTGGTCCGGAGATACCTTACTTGAATGCAATTGGAGCATTGATGTTTCTCGCTGGTCATACACGACCTGATATATCATTTTCATTAAACCTATTAGCGAGATATAGCTCGTGTCCTACAAGGAGACATTGGAATGGAATAAAGCAAATATTTCGCTATCTTCAAGGTACGAAAAATATGGGTTTATATTTTACTAACCAATGCAAAACTAGTTTAGTTGGATATGCAGATGCAGGATATATGTCTGATCTACATACTGGACGATCCCAAACTGGTTATGTCTTCACACACGGTGGTACATCGATTTCTTGGCGTTCGGTAAAGCAAACGATCACAGCGACTTCTTCCAACCATGCGGAGATTCTAGCAATTCATGAAGCAAGTCGAGAGTGCATTTGGTTACGAAATGTAATACATCACATTCGTGATTCTTGTGGTATTTCATCCGGACAAGAGCCTACGGTGCTATATGAAGATAATGCCGCATGCATCGCTCAACTTAAAGAAGGCTACATTAAAGGTGATCGAACCAAACATATTGCGCCCAAGTTCTTCTTCACGCATGATTTACAAAAATCTGGAGATATCATTGTTCAACAAGTTCGTTCAAGTGAGAATTTGGCAGACTTATTTACCAAGGCGCTTCCAAATTCTACATTTCAGAAACTTATTCGTGACATTGGGCTGCGTCGACTAGATGAACTCACATGATGTGTTCATCAGGGGGAGATTATACGCGCTGCACTCTTTTTCCCTTAGTTATGGTTTTATCCCACTGGGTTTTCCTAACAAGGTTTTTAACGAGGCAGCATACCAATGCGTATATTAAAGATTATGTACTATTTTTCCTTCTCTAGGATTTTGTCCCATTGGGTTTTACCTAGTAAGGTTTTAACGAGACATAAGCTTTAATTAAAGAACACCCAAGGGGAAGTGTTATGGATAAATATGAGTATTCATATTTAATAGGAATTAAAATCCTAGTAGGTTAAGTATACTTGAAGAATACTCCTTTATAATCTCTATATAAGCATTAATATTCTATGAATAATACATTATTCTCCTTCTCTTACTCCCCAATTCACAACATCTATTAATTTATTACAGAATATTGTTTAGGTTCTTTTATAAGTTTTTGAAAGTTTATGAAATGCAAAATCCCTGAAACGCTCACAGTAACTCCATCGCAAAACCCTACATTTTCTCCTGTTACATGAGGTTCGCTATGAAATTGCAATGATTCAATCAGTTTCAAACAAAGCGGCATAATCGAAGAATTCATTTCAATTCATCGAGCACAATTACTGTAGCAAGTAAGCTTCTACTCACCTTTTCTTTTCTTTTCAATGCTCACACTTTAAAATCTAGATAGTAATGTGTATGGTATGATCTGTCAGCTGTTTAATCGTTATAAGGAAGAATTTTGACTACTTATATGACTGATATCAAAGTGGCATTTTATCAGTCACTTGGTGTGCAGTAACTTTTATGATCTTTACACTACAAAGTACAACTAGAGTTATGTCTCAGATTGTATGGATATCTAGATTCGAGCTGATAGATCGTGACTTAAGCTGTTGGTCTCATGATTTTAGACTCGTGGAACGTTAGTTTGGATTATAGGGACACAATTTGGAAATAAATAGTACAGTGACAACAGAAGGGAATAAGAAGTTGAAGAAAATTTCATGTGACGAAAAATAATGCTCTACTAAGTTTCAAACTCCTCGATAAATAACATTTATTTTCTTTTATGTAAGCAAAATAAGACTACTTTAATTATCAACTTGTATGCTATACCAACCGCGTTAGAACATTCATGAGATGCCAGACTTCCATCGTTTCCACTACCTTTTTCTGGCAGTTGGATGAACCCGTAAATCCACGTACCCGTAATTATCCTTCTCGTTTTGTTCACCTTCTTGTTGACTATTTGGATTGAAGATTTGTAGGTGTTTTTCTCATCCAAAATTTTACTCATGATCTTCTCTTTATCCGAACTCACAATAGAAAGATACACCTGTTTTTGTTCAAAATGCATTTCATAATTCAGTCGTGCAACATATTTTGAGTCCTATCTGTATGCTTTTGATTTGATATATAGTTTCATGGAGATGAGTATGAGCTTTCGTCATCAGAACTAACACTCTGATGTACATTGAATCTATTTAAGACTGGCAACGATGCAGTGGCAGCCATCCTGAATGATCTCCCTGAACCCGTCATAGTTCTATCCTGCATTTGACCAACCTCCTTGCAAACATGATCCAGTATGCCCAAGAAATCCCTTACAATCATAAAGATTCTAACCGGTTGGGCCCCTTCTCGTGCAGTGTCACCATGGAAATACTCGGTTACTTCTCTTACAGACGCCAATGCCTTTTTTTCAGCGATCTTAATCTTTTCAATTTCTACTTCTGCTTCTTTGAGAAACATTTTCATCGACTCGAAGAAGTTTCCTTGCGTATCTGGCTTCTCATGACCGGCCAATATAATCTTGTGCAGCCCAATCTCAAGTTTTGTAACGTAGCCACTGAGAACATCAGAGTCCATTCCTGCTGATTTCTTGACATTACTTAATTCTCTACTCAGCCCACCAACAACCTGCAGCCCTTGTTTTTTAGAAGGTGTCGCAGAAGAACCGTTGCTTTTAGCATCAGAATCTGTGCCTTCGGATCTTATAATCTCTTGAACTACAAAGTGAAGCAATGTCGTTTTTCCATCTGTTCCCTTTATATCTACTAGTTTTAAGAGCGTGTCAAGTTTAAAAGCTGTAGCCTCACCACGATTTGTGCCAACATTCATGCGATTACCCGTTCTTAAAACAGCTTCAAGTAGTTTAAGGAAAAGACGGCTGTTCTTTAATTCCTCACTTGCTTTCTGATAGAAATTTGTATAAAATATGAGGAGCTACAAGAATTCGTAAAGTTGTAATTATGGAACCTGCTAGCAAATAAGGTTACCTCTAGTGTTGTAAAGGAAGTCCGGAGGTATTTAACTTCAGTCTCAAAGTTTGCTCTGTAGAGCATTGCCTCCACTCGTTTAAATGCGAATGGTATATCAAGTATTGCCTTTAGGAATCTCTCTGCAGACCCTAATTTTGACATGTCACCTTTATAATCTCTAAGTTTGATTTCTTCTTCCTTGGTTGGAGCCATCTTTACCAGTGTCTCCAAGAGCTCAGCACCTAACCCTTCTGGATTTCCTGTTATCCCAAAACATGAATACATGATACATTTGTAAAGACGGCTAAACTAAATGCAAAATTTGTAAAACTTCTATAAGGATTCAAATGTTGTTCATGTCAACGAAACTTATTAGTCCGAAAGCACCTGGAGAGCAACAAAAGTCCACAGACCACCTAATTGACACCAACGGGTAAAATATCCTTGTGCTTCAGGACCCCGTAGTAATAACAAAGAATGTGCTAAACTATTAGCAGGAGTAGATATGTGAGAGTCAGTTTGATGCTCATTAAAATTTGTCAAAGTCCTATATGTGTTTCCATGATTTTTGTTGGGTTACGCATATGGGATACAACTGATATTACTTACCATCTAGAAGTGCTTCAGATACCTCATCCCTTGTTACATTTAATGCTCTTAGTAGAATGGCTATGTTCTGTGATTTTTTTGGATCCAACACTCTGTTCTCCTTTTCAACAGGAGGTAGAACTGATTTCCGTGTCTCTCCTCTCTTTGCTGAATTAGCAGCATTACATCCAAAAAGGGATTCCATCATGTCCTCATTTAGTCTACAATAAAGAAAAGGTATAAGACATTCAATATTTGACAAAAGACATTGATTTTCGAGTGTATGTATACTTACTGAAAGGAGCTTGATTTTAGCTGGTCCCACACGGTTGCTCTATCGGAAGTTGCTCGTACTTTGTCCCAGTGTAAAGGCTTCAGCTTTGGTTTCAAGCCATCTGCATCATCACCTTCGACACCATTGTCATTTACTTCCTCCAACGGCTTTGCTTTCACGTTTCCAGGAATTACTTTAGGACTCAGACTTCTGGATTCCAACATTGCCGGTTGTTGAGTTGAAATGGCCTTCGCCAGAGAAGTTCCTATCTTTTGAGTTGTTTGTATTGCTGGCGGCGGCGGCGGTGGTGGTGGAGGTGAAGGTGTAACCAATTTTGGCTTTTGTTGAGATTCATTATTTACTGAATGCAAACGCGTCATATCTGGTGGAGGTGGTGGTGCTGCGAATTTAGTCCTTCTGGGACCGTATGTTATCGCCAATGGCTGACTGTACTCCATCGATGACGGAGCTAGTGGTGGCCGTGGTGGTGGAGCTGGTGTTTGCTGCATAGGAGCATCAGGTTTTGTATCTGGTGAAGAAGAAACTGAAAGTCTTGACCTTGGTGAGGTTCTTTTCGAATGGGCCACGGGACTAATTGGCCGTGCTTCTTTTCTTTGCTGAGTCACCAAACTACGATCATTATTATTAGTATTGTTGTTATTATTGACCAAACGACTCTGTTTTGATCTGGGATTCAAATACCCATCTTCAGTGCTTGCGTTTGATCCATGAGGTGTATAAAAATCATTACTTTCTTCTTCATCTTCATCATCTGAAGAAGAAGATGTCGCTGGGGGCGAAGTAATTGCGGGTGGTGGTTGGGGTTTACTCAATGGTGGAAGTGGCTGAAGATCAGGGCTCGGTCTATACCGGTCGGATGCTTTAATTGAACCCAATTTATGATAAGGTGAAACATTCTGTGGTCTATTGGCTGTTTCAGTGACAGATCTTGATGGTTCAACAGTTCCAATGTAAAGAAAACCAGACGGTGGCATGTTATCATCATTATTTCGTTGTGAATTCCGTCCACCAACAAGCTTTTGTGACTCACCATGGTGTTTAGACTTATGTTTGTAGACATAAAATGCTAAAGCTGACAGCATTCCTAGTGTCACTAGCCCAACTGAAATAGCAACAGCTATTTTCTTAGCTGGTTTCGTTGGTGGTTGTGAGGCAATTGGGTGCGATACTGGGTTGTTGTTGCTGGAAGTGGTATCAGCTCCAACAAATGGCGGTGGTTGTAATTGGGTTTGATCTGGTGTGTTCCCATTTGGGTTTTCATTGAAGAAAGGCTGGTCATCTGGGGTTGTGGTGGTAATTGGTGGTGGTGGTGATGGGGGTGGGAATTGGATGGTGTCTGGTGGTGGTTGTGAACTGACCGGAAAAAGTGGCTGGTGGAGAATTCTTCTAGTGGGATGGGCTGAAAGTAAAGTTAGAAAAGATAGGATAAAAAGAAGCCTCATACTGTTGTCTGTAATGTGGATTTGAACTGTATTATTTGTGTAGTTGTGGTGTTTTGCTTCACCACCCAGTTCATGTTATCTGGGTTAGCTTTTGTTTTCTTTTCTTGTTTCATCGATTAAGATTAACAAATTGTATTTGTGTGTGTGTGTGTGTAATTGTGTATGATAGTGGGAGAGAATAATCAAGGGGATTTGTGAAGCTTCTCAGGTCTGCAAGATCTGGATGCTATCTCTTTCTCTCCCAATGGGGGAAGATTGGTTCTGGACCTTTGTTGTGATTGAATGACGTCAGCAACAGTTGCACTTTTTCCTTTTTATAATTTGTTTTAATTTATATATTTGGAGGAAAAAAGATAACCACAGAAAATGATTGTTAAATCTAGTGGGATGTGGGTTGGTACAAATAACCTATATACAGTATGCCTATCTATTTAACCTATGACATATTGAACCTCTGCATATGAATCATTTCTTTATAACTGTTATCAGGGAATGATATTATTTAACCAACGGATGGGGGTTGAAAATTACTGCTCGGAATTTATTGAATGAATTTAAGAAGCTGTTGATGGCGGTCGTGTAATGGAGAAGCTCACTTATTAAATGAAATCAAATGACTTTTTGGTAAGGTTGTAAATTGTGTAATTAAAAATGCTATCAACTTCTCGTTTTATTTTTTATTGTTCTTTATTGGTTAGGTTGTACTCCTATAACCGTATATTCTTACAAAATGATACTGATTTTTATCAACTTATTTTCGTTAAATAAAAAAGGTACAATTTTAACAATAAAATACAACTAATTCTGACAGTTATGCATGATTCAATAAGATCATTCTTTTTTATAAAAAATTACCATCTGAATTTATTTTTTTGAAAATACTTTACACATTTTATTGAAAAAACCTTATATTTGTTAAGTCATAGCTATACTAGATCTTTTTAAATACGTTTATTATTAAATACGTTTATAATGATGAAAAGTTTTTTTTATTAAAATGAAGTTTTTTCGTAGAAAAGTTTATGATAAAATTATCATTGTAGATGCTCTAATAACGAAACGAAATATGACGTTACCGTTAGAGGTTGAAACGTGACCTTCTTGGGCACACAATATTTGCAAGGTTAACTAATTTAACATGCTGTAGACGATGGTACAACATGCTGCAAGGTTAACTAATTTAACATGCTGGAGTCTTTTTACTTCTTTCCTTTTTACAAGATTTTTATACAAAAATTTAATTCTTCCTATGGATTATGAAATTCAAACACAAAGTATTTACAAATCACACATTTTATTGAATTAAAGAAGAAAAGATTTACGAAAGCTTGAAAGTTCTATTCAAGTTTTTAAACCCGAATAGAGTTACTTAACACCAGTCACTTATAGTTGATTTATCATTCTTTTAAAATGAATTCAGTAGAATTAAACTTTTGTAATAAATTGATGGTTGGAGATTTAAAAACTTTGGGGGTGTTTGTTATGGGGTTGGGGATGGGTTTTTATATTATGGAATGATAAACATTGTTTATTTTGTGGTAATGGATTTGAGATTTGATTCCATACCCTCACAATAATGATTTTACAAAAGCCTATCATGACCGGAAGGGTAAACTAATGTACTATCACTGTCAAAGGATTCAAGGGAGAAAGAAAATTTAGTAGAGAAATGGAAGAAAAACTTTTTAACCCTACGATTCAGTAAAATAACTCTTTGATTCAATTTTAAATTATATTTAATTTTTATTGAATCATAGTTGTTTTTTCTGAATCATAATTTTAAATATATATTTCTTTCATTTCTCTCCCAAAATTGCTTTCTTTTTAGATCTGGCACCAAATTCCATTTACCCTCTCTCCCTTATTTAACATTTTCTCTTTTTGGCTTTTTAATATTACTTTTCATTTATTTATTAGGTTAAATTAAATTAAAATAATAATTGAAAGTAAACTTGCACGTAATGGTAAAATAAATTTCAATAAAGTAATATATTTTTTCTATACTACTTTTTTATCGATCCAAACCCGTCTCATTACATTTTCAATCTTTTTAACAAACCAAACGCAACCTTCGTTGAAAATGTCACGTCGGATGCAATTAGCACCGACTATATCTTTTGTGATACATGGCCACGTCATTTTGAGCATCTTAACTTTGCTTTTCTACTTTGCCAACCCCTCACTGTTTTTGCTTTCCCCAATACCTTACCCTCAAGATTACCCAAACACCACTACCTTGCTCTTATTTACCCTTTATATCATCTTTAGTTGTCTTCTGTAATTAATTGCGACTAATTTACAGCAAAAAGTTGCATTTTTATTTTTGAAAGAAAATAACTAAAAGTATTTTATATAGTTTAATTGTTTAGATCATTACATTTATAGGACTTTCATAAATAATACACCCTTGCAATACCTTAACATGTCTCCATCGTAATTGTAATTAGTGCATGCAGCACAAAGGTGTATGTCATGAGTTATATTTTCATCTTTACGACTCTTTGATCACAAATTACATAATTTACCTTTTTCTATATAGATCGTTAAAACAATCAGTGAGAACCGTAAGATGTTCCTTTCTTCACAATACCTATAACTATTGTAGATAGATAAGTTGAGAAAAACAAATCTTTGGGTTTTCGGATCTAAATTTTTGAAAAATATATTTCGTTCAAAAAAATTATATATATATATATATATATATATTATTTAAAAAATGAGGTTAAGTGAACACTTTAGGAATTATTACACGATAAAATAAAATATTCCAATTTCAGTAGCCCAAGAAAGGTACATACTTTGCTTGTGCAAATAATCAATTATGCACCAACACCATATGTGGGTGTGCGACAAACATTTTAAAGTAAACGTATTAAAATGAATATGAAAAACCCACTAAATGTATGTTAAAGTGTGAAGATGGGGGAAGTTTAATTAGAAGATTATTACAACTACCAAGCGTTGTTATATCCTTTTAAGAATAAATTTGTGGACTGGGATTATCATGTCAATGGAAAAGTTTACATCGCTAGTTTGGTAAGAGACTTTTTTATTTAATAAAAAAAACAAAAACAAAAAAACCCCTAAGCCTTAAAAATATATATATATATATATATATAATATTCATATTATATATATATATTGAAAGACATCGCTGGTTTATAAATAGTTCGATCAGATTTGGGATTTTATATAATTGTGAAATACCTTGGAAACTATACCTAGTTGGCTGAAGTTTGTAGCCATTCTGTTGAATTGAATTGAATTGAATAGTAAACTTAAAATAAAACTGTAAAAGTGAGACCATAAATATTGTCATATTAAGAAAAGTTGGGTATGTTAATGGGCCCTTTTGAAAGATTTGATGGCAAGACATTTTAAATCTTTGGATTTCTTTTGAAAAGCTCTAAGAATACGATGGACAATAATACAATGGTCGACATCTAAAATAATGTATGTCCACAAGTTTAATTCAACCGAAGCTAACTTTATGCACTCGGAGCTTTTATTTACATACCCATTTTTGTAAGCCCGACCGACAAATCGATTGAGGTATGACTTATAAAAGCAAGTGAACTAGTTCAATCCTAACCTAACAAACCATAAAGTACGTACGGATTATGATTCTAAAAATAATATGTACGAGTATAGTTCCAATGACAACAATAAGTTAAAAGAAAAACGGTGTACATAAATTTGAGTCTTTGATCTTTAATGGTCAAAATTAATCAAATTTTGACCTAATATATATAAAGATTCACAATCCAAACTTTTTTCGAAGTTAAAAAAAGTAAAGATTCATAATTAAAAATTTTCATGAAGCTGAAAAAATTAAAGATTCACAATTAAATATTTATATAAAATTAAAAAATCAAAATAAAGATTCGCAACTAACAATTTCCGTGAAATAAAACAAAAGTAAAGTTCTACTCCTTTGAATTTTTTTGTGAAACTAAAAAAAAATATTCACAATTAATTTTTTTTGTGAAACAACAAAGATAAATACCAAAAGTCTTTTATCATTTTTATTTTAGCTTGTTATTTTTACCGTAACTCAACCCTACACACTACACGCGTAGATAAATACATACATAGGTATGCTTGTTGGAAGTTTTACGCGTAAATTGGTACATAAAAATATAAAGAAAAAAATGGATGAAGAAAAATTACTTTTAGCTAAAAAAGACAAAGACAAGTTTTTGATACTTATAACGGTACGACATAATTTTTGGTAGAATCTTCGTGTCTGAAGTTTCCGAAAACGTGTTTGGTGCACATTGCCCTTCCTTTGATTTCTCAATTGGGCCAATCTCATCATAAAACATTGGTACCATTTTTGTTTGTTTTTGTTAAAGAATATTTGTTCCATAAATTAGGGTAAACAATGTTCTTATCAGATGCCTATGTTCCATAAATTCTGTTGCTGTTTTGAAAAAAAAAACGTGATTTTTTGAGCTGGCCCAAAAAGATTTTACAGAAAAAACAACTAACATACTCGAAAGCTATCTTGGGCCTTTTATATCAATATTACTGGACCTACACCTATCTTGAGCCTAAATTTCCCCCGCACCGGTTTTACTTTTTAAATTCTGCTAACTAAGGCCATCTCCAATGTTCTTCTAAAAGTCTCCTCTATCTCTATAGGAGGAAAAATGCACTCCAACAGTTCCTCTATATTTAGAGATACAGATAGAGGAAGTCAGATTTCCTCTATATATAGAGGAACATTATTCATCCTCTAAAAATTTTAAACCATACTTAATATATTTGTTAGGTGTGTTTATATGTTTTCTTATAGTTAATATTGTTAATTGGTAATAACTAATTAATTAATATTATTAAATTAAATACATGCAACAATACAAATAAAAAGACAACATTCATTAATGATAAACATATTGGAATTAATAAACTACAACTTAACCATTCCAACTAGTTACGAGTACGAGTACGATCGTTAAATAAATAAAGGAAGCTAGACATAATTACTCTTACTAATTTAATCATAAATACCAGTAGTTTGGAAGATTGTCATCATTTCCTCATAAGTCAAAAAATTGACTTAAACCATTCGAGTTATCCTCGACTTGAGGTATTTCTTGTTGAACTCTTTTTCTCATTATTTTCGCTTGCTCAAGTCGTAAATTCTCACGCACAATCGAATCAGTAATAGAATTCGGATCCATGAATAAAATTCTATTATCTTCTCTAACAATTTTGTTCTCATCTTTTAGTTTTATCATCTCATATTTTTTTTCCTTTACATTTTACTTTTTTGATTCAATTTCCAAGCTTTTTGCAATTAAAGATTCACTTGTATTAATTTTCTCTTTCATGTCGTCATTTTTTTTAGTGAAAAAGACTTTCATTTCTTGAGTTTGTTGTTTTTTCATTTTTGCTTTGTTCCTTCCAATAGGACGTTGTGTGTCTTCGTTATTTTTTGCGCATCATCAACACTATCAAAATCGTTATTTAAATCAATAGAAAATTAGAGATAAGGAGACTCATTATGAAATGCGTAACGCATTAATAGAACATATAGGGGAGCGATATAGTAACTCGGAAAATTAGACGTTAAAGTTGTAAACAAAAAGACATGATGTCTACGTGTTATAAATTACGTTTCAATATATTTGTTATGTATGTTAAATATGTTTGTTACATATTTTTAATACTTTCAAATTTACTAAATATTATATATATGTTTTCAATTATAAATGATATTTACAATGAACTATTTAGTATTTAACGATTTAAAATGGTATATAATAGAATTAAATAAAGTGGTTGTTAAGTATAAATTAAGTTAGATAAATATTATAGAGGTGGAGTTTTAGAAAAAATAGTTGGAGATGAGTTTTTTTTAAAGGAGAAATATGCTGAAAAGATTCTCTAGTTCCTCTATATATAGAGATAAAGATAAAGATATAATTGGAGATGGCCTAAACTAGCAAACTTCTACCTATACAAGTAACAACATTTGATACATAGATTAGTAAAAAAGCATATACATATCAATTACAATGACTCTAAAAATAATATAAGATAAAATATAGCATATACTATGTATTCTGATTCATTCAATGAGTTGTTCCCAATAATATTGTAAAGTGATTTATCAACATGATGGTATCATTGGATGGAGATCTTGTATTTGCTAATTGCATTTCATCATGACACACACTTGCTTAGGTGAGTCAAGCTATTATAATAATATATGTTATTTAATTTAAGTATGTGATAATAAAATGGTGTATGACGAAATAACCTTATAACTATAACGTTTAATTCAATGATGAGCAACGTTTCATTGTTATTACTCAAGTATTTTGAATATGAAATATAGAGAAAAACAGTTGACATCCATGATTGGGCCAATCATTGTCTTGATATGTTTTCCCGGTATTTTATCATACAATCAATAGAAATAATTTATGATATATTAGCTTTGTATTCGCGCAAAACAGCAGCGTCAGATGTTTAATTTGTATTTTTTCTATGGTATTCATTATGTGTTTTTATATTTAGATTACATGTATGTGAGGGAGACAAATAAAGCGGGATAACACATATAATTTTTAGTAATTGAATCATTATGTAAAAACACCTAAATTTTTATTCTAAAAAATGAAAGAAATTTTTTTCGTCGAAAATATATCATGTGAAATGTCTAATAGAAGAAAAAAAAACGCTGATTTTTATAGTGTAATTTTTATAATTTTTCGACCAATATTTTTAAGATATTTAATTTTAAAGAACGTTAAAGAAAGTGGGTAGGTGTGATGTAAATGAACGGTATTTTAGTCTTTTTAAAAGTCTGTGGGGGAACTTCCCTTACACCCATTATAAGGGAATAGCCTTGTACCCGCGCAAAGCAGCGGCGCCATATTTCGATCCATATTTTTTCTATAGTTCTTATTATGTGTTTTTATGTTTAGATGACATGTATGTGAGGGAGATAAAAAAAGCGGGATAACACATATAAGTTTTAGTTTTTGAATCATTATGTAAAAACATCTTAATTTTTATTCCAAAAAATGAAGAAATTTTTTTTGTCGAAAGTATATAATGTGAGATGTCTAATTGAAGAAAAAAAAACTCTGATTTTTATAGTGTAATTTTTATAATCTTTTGACTAACTATTTTGAGATATTTAATTTTAAAGCATGTGTAAATATTAATATAAATGAAGGGTATTTTAATCTTTTCAAAAGTGTGTGAGGAGAACTCCCCTACACCCATTATAAAGGAGTAAGATATGTCTATAGAACAATTTAGAGTTTAGACAACTATTAAATAATGATAGTTAAAACATAAGAAAATTAGTTTATAGTAGTTGCTGCGCGAATTTTTTCTTGTTCTTAACGAAAACGATACAATGTACCTCAAACACTATATAAATCCACACATATATACAATTCTCTCTTATAAAATTTAAACCTATAACTTTTTATTTCATGAGTTTTATACATACCGCTAGGTAAAAAGTCTTATGTAGTGTCATGTTTCTTTTGTCTATTTAGGTTATGTCATTATTAATATATTGAATAAATTGTTTATAAGAACAAGTATATGTCTAATATAATTTTTTTCTATGTATCAGCTATTATCATTCGTAAAAGGGTAATTCAGATTTATAACTATTTTGAAATATGTGTATTAAATAAATACATAAAAACATTTATAAAAAGATAAATGTAGTAAATGACCATTTATCTTGTAGATATTATTATTTTTAACAAGTATATCACAATAGAATTTTTAACAATAAATGACTAATGTGAAGACATTATGTTACATACTGTAATTATTAATAAAAAAAAAAAAAAAAAAACCTAAAAACAAAAAAAAGAACTTTGTTGATAAACATCAGTTAGTTGAATCGATATTTTATTGTGTACCAAGTAAGGTTGATTCATCTCTTGAATGCGTAATAATACCTATCTATGACCAATTTTCTTTTAGTTGGTCTTAAATTAACAAAATATCCTATGAAAATCTGCTCAGTAATAAATACTATTCTACCAAGATTTTCTATCATTTGACCCACCATTTATATTAGAAATCTTCTTCTATATAATTTGAAATCTTCTAATATTATTTAGTTGATAGAAAATTAAAGATATGAACAGCTTATCAGAAAAGTAAAGATAAGCTTAATTCAAGTACTTTGAGTTTATAATTAAACAAACGTTTGTTCCCAAGACTACTTAACCCAATTCTGAGTTCCACTAATGTATATTTTATATTTATATAATATTCTATTTTTCAATTTTAGCTTTTAATTTGAAGCCAACTTTTATAAAAAATAATATAACACAGTGATGAATAAAATGAAAAAAATATAAATAAGTACTCAAAATATCGCATTTTGATCGGACAGGGTTATGGGGTAAAGAACAGCTAAGAGCCAAGACCAACCGTTTAACCATGGGAACATTCCCGATCAAAAGCTTTGGCTTTCTGGGCTAACACAGTGTTGCTTTAGTGGCTGGCAATAAGAATGTTGTGAAGGGGGATTTGTGACGAATAGTGGTGGCAATGAGATCGTACTTTGGTGACAGCCCGTTAATTGCATATATCACTAGGTTTTTCTCCGGGACGGGTGAGCCGATATTAGCAAGTAGATCGGAAATAAATTTGACACGGGTGCAATATTCCATGATGGTGGAGTCACGAATGAGGATATTGCGTAGCTCATTGTCGAGTTCCATGGCCTTGACTTCTTTATTGTCCCGAAATAAGTCTTCAATGGTCTTCCAAACTTGGTGGGCGGTGGAGTCGGCCTTCAAGATCCTTTGAAGCAAAGATTGAGTTAAGGTACCATAAATCCATTGTTTGACAATTGAGTCTACCTTACACCATTCCTGATCCGTTGGTTTATTGGAGGAGCTGTAAAGATGGTCGTAAACAGAGTATCCGATGCAATGTGTTTAAAAAAGTTCTCTCCATGAATCGTAATTCAACCGATCCAAATCTAACATAAGTGGGACGTAGGACTTGATATTGGTGCATCCGTAAATCTTATCGGTGGGGTTTGGCGGTTTGCCATGGGGAAGAAGTAACAAGAAGAATAATGGAGGATGAGAGTAGATCGACAGTGAGCATGTCGACAGAAGAAGAAGACGAAAGGAAGAATACGGCTAGGGTTAGGATACGTACTGGTCTGAAACCATGTTACAAGTTGTTTTTCCCATAAATCGGCGTATAGCTTTGACATTTCTATATATACACAAAATACAGATGGGCTGATTACGTATACATGAGCTAGCTAAATAAACTAGACTAAACAAGAAAATGGGCTACATACAAAATGCCATACATAAAAATATAATACGGCTAACAGGTCAACCGTTGTATAGATCAATAGCCTCAAAAGCTACCATGGATCCCTCTAGACTTGCATGGTCTTACACTTATAATAGAAAATAGAAACGAGTCTCCACTTTTTATTGGTATTAGGAAACAACTTATGGTCCAAAAGACTTGTGGGTTGAAGATTTATGTGATCTTCCTGTTTTTTTTAAAGGATTAAAATCCGGTGAAAATTATAACTTTTAAAATAAACGTTTAAATATAAGGAAGAAGTGGACAACACCACTCCTGAAACCAAAAGCTAAAAGTTATCAAAACAGGCTTGAAACAAACAAGCAATAAACCCAAAACACCTGACACAATGCAGACCAGAAGACAGCCACGTCCCGGACAAGATGAATATCTCCCGGTCGGAAGAGTTACAAAATTGGATCTGCTGTATCAGAGCGCCTGGTCAATTTGCAACCGCCCAAAGTAACATTCCACCCGAACACGTGATTAGATAACCCGCTCTGGTGATCAGTACTTCCCGCAGCTCCCATCAAAGACAATGGCAGCTTCCAAATATTCAAGAAATGCTCCACATTGGTTGTAGCTTTAAAACGAAAAGTTTTAAGTTTCAAGCGAACAACTTCAATGATGACATCCCGAATCTGTTCCTCTTTCCTTGGATCCTTTTGATGAAGACGATTATTCATTTCTTGCCAAATGAAATATGAAGTTGCAGCAAATAGTGATCTTCCTGTTGGCTTCTATAAAAAGGTCATAACCGTGATCAGGGCTACAAGAAAAGTAAGCTTTAATGTTATTGGTGAATCTTTAAAAGCTTACACAGAGAGGAGGTTGAAGAAAGGTGGCGGACAAGTGGGGTGGATGTAAAATTCCGTTCTTTAATTGAAACGATCATCTTTCTGCTACCCAACGAAAGAAATAGTGTTTCTTGTGATTTGCTGATTCTGTTGTTGCACGAATGTGTGAATCTTGGTGATGAAACACGAAAAAAGGAATTGGTGGGGCGGATTGGTGAGCAGTTGCAAAATGCATCGGTTGCGGATCTTGTGAATCTTGATGTCGATTTGGTTCAAAAACTCGTTAAGAACTTCATGATGCAGGATCAGATTGCTGACCATGGTGACGAACATGAATTTTTGGAAGTCAAATTTGTTGACTCTGTAGCTAAAGTCAAACTGGCCAAGCTTGTTGATTGCCACCTTGCTGAAATTGCGAAAACCCCCAATTTGCCGTTATCATAGTTCGCCTATCTCGCAGATATGGTGTCGACTCTATCTAGACCTTCACATGATGGAATTTATCGTGCAATTGACATGTTCCTTAAGGTAAATTTAAACAATAATGAAGAAAATCGCACAACCAGTGTTGGATTAGACATGTGATTAGAGGTGGCAATTTTGACCCGTTCACTTGTAAATAGATTGATCTGATTATTCTTTTTTTATCTCAAACGGGTCAAATGTGATAAGTCAAGAGATTTAGCTAAAAGGGAGAACCGGTCAAATGGGGTGGACGGGTTGAAAATTTCCCAAAGTCTATTTTAACGCTTACGACCCAGTAGATTGTTTTATTCAAATCTTTTTATCATGTTGTTTTTGAAGTTATTAACCATTTGCCCATAGTAAAGTATGATCCAACTCAAGCAACCTGGTTTTGAATTTTGCAGGAACACCCTGGGATCAGCAAAGGTTGATAGAAAAAGACTTTGCAGATTAATGGACTGTAGGAAGTTATCAGCAGATGCTTGAATGCATGCCATCCAAAATGAAAGACTCCCTTTACGTATTCTAGTGCAGATCCTTTTCTTTGAGCAAATACGAGCCACCACAACTGGCGGGCTACCTCCAGTCATGTCTCACGGGAGCTCAAGATCCACCACCACAAATACAGAATAATGGGATTTAGTACCAACAAGTGAAGAACTCAAGACACTGAATGGGGAATTAGCTTCTTTAAGAATAAAAGATGGTGGAAATAGTAACCAAAAGCCAAAAGGGATGCTTATATCTTCAAGAATATTAATAAAGCTGTTTTCGAGCAAAGAAAAAGATAGTGACAACGAGAGTTCAGATACGTCCGAGAGCCCTTGTTCAACGAGTGCACGAGAAACAAAGTCGACTACAGCTTCAAGGAGTAGGAGACATTCGACATCTTAGCGTATGTGTGTGTAAATTGTGAGAGCATATCATGTTTTAAGTTTGTAGGATGTTAGAAACCAGCCACATTAGTACAAGTGAGGTAGTGTGAGGTATAAGTGGAGCATGATTTATGAAAAGATAAGCACAAGTTTTTCTCATAAGTACAACTATATAACTGATCTTAGTGTACTGGATTTATATGTTCAAATGTTTAAAGAGTTGTGTACTTCTGAAAGTTAAATTTGTGAAACTTCTAAAATAGATCAAAATGGCAACCCAACAATCCGAGCCGTTTATGAATTTACAAGTTTTAAATGGTTAACAAAATTTCTAAGGAACTAAGAGATCAAATTTGGAATTTTTCTGGTTTAAAACGGAAACGAACCAATATTTGGTTTTCATTTCGGTTTATGAATTTAAATTGGGAGAAGCAAAAACCATCTCATACCTTGGGCCGCTTAACTGCCAATTAGGGCCAAAATTCTTGCTCCCCTTTGGACCCAAACAATCTCACCATCTAAGTTTACCCAAACAATCGAGAAAAATGGGCTATTAAGGTTGTTCTAAAGTTTTTGTGCGAGTGTTACCCACTCTACATGTAAAAGCTGATATATTTGGGTCACTGACTATGCTTAAAATCATGTCTAACGGACAGATTATAACACACGATTAGCCAAACGTTTTATGATGAACGGATTATGCATATTATTAGACACATGTTTTATGCATATCTCATCACTTACATAGTTGCTGACTAAAATTACTTTTTTATAAAACGGGCCAAGGATAATATAAGTAATCCATGAAAAAAGTAGTGTTAAATAGCCATGAAAAAAGGGTATTATCATTAATCCAATATGAATAGAAGTTAAGCAAAATAAGCATCTACAACAAATTAAACATAACAAATTAAGGGCATAACTTACTTTGGAATAAAAGGGGTAAACGGATAAGATTTTTCCTGTTCAGATTGTTCAAGGAGAGAGAGTATTTTTATTTAGATATACGTGGCCAAATTGAAATATTTCTGTGACCGTTTTCGATCCTTTTCCTAATCACCTTAAGATGTACAACTAGTGAGATTTAAATAAGACTTCTTATAAAATAATTAGAACGTCAACCAAGTCATCTTAGATGATGGTTAATCTACCATCGAATAAGTTTAGACAATTTTGACTTTCAACTTCATAGAATCTAATATGACCTTGGACTATGACTTGGGCCACCAATATTCATGCAAAGTTGAAGATCCATAAGTATGACCTTCTTATGATAGTGACAAAACAATCTACAGTATTCTAAGTATCTATTTTTCTTCAAAATTCTTACATCTTTATGTAAATTTCAAGTCATATACCTAGTGAGTTCCACCACCCTACCATCCAAATTATTCACAGTGAGTCCATTAACAAGTCACTTTTGACTAGAATAATCTTTCTGATTTCAAACAAAAATATATACTTTTATTCGTTATGTTTGAAACTTTTACCTGATTTTCCGAATTTGTATGAAACAATGAGATTATTATATATTTAACCTTAAATTGACCTATATTTAGAAGGAAAAAATATGAATTTTAGTGAAAGTAATAAATATATAATCAAGAAAGGTGATATAAACGAATTAAAAGGTGAACCAATTCAACATAAAAAGGTTCAAAATAAGATCCACTTTTTGTTTTTTTCTGTCACGTAATTTTGGAATCATGTGACCATTGGACCATTTGTGAGGAAGAGCAAAATAACAATTTAGTTTACTTATTTAACCAGTTTTTACATCTGTGTATATATACGGTTCATTTTGAAAAATATGAAATAATATTATTTGAACATTTTTGAAAATAATTGCAAGTGTAATTTGTAAAATATGATTAATAATCTTAAATTCGAAACACTTCATATAACAAACAATATAAAACTATTAAAAACTTCAAAAAAAACCATTATGCAACCAAACATATGAAGAAAAAAGAAAAGACAAATAGTAGACATGCTCATGAAACCTTGAAACCTTTAATTAACTTGAAACTCAAAGCTACATACCTAAATAAATTTTACATAAATTGGACGATGGTTTTTTATACGATTCCTTTTGTTCCTGAATATACGTTTTTAATAAATATAAAAATATTAATTAATTAATAATATATAATTTAGATAATGTTAGTAGGATTATTTACTAATTATCTTGTTTATTGTGTTTATCCTTAAAATAGTTATTTGTTTTATTTTTTAAAATCATAATTTATGATGTCATCAAATCCCTAATTTTACTCAAAAAAAATTAATTAAATTATGACTTCTGATTGGTTAATTAGATTTCAAATTAAAATGATGATGTCACAAGTATGATTCTTATATATCATTTAAGATAATAATAATAAATTTTTTTTTTGATATTTTGTTTTAGGGTAAATTACATTTTTTGTTCCTAGTCCTTTTAGCTTCTCACAAAAATGTCCTCAAAGATTATCTATTAGACTCGTGTCAACGATTTAGTCGTTGGCCCGTCTTTCTTCGTCCTCCCCATCCATTGATAGTACGGCTACGTCCTCCACCGTCTTCCACTTTTCTTCCTGCTGAAAACGCTCCAAGACGGGAGCAAAGGTGGGCCCATGTGGGCCATGCTTGAAACGGTCCAAACAAATTTTTTAAAAAGAATTTTTTTTGTTTTATCTTTAAACCGTAACATTTTTAAAAAATCTTTAAAAACTTTAAAAGGTCACATGAACCGATTTAAAAAATATATATATTTTTTCCGTTTTGCAATATATATAAATACAACTTAACTATATTTTTCACACAAACACAACTATCATTCTCTCAACTACAACTACACTTTTCCGTTTTTTTCCTTTTCAAATCCATACACAATTCTCACCATCTTTTATACTTTTTTCCTATATTATCTCTATCTATATAATTCAAACATAATATCACATCGTAATGGATCCATACAAAAATTACGGCGAATATTCGAGTGAAGAATCTGATTGGCTTGATTGTTGATTTGCAGGCGAGTTCATATATCAATTTTGTTTTTTCGGATCTGATGACAAGTTGGAGAATTAGAAGAAGACAATGAATTTTGATCGTTTCAAAAAAGATAAAGAAAAGAAAATTGAAAAACAAAAAAAAATTAAATTAAATTGAAAAACAAATTTAAGATTCAAGAGAAACATAATAAAAGAGTATTTTAGTCATTAAAGTGAGAAAACGAAGTTGAGAGCAAATCACCACAATGGCCCAGCGTAATAAACAACATTTAGGGAAGATTTTTTATAATCGTATAGGCCACATGGACGAAACATGTAACTACCCTTTATTTTATAAGTAATTTGATAAATATATTTTGACCAATATTAACAAGAACCTGTATAAAGATAATGAAAATAATATGATATTTTTGCTTTTAATAAGGGATGGCATATATTATATATATAATAATATTATTAATATAATACGAGTATTATTTAATATGATTATTTGAATACGATTTGATACATGCTTCTAGACTATTCAAGTATGATAATGATAATGATAATTTACAAAGAATATACAATAGAGTACATAAAAATAATAATTAAATGGAATCTAGAAAATTTTAAGTAGCCCAAAATTTTATATCTTGCCAAAAATGTCATTTTCTAGTAAAGAAAACGACATATTATTGGTTACGAGTATTAAATAAGGGATCAAGAGGGAATCCTATTATATATGCTTATCAAGCAAAAGATAAGTAGAAGAATAGATTCGTCAACTTGTTTTTCAAGAGAATAATGTTATTTTTGCATCCTATTGGTTTGAACATATCGTACAAGTTGTCACGATCGTCATTGTGTTTGACAAGGGTTGGCTACATGGAGATTTCCTCCTAGTTCCACAATATTTTACTCGTAGAAGCTAAAACTAAAAGTAGCATATAAGTAGAATATATTCGTGTGTTAACAATTGTATGATTACCCATAAATTAAACATATATCTTTAAGCACATTTAACATAATTTCTAGTACAAATTTTGAAAAAATACGTGTTCTTCTTAATCAAATAAAGTAAAAAAGATAAGTGAGTCATGAAAATCTTAGAGCCATAAAAAATATATATGGTGAAAAAACTAGTTCATACTAATTATATTATATTATATATAAACATAATAATAATAATTAATAATAATAATAATAATAATTCCTTAAATAAAGCACAAACCACTAAGTAATTAAAACATCATATCCATTTTATTCTTATGTATCTAAAATGAATTTATTCTGTTTATTATTTAATCAAAAGATATTTGTGAGGTGAGGGTTCAACAAGACTAAATAAGAAACGATGAAAGTTCTTTTTGTGTGGATATTCACAGAGACATGATCTTATTATGTAGATATCAAAATGACTTTGTGTTCTTATTTCAAAGGTTACACACCAACAATATGCTTGAAGAGTATGAGACTCTAAAATAATAAGACAAATCAGTTTAAAGAAAATGTAAAAGTTATAATAACATGCTATTGATAATTACCATCGATCGTCATTGATTTATTATGATTCATTGTCAGTCACATAGCGTGAGTACCTTGTAAAAAAATAAAATATAACGGGGTTAAACTCCATAACTCTTCCTTTATTTCCATAACTAGTTTTTAAAAATATATGAATATGTTCTTCATTTTATCTTATTGTCTAAAATTCTATTAAAAATTTCTTATTACTATCAAGGAAATCAACGATTGTCATTACACGATAAAGTTATAACAAAAAATATATGACCCAACTATCACTATGTTATAAAGAAATAATAAATATTACCTAAAAATGTTTACATGTTATCATTCATAATTGAAAAATAAGCTTGTCGAAAAGAAATACAAAATCTTTGAAAGAGAAAATAAAAGTATTTGGCAATGTTGGGTTGAAAAGGATCTACAAAAGCATAAACTAATAAACTTAAACTCTTATTTACGAAAGAAAGAGAAAAATACCTAGGGTCCCAATTGAGATACATACCCCTTCCAAAACACATTTTTGCACTCCTTTCCTATCCACCCATTACAAGTACAACTTGCACTTAAACTAATCAACTAGACTTGCTCAAAAGTTAAAACCTAACAAGTTTATACAATTCAAGAATAATCATATGTACATCACAGACATTTTTAGAACTCTCTAGGATCAAGAAAAAAGGATGAATCGGGTTGTGACTTTCTCCAATCCCCGACAAATCCGTCGCTATAGTCTTCATCGAGCCTCTTGATACACCATAAATCATCGAACGACAACACTTTCCAGTGTGGGATCACTGACATTAGTGGATCTTCACTAGACACTTCAGTTGCTACCACACCACACTTTTCCTTTTTAGCTAGATTGTGTGCATAACTAAACAAGGCCTTTACGAACTTCATGTAACATGGGCCTTCACCACCAAGCCCATATACCAAATGTAACCCAAATGGGTTAAAAATCTTGGGTAAAGAGGGTAAATTCAAGAAAGGGAAGACTCTATCCAAAACCCGAGTTGTTTTAACCACTCCTTTCTTTACCCATGATGCGCCTTTTACTTCTAACTTAAACACATCATTACAATTCCACACACTCATGATGGCCCACGATTCGGGCGGGTCAGAAAGGAATAAGTCTGACCCAACCCATGATATGGCATGTGGGGAATCTTTTGGTATCGCGAGGAATGTGCCTAAATTTAGGGTGTTTTTTAGTACCGAGTCAATGTCACGAGGGAAGAACTCAGTGGTGGAGAATCTTCGACGATATATGGTTTCAGCGTCAGATAATGAGAGTTTAATGATTGTGACTCGTGGGTTGATGTGAAGACGGTGAGCAAATACCGGTTGGACAAGGACAGAAGGGTTACGAAACTTTGAGTATCCACATTTTTCAGTAAAAAGATTAACGCAAGGTTTGTTGGAAGCATCTGTAGCGATATAAGAGTATTCAGCGCCATTATCTCCAAACCAATCTTCCATTCGACAAACGAGCTTCAATCCGATTTTCATTCTCCTGTAATTTCATATAAAGATGAGGTTAGAAAACATGAAGACCAGTCCAAATTGTCAAAATTCTACTTACTTAGAACAAATTATTTAAATTGCAAAGATTTAAATCTCTAATGTTCACTTGCACCATCTCTTTATGGGTCATATTGTACTTTTGTCTAACCAGTTTCGGTTTTATATATTTATATTTATATTTATAACAGAAAAAGGAAAAACAATTTTCTATTTTTGGTAAATCTTATCATACACTCCGTAATAGGCAAGTCCGGCAGGTTGTTGTACCCTGTTTATAATTTTAGCAATTACTTATCATTGCAAGGTATATCACACATAGTACACAAACTATACAAAAACAATTGACACCTAATTAATTTATTTAGTTATTATCATCAATTCATAAACCAAAACTTAGGAACTATTACACTTGATAGATCACCAGTTCACCACTCCAATGTTTTTAACGTTTTTCAACCACAAAAAATTGTAACAGTTGAGAATTAGAATGTACGAGTATATGCATACCTGTGAGAGGGGGAGACTCGAAGGCCTAAGATGTAAGCGAGTTTCGTAAATATAGGGCTGGGTTCTGCTGAAAAATTGACTTTCCGACTTAGTTTTTTACCACACGTAACAGTTTTAATGCAACCCCTAATCATTCCGACAATCTCTCTCTTCTCATCTCCACCAATGATCACCACCATCTCCGCCACCTAAAAATCCATTGAACTTTCATTCAATAAACCAATAAAAGAACGAGTAACCAAAAACCTTTAAATGTGTCACACCAACATGAAAACATGTACGTGTGAATATCTATCGTTATAAAAAAATGTAAAACATACAGTAACATACATATAACAATAAGTGATCCGAATTAATATGAAATTATTTGGCATACCAACATGAGATATGCAGGGGAGTTGCGAACTCGACAAACAGGGTCACCTAAAAGGTCAGCGTGGAGCGAGTATTCGCCGCTTGGGCCCACCTCGCAACTTCTTTCTACTTGTTCAACTTTCTCAATGTCTGTTTTTGGGTTGTACTCTCTTATAACTAACACTGGATCGCTGCCGTTTTCGGCCACCACCATCCTCTCTTCTTCTACAAGTTTGCTGGTGCAAACTGAGGAATTAAAGAAGGAATTTAGTGGGAAAATGATGGGTTGATGATTGGTGAGTCTCTAGTTGAATTATGGTTGCCTTTATATACCTGATTTTGTGGCTATCCTTTTCAAATACCTTTATTAAATTCTGCTGTTACATGAATTTTCTATTTTATTTGATAATAATAAGATGCTTAATGGATCACTCTTTTTTCCTATTCAAATGTTCCACATGTATTAATTCCTTTATTTTGGTGACCACTCCTCTTGTAGTCGTGTAAATTTTATCAATCTAATTATTCTTAGATTAGATTAGATACGATTCTCTCTAATACAAAATATTTTAAACAGTTAACGATGTTTTTAAAATGTTTGAACATGCATAATTAACATTGAATATGTTATATTCCAAGTACAAGTATGTATATATATATACATATATACTAGTATTTTATCTGTATATTGCGGCGGAGACTACCAAATTATATATGTTATTTTTGTAGAACTGTATGTTTGTTAAACAACATGTTATCCTTGAATAACAATATAATTATCTTTTTCATCATTTTACAGGTTATTATTTCAGTAGAAGCATACTGAATTTATGGATGAAGTGATTTTGAAGTCTGATAAAAGTATAAATTATTGTCTATTTTTGCAAAAATATAATAATAATAAAATTTAAATTTAAATTAAATTATAAAATCTTTAAATGTTTGTTGGACATTGTATAGAAAAGTTGTTATACATATTTATAGGATAATTTTTTAAAAGTTAATTTAAGTACTTTCGATATATTTTTTTTAAGATAAAGCATGTAAATGCTTTATAAAGGAATATATATATATATATATATATATTTGTCTTAATAATTTAATGAATTACATTTGTTTTAATTGTTATTATTTTTTATTTTTTTTTCTTTCATAAAATTGTTAAGCTACGTGTAGGTGACGTTGGTGACGACGTAATGAGTTAAAGTATATAGCTGTTGTTATTTATATGGAAACTTTTCACAAGCAACACATAAATACAATGTTAAGTTACAAATTATAGTGAATTACAATTAGAATGTTAAGTTATACGTTATTTGTATATTGCAAGTTACAATTAAAATATGAAAAGCGATTTTCTTTTAGCAATAATTGGTACCATCGAAAGCAAAAAGAAGTATCCACGTCACTATTGTATGAAGATATAAAATAGTTACTTCATAATTGCTGGCCGCGTTAACATTAATAATGTATACGTTGTTATTATAGTGTATATATATTTGTAAGTGCATATATATATGATTCAGCTACCCATTAATTACTACCGGGTTGAAAATGACCCAATCTTCACTTAAAATAATCTGTTTAATTTTGTAATTGGGCTTTAATCGTACTTTCTTCCATGTCCCCTTGTTGTTTTTTGAACTTTTAATTAGTTTTTACATTATAGGGTCCATATCATGAGATGATGAAAGCATATGTAATGTACTATATTAACGTAATATACATTTTAATAATCATTGCTCTTAGAGCATTAATTATGGTTATCAAATATAATATACAAAACTAATAATTGTCGTCTCTGTATTGATGGTGCCTCATACCAATCTAATATTTTCTAAAAAATTATCGTATTAAATAAATAGTTACATGATCGTCAATAAAATCCATCTTTTTCTATTAATTTGTTAAATTTATCTTATTAATTATATGTGCAATTAAACAAATAATTAAAAGCTTATATAAAATTTATTCGAAAAAATAAAAAATTATAAAGACATGAATTATGCAAATGAAATATGGCATGATGAACGGTGAATTGGTGTTACATGATTTCTGATATTGTTACTCCAATAAATATCATAACACATAACTCGTTAATAGCATTCAAAACAATTACAAATCAATTGTATGGATAGTTTATTAGATTATTATTCTGTACTTTGAGAATATTAAATTTGAGTTTTAGTTAAAATTTAAGAAAAACAATCTAACTTAAACTTGAATCAATTACTTGAGTAAAATATATTTGTTACATAGAAATTTAGATGGCTCGAATTCACTGAGTCAATTTTAGCTATTAGTCAAGTGTTTTCGGGGTTGACAAAATTACACAATATTTACACTTTATAAGTATTACTAAAATCAACCGATCAAAAGAAGTATTACATTCAAGCATGTAGAAGCGAATAATTTTTAGAACTTCGTCGCAACGTGCAAGTAAAAAAAAAAACTCGTTATATACAAAAATTATTGAATTTTCCTAACAATGATAATTTAGGCAAATTCAATAATTTTTATACAACAAGCTCTTTAATTAACTAGCATGTTGTCCACACATTGCGACATAAACCAATTTATATATTTTATTTACGTTAAATAATATACCATCTTTAAATAGCAATATAATATCTTTTCATTATTCTAAATAATATAATATTCCAGTTGATTAAACTGACATGTTAGATTATTTATAAATAGTTAATAAAAATTATTTGTTTTACAAAATACGCTTTGTGTTGATAGGTAATATAAGTTATAATCTGAAATTTTATAATTGTATGAAGATAATTTAATATTTATGAAAAATTGAAACTTTCTAATTCTACAAATTCGGATTAAGATAAATTTTATTTCAAATATAATTAAAGGTTATACACTTGATTAGTGTTAAAATATTTAAAATTCAAAAGGCATTAAAAGCATACCATATGTTCGAAGAAGTAATATTAGAATTAACTAGGGTAATATCCGGGCTATTCAGTGAAGTACAACATTTTATTATAGATTTTGACTTAACGATAGTTGTATATTATGTTTATTCTTCATGTTTTATCTATAATGGTGACTCGATAAGAGTAATTTACTCATATGTATAATTAAAGATATAGGATACGATAGTAAGTCTTATGATTATGATAAAAAATAATATTAAGTAAAAATTACATAAGCTCTATTTAGAAATGTTAAGTGTTAATTTTAAGAAGTTTTATATTTAAAACATCAACATGCTTTGTATATTAACTAGCAGATACCCCCACAAAGCAACGGATAATTTATTTCGTTTAGTGATTTTATGGTATACTTGTTTATTAATAGACTAAATTGTATTTGATTTAATATATAATTATATCTTAAATATTTATATCGTTTCCAAAATTAGATAAGGGTAAACTGGTGTATTTCGTTGAAGATAGGGGCATTTGTGTCATTTCCGTTCTTTAAAAGTTTAACTTGTTAACGAAAAGGGCTAAACTCTTTATAAGGGTGTAAGATATAGAAAAAAGATTTACCTATTTAAAATTTTCATTTATAACTGTAAATTAGTAATTTTAATTTTCTCTTTAAGATTTTAGAATTTAACAATAAATAAATATACTCTATATATTAAGTATAGATATTTTAATCTATGATTTTGAAGTTGAGATATTCATTAATACCGGTGCATGAGAGAGTAGACTTAACTTTAATATTATTTTAATAACCTTGGAAATCCTTCAAAGCAAGTAAGCAAACACCTTATAATAATTTAAAATAATAAATTTGATGGTTATGGAAAAGAAAATATTCTTTCAACGTATATTTGAAAATAAATAAACTGTTTGATATTTAGACTCTGATGGTGTCATATTATTCCTCTTCATACAATTATACTTTAATTAATCTAATACTTTATTTGTCTCTTAGCAACATATGTTTTCTGTATATTATATTAATATTAATAATTATAAATAAATTGATTTCCTATTAAAAAAAAAGTACAATTATTATCCAGTCGATTAATATTATACTACTATAAAAAGTTTAAAGATGGCACAAATAAATTTGCAAGTTGCAAATTTTCATTTTTTATTTTTTCTTTCTATTTGGAAGTAAAGCCATTTTATACGCAAGATCGATACAATAATATTTGGTGATCCAAGTTTTATAATCTTGTGAATATTATATAATATAAAATATATTTGTTAACATAAATGTATGCTTGCAGATAGCATGAAATAAATAAAAGAGCTAAATATAATTATTATAATATTAAATAATAGTAAAGTGGCCGGAACACCTGCGATACTAGTGTATATTTTTTAATGACACGTACAAAAAGTATGGATAAATAGTTGCTCAAAAAGAGATGCATCTTTTATATGATTGGCAATACATAAAGAGTAAAGTATATCAGAGCATAATACTTGCATTGACTCTACATACAATTATCGACCTAATAAATAACGCTTTAAACTTAACCCATATTATCAAAATTAATGATTTTTTAGTACCCCTTTCTGTTTTCTTTTTTTTCCCTATTCGTTTTATGTCATCAAGCTTAGTTTGTTTCTTAATTTACAGGAAAATATTTTATAAATAAGAGACATTATCACACGTACATCAATCTAATCAATTTATCATAAATTAAAACTATATAACAATAAATAATTGAAAATGGAAGAATCAGGGTAGCATGTGCTTAAAGGTAAGAACACCTACCTTGTTCATACTTCGGTCAAAATAGATATATTAGTCGAACCTTTAGTTAGTGGCTTTGAAGTGTGACGGTGAGCTCATGTCTTATTAAGGCTTATAGTGAATGTATTATTCTATGTGTATAAAAACTAAGAAAGAGTAGGAGTTACATTTATTAGCACTTTTTATTAATTAGTCCGTTAAATGTTGAAATCATAATTGAAAGTAAGATAACAATTAAGTATAGAAGTGAAGTTTTTGAGAAAGGAGGAAAATGATAATTTAAATCTAAATATTAACTAATGTATTATGATGGATATTATTTTACATTCAATGTGTATCAAATGATACTTTAATTTAATATTAATCAATGAATATATATTATGATTAAAAAAGTTAATTGTTTTTTTTCTTTTTTGTTAATATGGTTCTCTATGTATCTTTTCCTTGTAAAGTTATACTTGTATACATAGATGGTACTTTAATTTAATATTAATCGATGAATATATATTATAATTAAAAAAGTTAGTTGTTTTTTTTGTTAATATGGTTCTCTATGTATCTTTCCGTCGTAGAGTTACACTTGTATACATATGTCACTGTGTGTTTGGTTTCGAGTAATGGAAGCTAATAAAACACAAAATAATTATGACAAAATGAAGAAAACATGCATGTACCATCAACTATGTAAAAATGAAATGAGATGTAATGAGTCATTTCATTTTCTTGAAAAAAAGAAGGAACATATATAATAAATTATTGTTGTTCTATCATATATTAGTATATATTAATAGTATGTATGATGATGATTGTTTTGATGTTAATTTACTTGTTTAGTGGACAATTATAGTAGCGAAACTGCGGAAGGAAACAAGAGTGGGCGCACTAGTGGGCACAAGTTTACGTTGAAGCGTGACGTACGTACGTCTTTATCGAGACCCTCACCTTGACCCGCCGTTTCTCATTTTCTATTCACCTCAAACCATCTTATTCACATTATTGACATTTTAGATCATTATTATAAACTTAAACGTATAAGCTAGTGAAGTATTGAAGTTGACATATATGTAAGTATTGATTATAGGTACTGATTCGGTGAACTAGTGGATAGGAGTTAAATGAAATAAAATGTCGAGTATATACTTGACTAAGTTATTAAATTACACGACCAACTAAAATTCTGAGGTAAGGGGGCACACTTGCACACTCTTGTAGAGTCCTAGGGACAACAATCAAATTGACTAAGTGTAGTGCGTGAAGTTGATTGCTTTGTTTGGTCTAAGTCTGATCAATTTTTGTTTGATTTGAATTTGATCGGTTTTACTTGATCTCAGTCTCAATTTGTTTGGTCTGAATCTAGCCGGTTTTATTTGGTTTCATCCAATCTAACTTGTTTCGTTTGAGTCATTGTAGTTGCTTATAAATTTTTTCTAAAATTTGGGGAACGGTTTTAGAATATATCTAACTACTGTAAACTGCTAGAAAACGTTGGGCACTATGCATGCATAATATTAAACACATTTTGATACTCCGGAAGATTTCGAGAATCTGATTTGAATGCCCAAAATAAATTCAATTATTTATTCTTATCTCAAAGTGAATTTCATAAACCCAAACAATTATATAGTTAATTATCACTTTTGAAAGAGTGATCATTTATACGATTATAAAGTTTATGTTATTGTAATCATTTATCCTATTACACTAAATTTCCCCAACATTATATAGAACAAAAAGCTTATAAACGTAGTTCTGAAATTCATTTACTATAAACAAATTATTAATAATTGTTTCAAATGTCACTTATTGAAGATATTAAATATAGAAGTAACGCAAAATACATGCTTAAAATATAGACATAAATTTACGCTTAATTAATTTTTAACATATGACTTTTATTTTTTATCTCTCTTATTTTTTACTATTGTTTTGATATGTATACCAATATATATTTTTAGTTTACATTTAGGCATATTAAACATTTATTTCTAAATATAAACATTCGTAACTACATATATTCAATACTTGTCCCTACCATGTTCAAGTTTCTGAGAGTCGAGGCTTGCAAAGTTGTTGGTTTAATTTGTTGACATAATATCATATCGTTCCATCTTTTCGTTTTACACTCAAACTCCTGTAAGGCTATTAGTATTAATCTCCTCAAAGGTTTAAAATCACATATTCATAATTAATTGGAAGTAAAATCATTATAATTAAGGAGCACATTCTTAGAAGTTCAAAACATCTCATCGACACCTGTAAAATAAGTACCATGTAGACTATTGTTATTAACTTTTTAACTTGTTAGTATTGTTCATAATTGTTATTGATACGTAAACAATTCACCAAATACGTAGAAGAAATAAATAATTACCAAGTAATACAGCAAATGTATGTTATGGTCTTATAGAATTCCATAAATTAACTGATACAGTATATATCGTGTAAAAGTTGCAGGAAAAAACTAAACTGATTGAAATATATTATTAAAATATGCACATAATATATATATTATATTATATTATATTAATATTAATATTTGATGTAATAGAAATACTCTACTGTTACGTGCTTTGCTTTTTTCGTCATTTATTTATAAAAAAATTATTGGCAGTTTGGCACACTAACTTAAAATAAGTGTGACGTAATGTCAACTAGGTCCAAACAAATGATGATTGCTAATAAAAAAAAAGCTTCTATTATTAAAAATCAATGCAATATTTGATTTTGCATTTAAAGAATTGAAATACAAGGATGATCATCAAAACTGATCAAGCTTAAAATGCAGCTTAAGAACGTAACAAAAGCTTAACAACGACACTCGCATATTATGATGATGACTACTAAATAATGAATATGTAAACATAAACAGGCCTCAGGATTCGTGTGTTCCTTTGCTATTTTTCTTATTATGAAATCTGAAAAATTACTTTGAAATAAATAAATAAATAAGATAACCTAGAAGTAATCTTCATCACAAACCCTTTGTTGATTCACAATAATATGAACACAGAAGACTGCCTTAAATACCCTATAACAGGGGAGAAAGAAAAAAAAAAAAAAAAAAAAAAAGAGGAGCACAGCTGCACAAGTACTAGATTTAAATGATTAATTTTTGCAGTTCCAAAACTTACAACACTGGCTATAGAGCAGCATGAACCATTTATCTTTAAACTGAACTTGAAAGAAAATACAATCAAACACACACACACGTTTCTCATGCAAGTAAATACAGAAAGAACATAGAAGATAAAAACAAAAAGTATGATCAACAATATCGAGTCATAACAGAGAGGGAACACAATTGCTATTCTTTCTTCTCCACTATGAACGGGTCCTGCTGCTTTCTGCGTTTCTTATTGGGTAAAAATATGGATGTGCCTGCATTATACCAATCACATTTGTCACTTTGTGTTCACATATATTACAATCTAAATCTAAATGATTTTCTATGCTTGTTATGTTAAAACTTTTTATGAGAATTCCCACTTCCCAGGTAGCTAGTATCATTATATCATATCATTACAGTATCAAAAATTATTAAAATGGGAAATAATGGCCCATCCATTGTTGACCAGCCTTACGACCTACTTTCTGAGTCAATATACTGTCCATATATTTCCAACATTGCTTAATGAACAGATGACTTATGAGTATGTTAGTGTGTAGAGGAAGCAAAAAAAATATACCATCGCTTCTTTAGCAGTGGGCCTTTCTTGATGATCATACCGAAGCAACTTGTCAAGGAAGTCAATTGCCTGTTCAACAAACAGTTACAAGTGTAAAATGTAAGCACATAACGGAAAATAGTAAAGACATTTTGTCATTCATGCCACAACATTTTTACCTCAGGGACAGCTAAATGTTGATTATCAGAATTAATGAACTTTGTCCATGGTTTCCTGCTATGCCTGTATGAATAGTAAAAAAAGAACAATCATTAACAGATGACACTTAAAGCTTAATTCTGCAATGAGCATATGTTTACCAACCTCCCGACAAGGGCAGTGAGATGCGGATCTAACTCTAAGCGATACCTCTGTAGATAAGTATTTAAATCATCTGTACCTAACACCTATTCCAAAACAACAAAACCATATACAGCATCCATTAGATTCCATTATGGCAAAAAGTTATTTTGATGGACGGGCTCCAGTTGACCCGACATAAAATAAGCAGGTTAAAGTTGAGGCTAGACGAGTTCAGATGACAAACGGGTCAACACGCTAAGGCGTTTAATATCTGTACCTTGGCAATTTTGACCAGCTGATCATAATTGTCATGTCCGTAGAAAAATGGTTCCTTGCGAAATATCTGTACAAAACAACCATATCGCAATAAGCATTAAAGCAAAGAGGCACCAAGGCATAAGTTATTCCTAGACTAACTTATACTTAACGTTAACAATTAAGGAGTAACAACGGTTTGATCATAAACTGAATGTCTGATAAAGATAATGTGCCACATATAGAACTAAATCATATGCAATGAATTCAAAAAGGTTCATCAGCTATATAATAAAAAATGCAGGCCATTATGAAAAAAGAAAAAGGTTGGAAAACATAATTACCATTCCAGCGAACATACAACCAAGGCTCCATAAGTCTAATGAGTAATCATAATCTTGCAAATCGACAAGAAGTTCTGGACCTTTAAAATATCTGCACTTAACTAAAATGAGTAAGGGGAACAAATATGTGGTAAAAAGCAATACTGGCAAACACATACAAAACAATGAAACAATTTGCATAAAGTGTATATACAGGTGTAATAACATTTAGATTTGCATCTAATTATCCAAGCACAATAACTTGAAATTGATGGAAGTTAGTTTAACAGAATAAGTTCATTGCTACCCTGAACATCATAAATATTATGAAATAAAACTTTCATCGATATAAAAAGAAAGATACACACCTAGATGCTACACGAACGTTATACTCCTTCCCTGGATGATAAAACTCAGCAAGACCCCAATCTATAAGACGAAGCTTACGCTTTTCATGATCAATCATCACATTGTGGGGCTTCACATCTCGATGCATGATTCCTTGAGAGTGACAGTAATCTAACGCCTACACACATCAACACAAAGTGCGTTGGAAACATGTAGGATTTTATTTCATTAAAGGGCAAACAAAGAGTCACAAACCAATAAAGAAGAAAAAAGTTGTTTAGACATGAAAATCAAGGAAACAAGTAACTAAAGGCCCCATAGAGGCGCCAGCCACCAACATAGACACTAAGAGCGATTCATTAACTGGTGAGCAAGTTTATAGGAAGTCAATCATCAATATAGAAGAGTAAGTGAATGTATATCAAATTAGCCCAAATGCATGAGCGCCAATGAACATTACCATAATGTCAAATAATCAGTTACACCTCACAAGCATAAATTACTATGACTTCCACTAATATGTAAAGCGTGCTACATTGACACATTGGTATCACTTGTATGCCAAAAAGCTTATCAACAATTAACCCTTCCACAATCAATTACTGGCAACTCAGCTACTTTGCTCATTTGTCCATTTCAAGCCAAAAGTTATTAACTTAGCTTTTCTGCCAAGGTGGAAAACAAGAAACTGTTGTAATCAAAATTCAAAACTGGCAACACCTTCGTGAACCTGTGAATGTACTGCAACATCTTGCTGCAGCTTTTACGTGACTATGTTAAAAAAAAATATTATCTGAATACATAAAACAGCCTTAGTAGATCCAGATGTTGTTAATGCATGAAGACCAGGAACAAGAAGTACATGCTTCAGTCATGCACAACAGAAGGCATACAGCATATACTTAAAGAGAAAAATGAATAATCATAGCTCGTGTAATCACGTCTGTTCTATTTAACAAATAGCGGAAAAAAGAAACAAGCGCTTGAAATGCTTACCTTCAAAAGTTCGTATATGTAATAGCGAATATCAACATCAGAAAGAGTTGGATACAACACTTTAAAATCAGTGTTGTTTACATACTCAAATATTAGACTTGGCGTCTTTGATTGCTGATCCCTAACAATATCCAGCAACTTAATAATATTTGGCCCACCACAAAGGTTTTGTAGAACTTTGATCTCCCTCTTGATCTGCATTCAACAAAATGAAAAATATTGAAATCAATGACGAAACAAAACGTTTGTCTATTATGCAATGCAATATGAGAAGAGAGAAGATAGTAGATGTAATATACGACGGATCTACAGAATTGTTTGCATATTTAATCCGCAGTTCCACATAAACTGAGCAAGTGAACTTTTCTATAAATCCTTATACACAGAAGCCAGTTTGAATTTTTGGATTAACCAAAGAAGTTTGGCAACAAGAACTTTAAATAAGATCTGCCAGAGCCCATATGGACTTCCTTTATCAGGGCAACATGATTTGCATGTAAAACAGACCATAAGTGAGCTTTAGCTATAACACCCTAGCAAAGCTGCCAAATGAATATCTACAATCATGGCTAAGCATATTTCCTATTTCCAAGTTGTAAACTTTGTAAAATAGCAACTTCCAATGCTCATTCTAACCAATATCATTTGATAATACACACATCTACAATCGAAGGCACTTCAAACTATCCCTAGTAACAAAGCTAAACATCATAACAAATAACTTTCATATCCTTCTCCTTTCTTTTTCTTATAACAGTTTGCATTTCCATACATTTCAAACTACTAATATTACCAGCCAAATAAACCTATTTGCAGTACACATCCATTCCATTACATTAATCTCAACCTACATGCAACTGTTCGAGTAATTAATAATGAAAGTCCATCTATATTTTTTGTAATTAAGAAATGTGTAAAAAAGTAAGCATGCAGTAACTTAAAAAATTACAATCATAATAGACTAACCTTCTTCTTCTTAACAGGTTTAAGTATTTTAATAATGCATTTTTCATCATCCGTACAATGAAATCCTTCAAAAACCTCACTGTATTTCCCTCTTCCAACCTTCCTTACCACCTCATAATTATCCTGTTCCCTGTAACAAAATCAATCATAATAACAAGCAACAATTATTAGTTCAATTTACTAAGCTTAAGCTATAAGCTTCAAAAACAAGCTAAATATATAGACATAGAAATTGGTGAAAATAGAAAGCCTAACTAACTAACTAACTAACCCCCATTGAACGGTCAACGATTCGTAATCCCAATACTCCTTAGGACGGATAACATTAACATCTGTATAAACCCTAGATTTGGAGGGAGCGCCAGGTCGGCGAGTAGCTTTACTGATCTTCTGAGCCAGGGTTTCCTGTAGAGAAAGCGTCGGCCGGAGGCTGTTGTAAAAGGAAGGTGGAGGTGGTTGGCGGAGGGTTTGGTTTTGATGAGGATATTTGAGTTTCTGTTTGTTACGGTGTTGTTGCGGTGGCGGTACGGATGCGATATGACGGAGAGGGCGGAGTAGGGTTGAAGATGATGGAGGGAATTTGGGGATGATGAATTGAAGAGAAGGCCTTACGGCCATCAACAAAAGGGTATGTTAATGTTATAATCTCAAAAATAAACACAAATCTCAATCAGATCCTAACCCCCCATCCTTTTCTTTTTCTTTTCGTATTTTTTTTCATTTTATTGCTAATTATTTTTTCTCTCTTTTTCTTTTATCTTCTTTAGTATATATATATATATATATATAAAATATACATGGGAGGGATCAAGAGGGAAACAAAAAACTTAGGGAAGCAGGGAAGCAAATCTCAACCCTTGATTTCATCATAAATAAATATTATCACAAATGAATGTTAAAAACGTTTTTTTATGAAAAGATCAAGGGCTGAGATTTGCTTATCTCCTTCTCCAAATTTTGAAGCTTTCCTATGAATCTTTCCATATATATATATATATATATATTTTTAAGTATAAAATTAACATAAAGTATTATAATATTGTTTAATCTTTTTTATCCAAGTTATGTGAGTACAAAATCAAGGTCAACAGCATACAACAAATTATCATTAATTTGGGTGCACATGATTGAATGCACAATTATTTGTCCATTGTATATTTCGTATTGACTAATTTTAGTATTAATAACATCGTTTTCTTCAAAAAAAATTCAGTATTAGGATTGGTCAAAATCTGACATACATATACATAATATTATATTATTAATTAACAAATAACAATCAACAATTTAAATACAATTATTTAATTGTTTAGAAAACATGCATTTTTATTATTAACAACAATGTTGAAACATGTGCTTAACTTATTAACTACGTAATCCGTCTTCCATGCATGATACGGTTTATAATTAGATTTATCTAAAGTCTAAAATACATGTAATGAAAATGCATCTGAGTCACTTGAATTCTATTTCAACTTAAATGCTGAAGCCTATTTATACTTTTCATAACGCAATTAATAACCACATTATACTTTTCTTTGCTTTTTTAATCTTTTGAAAAAAGGAGCACATTATTGAGTCAAATTGTGTTAATGTTTGCAACATACTGAAGTCTGGATATTAACAAATCTTCATTTTTACTTATATATGGGTAGACAAATATTTCTGGATTAAATATATAAAGTAATTACTCGTTACTTTACTCATATACTTATCAGGTTGCAAATATTTACCAAGGGTTTACCTAAAACTCAACATCAAATTCTTTCAAATAAGCTGGGTTTATTGAATCTGTTTCAGGATAACATTGAAGGAGGATGTGAACATTATGATCTTAAGCTTCAATCTTACCCTTCATTATTAAGTTAATGTTATTTAACTTGCATTCTTGTTAGTTTCAGGTTTAAATGTCATTAGTTATAGTTGGGTGGGCTTAAAGTCATTTATGGAACATGAAGGTGTTGCTGTTATCAAGTTAGTCACAGAGTAGCAGGTTGATGAAAGATACAGGGTGCAGAGTTTCATTTGTCTTAGCATGGAGGATAAAGAGTGCCAATGATCTTAGTCTGCACCCTAGTCTGGAGGGTGCAGACTGACATTTCTGAACTCATGTGATATACTCCTCTATTGAGTCGTTATGGATATACTTGATCATTCTCACAAATCTCTATGGCTTCCCTGCTGTGACAATTTAGATCATATTGTTCATATGTTGACTTTCTTGTTCACTCTTTGATTATTTTGTATTGTTAATCATCATCTTGGTGATTATCTGTTTTGTTTGGTGACTGTTCTTGTTGGTGAAAGTTTGTGTTCATATTTTCAATTGTATATTGATAGCGCTAGCCCTTTCCCTTACTAGTAAGGGGCTGCTATTTGACCCAAAACCAATCGATCTAGCCATGAGCAGGTTGAAGAGAGCTCATTCGATTAATAAGTTCTTGTATTCTGTTTATATTGATTCTTACATTTGGCTGTTGCTTTGAATATAGAAACAATCCAAAAAGGTCCCTTGTTTTCGGCTTGGTTGTAATTGTGCACTTTGATTATGTAACTGGAACAACAACACACGATATTTGAATATGGCTACACATATTTACTAGAATCTTAAATTTATAAACTATTAATAACATAACCATGTATAGTTTTTTTCTTTATGTTAGCCCTTCTGAAATTGAAAAACAGTCGATATCGAAGGGACTCGAAAATATTTATACAGTAATTGACGACAGAACAGAATATTCAATATACCATAAATTCAGCACCTCCGTGATCAACTTTCAGTTGCACCAGGGTTCTTTGTAATTGGTAAATTCCCATCATAAGTGCATCTTGGAATATCTGGATTTCTCACCACGCGTGGTCCTACTGGCAACTTGTTACGTTTTGGACGAATATCCTGCAACCAAATTGTTTGTTTCAGTTTTCAGGATCATAAGGAAATGAAGGCAGATATTTTGAAAAGAATTCAACCCCTTTAATGTCCAACTCAAAGATTTTGAGAAAAGATTCTACTTTTAGGCCTTTATGCATGCCGGACAAATATTTGATTCTGATATTGCATAATCTATATATATGCATCTGCATTATTGTTTTTATTATTATTCCTGCAAGTACCTGATCAAATATAGCAGTTGGAATTGCGAGCGTGGCAACAGCATTTGGAGCGTCGACTATTCCTGAAATCCTCCCTTCACAAGGACAGCATGACAATAAAAGATAGACCTATGAGTCACCGTAAAAATTTTAGAATGTCAGTACAACACCACATTTCAATAGTTCATTTTGAAGGATTTTAAACGTAAGTACTCAACCTGTTCTTTGGTGTATCCAAATTTAGACAAGTAGTCGATTGCATTCAGGACTGCACGCTTGTAAGCAACACTCGCATCAAGATAATGCTGTCTTCCACTTTCATCAACACTTATTCCTTCAAATACCAACCATTCCGAGAATCTTGGCTCTACCGGGCCTATCTCAAATATAGGATTAACATGAAGAGGAGTAGGCCCCATTGGAGTTAGATATTCTTTCATTCCACCTCGTATGATCTCACACCTAATAACAAGTTGTAAAAAGTAAGTAAAACAGAATCAATGTATTTATTTAAAGATTCTTAGGGGATAGAGAAATGGTACTTGAGCTCCAGGAAACCACTCATCTCAATTGCCCCACAAAACGAGACTTCACCATCGCCTTGTGAAAAATGCATATCCCCTGTACTAAAGTTAGCTCCTTCCACAAAAACTGGAAGATATATTTTCGAACCTTTACTTAGATTCTTGATGTCACAGTTCCCTCCATTTTCCCTTCCTGGAATTGTCCTTGCAGCCTCATTAGCTATTTTTTCCCATTCAGAAGTTCCTTCCGGGATCTACAACATTTAGACCTCTTTTAGTACAAATTTCCTACTATAATTAGAGGTGGAAAACGAGCATGTTGGGTAGATTGGTAACGGGTCAAATTGGGCTCTGGTTGAAAAAGGTCATGCACGTAAGTTTGACGCACAAACGCCTCTTGTCCTATTTGAAACTTCTTATAAATACTAAATTTGTGAATTATTATCAGGAAGACAATTTTATTAATACTAGTTACAATCTATGATTATGAAAAGAGCGGTGTTGAAATTTGGAGGTGGCATGCATTCTTAATAGACTTTTGGCAACTTGCTGTCTCTACTAGTGGTCATCGCCAATGGTATTTAACGCAATTGTTTGAAGGTTAACTATGATACACTATTACACCTGAAAATAAGTTAGATTCTCTTACAACTATTTTATGAGTAGTGCTTTAGTAGTTTACCGTGCCGAGAAGGCAGCCTTTTGTTGATGGCAAGTTTGCTAATGGCCTTGAATGCAAAACTTCGCATAATTTTAACGATTTTAAACCATTTACTTCAAGCTCTCTTTCCCTTTCATTCCATATATTAAGGAGTTCCATTGAAGGTGCGGTTCCAATTATTCCCGGGTGTGTTATACCTGGAAACCTTACACCTAATAACCCGACATCAAACGCTTGCTTTGGTTACCTTCTTTTGCATTTTCTTTAATTCTTAAATGAAAATAATGATTCATTTACCTGGTATATGAGGAGAGTAAGCATATATTCCTTCAAAATACCAAATTGCTTTGGTGGCACAAGGGAAATGATCAGTGAGAAAACCACCACCATTTTCTCTATCAAAGATTGCTGTAAAACCCCATTCATCACCAGGGAGAGGACCCAAATTACAAATTTCAACTGCAAGAAGATCGCCCGGTTTGGCCGGTATTCCTTCCTCATCAACAACTCTAATCGGCCCGCTCAGATAATGTACCTACAAATCATTTTTCACACAAAGTCAGTACCTGTCTTTCTTACTTTTACATTTCATCATCATCGAATGTTACAAATATCATATTGGTTTTCTATGATTAGTTAAAAAAAATGGTTAACTATTATTTGTATAGTTTCTAAGAGTTGACTTATGGTATCAATTATCATCCAAACCTTTTAAGATATTTGTTTAACACTTACAGTTGAAAGGTCTACATATTTAACATCAGTAGCAGAATTGTCATCTTTAATAGCACCTCCAGTCCAGTCAACCATCTCAATCCTGAAAAGTTGACCAGTTTGAACCGTTGCAACCGGTGGTATCTCAGGATGCCAACGGTTATGTAAAGGTAGCTTTTGTTCCCGTGGTTTCTTTTTCAGGTCTACAGATACTACTAGTTTTGGTGTTGAAGGAGCCATAGATGAACTGTTGTAAGTATATGTGTGCGAGAAAAAAGAAGTTGGACACAAGAATCTTTTTTTAGAAGGTAACCAAAGTATTGATGGCAGAGTAAAGAGGTGTTGGCTGCATCTGCAATTAGATTCTAATAATTTGTTCTTAGTTACATACTTACATCTATTAGATTCTTGGCCTTTGGGCCTAATTTTCTAAATTGGGCTTGGGCCTTATTAATAGATGGGGGTGGCACATTGGCCCACTTATGGGTAATTGGGTCGATTTGGGTTATACTGTATATCAAACGTGTCTAATTGATAGTTATACAGTTAGATCTTGTTTAACATGGAAATGTTTTGAATGATCGAGCGGGTCAAATGGGTTGAAAATCAACCATGTATTCAAAGGGCATAAACCTCGTAACTTGATTTTATTTGTACTTTTTTTTAAGAGTGAACCCAACCCAACCCGTTCTAAAAGGTTCATATGGATAAAAGACCAAACAGAGAATCAATATTTCTCTCTATGCTGCATATGAAGTGAACCAAAAAATGACTACATAAATAGCAATAGGATAAACTCACAACAGACTGGTCAGCAAATTTGATATCTTCTGCAGTGTATTCTCGTGTGATACCACCGCCAGAAAAATCGACCATCTCAACCCGAAAAAACTCTCCCACAGTGACCTCAGCAACCGGTGGTATATCAGGGTGCCACCGGTTGTGCAGGGGGAGATTCTGTTGCCTTGGTTTCTTGGTCACATCTATTGGCACCACCAGTTTTGGACCATGTTGAGCCATTTGATGAATATAATCTTGTTTTGAATGTTTAGTGATCAAAACTTATTTGAGAGAAAGAAAGCATCTTGGACTTGATATTTTTTTGCCTTCATTTTCAATTGGGAAAACACTTGTCTGCCATTATCACTCAAGTCATAACCCATCAATTCATTGTTTAGTGGCAAAACAAAGATAATTGATGGAGATGGGCCATTTAACAGTATATGAAAGTAGTCTCAATTGTATGCAATAAGTAAATGCCTATATGTATAGATTCTTAGCTTTTATTGGAATGTATCAACTGTTTTTTCTTTTGTTTTGGCAAAAGAGTACATTTACCGAAAATATACAGTCTTTTGTAAGAAACAGATATATTATCATCAAATGATAGAATGTTTAACAATTATTATAGTGGTTAACAAAGAAAGATATTCTTGTGGATGTAATCTAACAAGACCAATATATATATCCTTTGTATATATCCAAAAAGGACAAATAATTTACAACTATTAACAAGTAAACGGTAATGGACAAAAATTGACTTGATACCAAAGTTACGTTAATAACAAATGAGAGAGGTACATGTGTTACAAAATCCTGATTTATAGATTTTATGAAAGCAAACTAACAAAAATGGCTGGCAACCAACACTTTGGTAGGGTTGTGTTGAAAATTAAGGAGGGGGCTTATCTAAATCTCACAGCCAAGGACCTACAAATCGGAATCTCCAAAATATTTGCTAAGATCTCTGTAAAGCTTTTTGGTTTTCTCAAAAAAAAAAATATTATTTAGAGAATTAATAATAACACATCTCAAATGTATTTATATGTCTCAATCTTTCATTTTTAATTCAAAAATATATTTAATACACAAAAAAATTTCTTTTATTTAATATACATTAAATGCGATTCCAATTATAAAAGAAATTTTAAGTTTATAAAAATATTTCTAATTCTTCTTATTGGCGACTCTAAAAACTCTCATCATCAAACTATTTATAACTAATTAATCATAAATAATCTTATATTATTTGTAATTATTGGCATACATTTGTAAGGTAACACATATCAAGTTAATAGTCTTTACTCTCCACTTATATGTGAAGGGTTTTTACGTAATTGTTGCGTATGGTACAACTCGAATATTTATTAAAATTGATAATAATGAGTAAGACGTAAGTGTTAGAATAACAACTATATTATTTATTAACCAAATACCAATGTTAATATGTAAACAATAATAAAGAAAATATAGCTAGGTTTAGTATTATTTACTTGAAATTGTCCGGTTTGATCTAATCTTCATACTTGAATTTTCTTGTTTTTCTTTCTCCAAATCGACAAACCTTGAGGACATGTTAGGTATTCACCGGTAATTCACAATCGAACGAGTGGTAAGCTTTAAGTGTATGCTAAACCCTCTTGTAATTAAGTAAGTTAGTGATCAAATTACAAACTGAAAAGACCTTTTGGGGTTTGGCCGATTTTGGCAAAACGAAGGAGAGAGGGGGACGGCTTGGGAGAGAGTTAGAATGTTGATTAGCTTAATATTGTGTCTACGGTTCCCTGTTTATAGATAACCGCAACTTGTTCTCCAAGTTACACGATATTTATACTTTATTTCATCAAGTTTAATATCTATTAAATTTGCCCAACTTTAATTGCAAATAGAACTCTCAAGTTTAAACTAAATTAAACTAGTTAATTATTTATAATGTTAATTATAAATAAGTCGTTGTTATAAATGTTTATTAAATAAGTAACTACACTAATTATTTATATTAATAAAATTACTTATATTAATACATTTAACTTCTTTTATTATCACATAATAAAATATTTAGATGTGTTGTTATTTTATTTGGTCTAATCGAATAACATTAACGTTATACTTAATATTCATTTCACTTAAATGAATTACTTTAATATTAAATATTATTAATGCTTTTAATAGCATTGCACTACTTGTTCAATTCTGTTATAAGTGTAACCCTGAGGCGTTTATATGAAACTTGGGGGGAAGGATGTAACGATCTTTCATTTAAATGTGAAAAGGAATTGTATGTTACATATGCGAGCAAGGTTTTTATGTGGCATAACTCAATAACATGTGTATGTAATATGCATATACGGAGAAGGAAGTACGTATGAATATGTCGATTTTATTGATTTTTATTATATTATCACTTCTTTCAAACTGAATGACCAAAATATTAAACACTGAATATGTCAATATTTGTAGCATTGCGTAATAGCAACCACTCAAGCGATGTTGATTGTATGCAATCAAGTATATTGGCATAGAGTAATATAGTCCTCTACATGCATGTTTAGTTGTTCTAGGTGTTCATTTGGATATAGAATAGTTTTTTCTATTTCCAATTTTAGCTGTCTTTTTTGTTTTAGTATAAAGTATAATGTTGATAGACTAAGACTAATACTAATTGGCTCAACTAAATATTAGCATGCTCTTTAATAGTGCAAGTCACATAGAATAGAATATCGATTGTCATGTCCAACTTTAAGTTTAGTTGTTAAATGGTCTCAACAGTATCCCCGGGGTCGGTGAAAAATAACGCATACTTTAACACGGATCGTTTGGAATGAAATGATAGAATGATACCCAAATAATATTGCTTGGTTTTATGTGAATGAAAAGTTGGAATTCAAATCCATAGATCCAAATCCGACGGGAGGGGTGCGTATTGAAAAACTGCAAATCCATAGATCACATAATATTGTTTGGTTCCACTGATTCATTTTATTTTGAACCACCTTCATTACATATATTAGGGCCCATATTCTGTAATTTATTTTTAATTGAAAATTTCGAATGACAAACAAAACAATATTGCACGAACTATAATCAAACTCATACTCATTTCCGTTCCATTCGATAATCATAGCCATATTTATTGTCATTTCCAACGACGAATCAAACTCACTTTTAATTATTATTATTTTCATGCATCATTAAATATAATTTATTGTATCATTACAATATTAATATAAAATATATATTTGTTACCGTGACAATATACAAATTATCACTCTTTAATATACGGTACATTTAAATTAATAACTTCAACAATCTAATAAATAAAGGACGAGACACTTATTTTATTTTCCTAACAAAAACACCGTATAATCCGATAAGTGTACTCGTGGTTTATGAACAGTCTTCCACGTCCCATCATGGCTACGCAAAGGGGAAAATGGGTTTCTTTAATTTCGTTTTTTAACACTTATCTTTTTTGGTACTGTTTTTTTTTTCTTTCTTTTTTTCTTAATATTTTTTATGCATACATCATAGTACCTCCATAGTTTTATGATGACAAACTTTCAAACTATCGTTGATACTAAAATAAATACAAAATTTTTATTGTGTGACATTTTTTAAAAAGAAGTTCAAAGCAGCAATATCAATAACCTACTAATTCTCAACTTCGAAATATTCGGAACAAAGATCAGAAGCAACTTTGCTCAGTATCTTCTGCCGATTGTCAGCCTGTTCAGCTGATCTCAAAGGATTCCAGTCACCCCGACATAGTTCATGGCAATCATTACTAGTTTCTCCCAAGGCCATGGTATGGCTTTGTTCTTGGTCTTGTTTAATAGATGTCGCATTTCTTACAAAGCCTTACAACGGATGTGAGCTTAACAACCCTCGTGCCATGCCCTTATCACCTTCTTTGGCCAAATCTCCCAACTTTTTCACAGTTACAAATCACAACGCCCTTGACTGTTTCCCTTTCTTTTCTAGTGTGTACTTTAGTTTGATTGTAGCTAACACGCTTAACTAAAGAAAATAGAAATAGCTTTTCTCACTTAGTTAGTAAAGTCAAGTTTTTGTCTAGTCGTCTCCTAAAAACCAATTACATGTTGTGGATATATTCAATTATCAGGAATATCATGTATGGTACAATCACTTTTATTTGATTTTATCCAAAATTAACAAGTAAATTTATTGTTAATTATTATTATATACCAACGAGTTGAAATATAGCCTTAACAAGTTTTTAACTTTTTTAATTAAATTGTTTATCTTGCTGTAACATTTTCTTCTCACTGAAGAATTTCATATTTGCCAAATACATTAGTTGTTCCGTTATCAAAATGTAACTAAGGGTCAGTTGAAGATGCAAACAAAAAGATAAGTGAGGTATCAATACATGCAATCTAAATATTAACCCTGAAAATTATATATTTTAAATGTCAGTTTTTCATATTTAGTGTTAGATTAAGTATTATGCAATATGTCATATCTCTTTTACCCTTTTAAACAAAGAATGATCATGAGAAGTGTTTAATGTTTTAATCTAAAAAAATAATTTGTAAATGTGTTTAAAACATCAATCTAATATTTTTATTGCTTTGATTATATATTTATAATTATAATATAATACATAAAATGTATAAATCTTGTTTATTAAACACACTTATATACTCTATGAATCCATACAATTTGTAAATCTATTTTATTAAACACGCTTATATATTGTACTTGATAACTTATAAAAAGCTGTATTAAATTATACATGGCATAAGATATTACTAGTACTAATTTTTATAATGAAAAAAATATAGTATAGCAGCAGATGGTGGACTCATCGAATGGGATCCCTGCATTTTCTTTGACTTTAACGACTCAAAGTTGACGGCTTTTCTGCTACTTTAATTTTTTTTCCTTGCAAGTTGACATGTTAGATTATAATCTTAAGGCACCTTATTTATTTATGACTTAAACTCAATCTACTAAAAAATTAATATAAAATTAATATATTAATTAAATTATTTAACTTACTAATTAACATTACTCTTTTTTTATTAATTCAGAATATTTAACATCAACATTCTTTTAACATATACAACTATCCTATTTTTGCATATACAATTACACATCATAGACAAATCAAATATTTATACTAATAATTATAATAATAACTAACACTAAATTTATCAATAATAATGTTATTATTATTACTAATAATAATACATCATGTTATCTTCACCTTATCAAATGTATCCGGTGTCATGAAAAGCCGTCAACTTTGTTATTAAATAATACTTTTTCTCTATGTAGTTCGTTAAAAAAATATCTTTTACTTCAGCAACACCATACACATTTTCTGTTGAATCAAAACTATCAGTTTGATTTTTGTTATTAAAATTATTTAATTTAAGGATAAGAAATTCAATAAAACATGGAGTATATCGAAGTTCCATTGGTACATAAATATGACAAGAGAATATATTCCATATATTTAAAAAAAGTATGGAATGTAATTTGTGATCTGAAAGTGAAAAAGCATAAAAATATTATCCAATATCCAACGAGCATTTGTAGAGAACACACAAAGAAGACCAGGTAAAAATCCGCGAAAACACGCAGCCGCTCTTGCCCAATACTTTGGAATCCACAATTACACACCCACTCTCTCTTAACTCAACCACAGTAACACTTAACCATACTTCACCATTCCTTTACAAATCCCCCTTCTACCTTCAATTCTCCACATCTATTTTCTCTCTCATTTCTCGGTTTCATTTCTCCGCACAAAGGAATCAAACCAACATCATTTTAACCTAGGGTTTCGAATTCGAACCATGAGTTGCAATGGTTGTAGAGTCCTTCGAAAGGGCTGCAGTGATACTTGTATTCTCCGCCCTTGTTTACAATGGATCGATACACCTGAAGCTCAAGGTCACGCCACCGTTTTCGTCGCTAAATTTTTCGGTCGTGCCGGCCTTATGTCCTTCATCTCCGCCGTACCTGAAAATCAACGTCCATGTAATTAATTTTGTTATAACTCATACTAATTATAATTATACAATTTTACCCCTGTGTATAACGAAAACATCGCAACTGCGAAGGGTAAAGTTGTCAAAATACAATTTTGAATTGGTGCATGATAAGCTCAATGCTAGGGTTTATATTTATTTTAAATCTAAGCAGTTTGATGTTTTACATATGCAGCTCTATTTCAATCGCTACTATTTGAAGCTGCTGGCCGGACGGTGAATCCGGTGAACGGTGCCGTCGGACTGTTATGGACAGGGAACTGGCACGTATGTCAGGCATCGGTGGAAACAGTACTCCGTGGTGGAACGTTACGGCCGATTACCGAGCTAATCGACGGTTTTCCCACGATGACAAAGCTCGGTGATTCGTCGGATCCGGTAACACAGACGCAATCGAAGGTCCAGAAGCGCCGGCGAGCATCGCCGGATCTCGATCTGAATCATAGTTTTCCGGCGAGTAAAGGCGTACCCTTGAAACGACGGCACGGCAGTCCATCGATGAATTCAGATGATTCATCGGTTACTACGACGTGTTATTTAGACGGTGGATTTGGAGAGTATGATTACAGTCAAGAAGGGAAAGAAGTGCATCTGTTGAATTTGTTTAAATGATGATGAGTGGCTGATTGACCGTCAATTTTGATCTTAATTTATAAAGTATATTTTAAGCCAGATTTTTATATATTCCGGCGACTAATGTAGATCACCAGCACGGGATTGCCCTCCGTTTCATATTTTGGTTTTTGTAAGGAGGGGAAAATGAAAGTTGGCCGGTGATTATTGTATTTCATTTTTATTTTCAGTATATTTCCTTGTAGGTATATCCTGAGTTTTGTAACCGGAAAATAAATTGATATAAATGTTTTCTTAGGCCTTTCCCATCGATTTTGTCTTCCTTTAATCTTCAATTTGTCCTTCTCCTCGTCGGATGGTACCATCAAGTTTTTTATCCGTCTTCCAATTTAATCCTCCATTTTCTTCTTCACTAAGATGTGTGAAGACGAAAGTAACGTGGGCCCATTTTAATTTTTTTTCGTCTTTTTTTTGTATGTAGAGTAAAATTATTTTTGGTAAATGGTAAATTCAGTCTTTTTGAAGACAGGTCATCTGATGACAGTGTTTTAGTCTTTGTTCAGTTTTTCTGAAAAAATATTAACGTATTTATAATGTAACACGAAAAATAGAAGATTGACCGGTCATCGAATGAAAGTGATTTTATTACTATTATTTTTGATACACTTAATATTTAATTTTATTAGGTGAAAAATGAACGGATAATGAAGGTTTTGACAATTTTAGATGTTGCATTACACGAAAATAAAAATATTAGGAACGTGATGCGTATAATTAGTATACTACTCCAATAGCACACCCAAAATATATGATGTCATTTCAACATGTACATTCCAAACCTTTATTTGTATATAAAAGTTTCTTTATAGCAAGTGGGTTTGATACTAAATTTAACAACGAATACAATTTTACAACTTTATTGAGAGTAATTCGATATTAAATTTGATGTGAAAAGAGACGTATAAAATATTTTTTGACCAATAAAACCATAGGGGAAAAAAGGGGGGAAAACCTTGTATTCATCAACGCCGGCTAAAAGTGAAAAAATCGACGTTGATGATCCAAAATTTTTGAAAATCGGCATACACTATGTGTGTTGTAATTAACATATATATATACGAAAATACAAATTTGATAGTGTACTATTAACGACATTTAAAAGTTGGTTGTGAAGAGTACGTCACAATCAAATTATGTTTGAAATAACTATGGTAGACATAATATATAAGATAATGTTATAATATAATCCTTTTTATTACAAATTTAATGATTTACACTAGAAAAAAATATTATATTTGAGGTTAAATTTATATGACTAAATCTAAATTTAAAAATGTAAAAAATTGGTTATATAATATTAAGAGGAAAAAAATTATATTTTATGTGTCAAATGATGAATATAGTAGATTCATTTTCATAATTGTCTTATACTTTACTCCAAACAAATATAATTTGATGATATATTATATCGGCAGAAAATATGTATGATGTAATATGTACGGTCTAAACTCTTGTATTGCATGAAAATGAAAATCATTGGACATTTTTGTTTGATTTATGTATCAATTTGTCTACTTATACCTTGAGATAGAGGCGTTTATTAACATGTTAAGTTCATGATATATGTTACGTTAAAAAGGTTACACAGAAGTTCACTTTGGAATATATCTATCCCAATACATGATGTACTAGTTGATATATAATAAAATGATTACACATAACTTCATACTCCTATAATTTCACGAAGGAGAATCTTAATCTTAAATTTTGATTACAACAAATGAACATGAACAATTAATAATATAATAAAGTACATTTAACACCCTTCCCTACGTTGTTGGGTTACATAGGCAGAGACTTAAAGTTTTTGGCTCTTTTAGGGCCAGGAAGAAGATGGCTATTGGTGGATCGTAAGAGCCATGTTTACATATACTAGTATTATATTTATTTATTATTTTATATTTATTTGATACTAAAAAAGAACCACCAATATTTTATTAGCCGCTTTTAATATATCTTTTTAATATTTCAAGATATATTGGCATATGGAGTCATTGTATCACACATCACAAATTTAACGTTTTTGATAAGAACAAATTTGTTTACTTATAATGACATCAGATATTATCATTACTAATGAGTTGCAAATATTTTTTTTTATATGATAAATAAAAGGACAAATAGCTCAAAAAGGTTAGATTTCCTCATCAAAAGAACATCAACATTTTTTTTTTTCTCAAAAGAATTAAGTATACGATTTCAATTTCGAAGTAATTTTGAGAATGTTAACCAAAAAAGGAAATAGTTGTTTAGTCAGCAAGTTATTGCCAATACGGCATACATGTAACCATCCACTTAGACGCCACCTCATCAAATCTAATTAAATGGTAGCCATTTCATCGTCTCTTTAATCATCTACGACAACATTTTCCGACTATCTACTCCGGCCAGTTTCCGGCGAAGTTTCCCGGCCACCATCTCCGACAAAGTTTTCCGGCCCTGAAACTCTAAATATCTAACACAAATGCAAATCTGAAAATATGAGAATCACATGTTAAAATCTAGACACGTTAAACACTAAAAATCTAAATAAATGACGAGATATAATTAATCTTAGTCATAACATCAGTCCACATGGATTTTTTTTGTACATTTCAGCAGGTATGTGACTGGTTACATTACTTAAATTACCTTTTTGCACTTTTTACCCATAAATAAATGACGAGATATAATAGATCTGCATAAAAAATATGTTACCGTATGAATTGTAATTGGTAATCTGTGTCAGGGTATCAATTTAAATTAAACAAAAACACTTATGGTCTTTATGATTTAAAATCATTTAAGTAATATAATTCAAATCAAATTTATACAATTTAATAATGTAAGATACAAGTATTTTGCATGTGGCTGCACATCTCTTGATTGTTCCTCCATACGTATCATGGACCACGGTTCTTGAGACCAAACAACACTTGAGGGATCGTTATTTTATTGTGGCCACATAAGTGTAGTATGACATGTAGAGTATATATATAAATAATAATAAATTAATTCATCCATATAAGAAATGCAACTTTTTTTATTCAAAAATTGTTTAATATTTACAAAGTTATTTAAAAAAAATATTCATCTGCATTAGTTGAGTTATAGATATAGTTAATTTTTTGTATTGGGAATTGGGAGCCGCATATGTTTTTGTTTAAGAAAGAAAATGAATTAAAAAAATAGAAAGTTGAAGAGGAAATCAGTGGATATGAGAAGAGATACAATGTATCCGGCACTCGCCGCATTTGTGATATGGTCAATGGGTTCCACAAACCACACATCCTCTTTCAAAAAAAACTAAATGCTACACTATTATAGCTATTAGCCTATGATTATGTTACCGAATTATTACTTTTTTATACTTTCAGAATTCACTTATTCATCGTAGTCTTATTATTTACACGTTCCATAAAAAGTGATGTGATTCAGATACACACAAATAGCAGTTAACGTGACTTACATAAAAGTGATGAGAGGGATATACACCCAAAAATAATAGAGTGTGCAATTAAAATTTTTCATTGTTTAACTTGAACTACAAACGTCTTTAATTCATATTAAAACATGTTAATTAAATGTGAATTAAAGACATTTGTACCTTTTTACTTTAATCAAATGAAATTTTAAAACTTAGACACATATATAATAATATATAAAGTTTTAAGAATAATTAATACATAAATAATAAAAAGACACAAAATTAAATGGATTTCAAACTATAAACTGTATGTATAATATCACTCCGTCACTCGAATCACTGGACGACAACTTTATACATACGAAACAGAGAATCTTTGAATTGCAATGGATAAAAATATCATAGCGACACATGGGAATGACGTGGTGTATATGCCTAAAAGGGCCCATACACCAATTAATTTCAGATCATCTATCAATTATTATTATTAAAATCAAATTCATATAGTGGAATGAAGAGAAGGAGTGACGCGGAATACACCAGCCTTCATTTTCATTTAATTTAAATAAAATAATTATTTATTATTGGGAAAAAAGCCAAATACGACAGCTTCCAAGCTTCTTGGTGCATACCACTTCATAATTTTGTTTTTTTTCATTTGAATAAACATCCATTATCATAAGATCCTGTATTACTTGGCATTCCTTAATTTGGTGAGTAATGGGGTAATCAACTCCTTTATTTTTTAATTTTAATTTAATTAATATGTGTGATCGACAATTAACATATATTTTATCAGCGACTAATACATGTTACTAATTTTTAAAACTCATCAAAAAATGAAAAGAAGTTCGTCGAAAGTATACTTTGTGATATGTCTAATCAAAGAGAAAAAAATGATGATTTTAGCAACTAATACATGTTATTAATTTTAAAAACCATCAAAAAATGAAAAGAAAAAAGTTCGTCGAAAGTATACCTTGTGAGATGTTTAATCGAAGGGAAAAAAATGATGATTTTTATAATTTTTTAACAAGCCGTTTTTGAAATATTCAATTTTTTAAAAAGTAAGGGTTTTATCATCTTGATGAAAATGAATGGTTGAGATTAATTTAATTCATTGTCACAAAAAATCTCATTCTCATTTGAACTTAACTACTTTATTGTCCCGCGGCTATACGGGATTAAGTATAAATTTTTTTTATCGGTGTCATTTATAATTCATCTAACTGAACATATCAAACTTTTGTTGATTTTAGATATATAATTTTGTATTCGTATAGATGTACGTTGTTGTGTGTGCACTCCTTCATAACGTAAAATTAAAATTAGTAATAGTATTATTGATTTATAAATAAAGATTATAATCTTTTTATTACCTACACTATCAATATCTTCACTCCTTATTCTTTGAGATAAAAATATTAACATGCAAATTCTACGGGTTAAATTATATATTGTAAATAAATTCATATAAATTTGTATATGAAAAAAAGTTATTTGGAAGAATACATAATTTAAAAAGGTTAATTTAAAATGCAAATGCTAAAATGACATATTTAACAAACATAAAGAAGTATCATTTAAAGGAAGAAGACTGTTTTTGTCAAATAAGAATAGTCATGGGCACACTTATAAAATTAAATTTTTTAATTATAATTAAATTTTGATTTTTGAATCACCATAAAAGAAATCCAATCAATAATCTAAATTCCTTCACGATATTCTATTTTAATTATATGTAAAGATAAAAATTCTAAAAATATATAATAAAACTAGCTATATTTATGTTTACTTCCTGTTAAATCATTGCTTGACGAACATTTGTCATTTTAAAGAAAATATATTATTATTTAGATACTTCTAAAATAAACTCATATTTTATTTATTTACACGACATTCGTTTGGTTGGTCATATGTATCTACTTTCTACTAAGTAATTTATAATTCTATACTACATATTACATGTATCAAGAGTACGATATGATGTCGGTAACAAACTAACAATAATTTAAAATGTGATGGTGTAACGAAGTCCAAAATGGACTACCTTAGTACGAACAAACCAATCATCCGCGTTAAAAATAGTTTGAACGGTTAAGATTTGAACAGCTCTCAGTGTCATCAAAAGCATGTTTTGTAGTTAAGAAGAAACAACAGTATTCTGCAAGTACAGTCCATTATTGCTCATGTGGAGTGTGGAACCTTGCTGTTTTCAATTGTTCTTTTTAGTTTTCACATTCAACAACCTAACAATATTTGATTATTTTTGTACGCAGTTGAAAAACTCCATCACAGGTTAAATGATAACAATCCATTCATCTAATTTGTTGCTTTCGTAGATTTTATCATCCATGAATATTACATGATAATCCAACCTAACGATATACTATTTTTTATTAATTATGAATTCGTGAATCACGTATTTATTAGAATATCAATCGATTTGATTATGGTTGAATCTCTCTAAAATTGAAGCGACCTGAACTAGGACTTCTAGTATGAGATATGGGGATTGATATTTTCACCACTAGTTTTGATAAATACACTACAAACATGCATTAATAAGTTGTATTGTACAAATAGATAATACAATGTTTTGGTGTATGTATCAAAACTAATGGTGAAAATATTAATACCCAAGAGATATGAAGCCACCTTTTTAGCCTATTGATCATGGTCTTTTAGTTTGTATACATTCTCATGTATCCTACCTTAACAGTATATTTAAGTGTAATTTAATTTGCATTAGTTAATAGTTAACATTAAAATAGCTTTGTAGGAAAATGTCATTTGGGCCAATGTGATATTGTTGGAATTGGAATAGCAATGTAGTCCATAAACATATGAAATAACATTTACAATATAAATTGAGAGCCCAATTAGTATCACGGCCCATGTATCTGGCAACTGGCCCATTTTACAACGAACTACATGTTTATGATTTTTAAATAATTACGTACTGCAATTTTATTAGCAAGTTTAGTACCTGTCCCTTTTTATGAATAATTACGTACGTATTGCACGAAAGAAAAGATAACTAGTACCGAAGTTGAAGGCGGAACCCTAAATATATACTCGTAGTAGTAGCAATTATGGACAAGCGTATAGTAAGTTTATTTCCTAAATAACCATTTTATGTTCAAAAAGTTTGAAGACATATAACCTATCATGCTAAGTACTTCTTTTAACAATATACTATAAATAAAATTAAATTAATAGTTTACTACACGAGTGGTCTTTCGTGATTCAACCATTTTAACCAATAGTCAATAACTTCAGATTTATTGCCCACATTAAATGATTATTTAATTAAATTAAATGGTCACTAGATTAACTACCGTTAAAACCAAACATGTGCGAGTGTGCGACTCACATGAAGACAAAATGATCTTTTCTTAGCTACATACAAACTCATACTCATTTTACATAAAACCGATAAATTGAAGGGGATAACTTAGCTACATACTCAATCAATAAAACACATCATATATCACCCGAAACACTTCACTTTGATCTAATTAACTGTCAACTATATGTGAATGTGTATGTAGATCGTTTCTCTGTTTACAATAAGCATGATGAGCCCATGATATAAAAGTAGTCATATATTAAATGTCCACATTCTTCGGCTCTCTAGACTTTATATGACCTTACCACATAAATACTTGTAGTTACTTTTGCAATATACAAATATAGCATCCGTACATAGGGACTAGTTACAACACATTTATAAAAATAAATTGGAGTTTTCTACCATAAATATTGCAATCTAAAGATGAACATGTAGCCAAGATAGCTACATATACACGTAGCTAAATTATTTCCAATATTTATTGACTTAATGTTTAAAAAAGATGGTAAGAAAAAACATACATCAGTAGACAGTAGACACCAGTAGATGACCAACTCATACTCATTTTATCTAAAACTATTCCATTAGCTTAATTTTTTTATTTTTTTACCAAATTATGTTTTAATAATAACGTATATTAAAAAAGAGTTAAATAAAGAACTAAAACCATGACCAAAAATAAGTCAAATGTTTAAATAATCACTCTCATCAAATTTAAGTGATTACAAAATTATAGTTTTGTATCATTATAACATATTGGATTCTCATTTCAACAATTGACAATTTTTAATAAATAAAGAAAATCTAATCTAGATTGATGTACTTCAATGTTATATGAGTCTAATCATGTCTATATATAAAACTAAAGCATGTTTAACAATACATAAATACATCACTTAACAATTGCTTTCTTTATTTTCTTTCTTACTCTGTCAATTATCTTGACATATACATCAATCATATCTTTAAACACATATATTTAAATACAATAACATATGCATTATTTTTCATATAAGTATAAAAATAACTTTAAAGAATCAAAACATCTTCGCTCATACTTAAAAAAATATGTTTTATATAAATACTACAGTAATTTATAAGCCCAATTATTACTCGAGTTATAAATCTGTTTAATCTTATTTTCAATTTTATTCACATTTTAAAAATGTGAAGCTTAAACCCAACCAAAGCTGTTGACCATTGTATGATTGGTAAAGTACCTGTTGTTAACCCAACCCCAATTCATTCTCTCCGCCCCCAATCACAAACTCACATCCACTTACAACTTGACACTTGTCGAAATACCACACGTGTCTACGGACCCCCCTTCCAATAGAACCTTCCAAAACCATCAAACACACTTCCAAGCCCTAATCTGCATCTCTCGTCAACTCGATCAATCAATTAATCAATCACGTTCGTCTTCTGATCCAATTTTCAGTTTCACTTCAAATTCAACTTAAAAAGTCCATTGCCGTATTTCATTAATCAGGTTATTTTACCTTCTTTTTTTAATCGAATTTTGTTTACTTCCGTTGATTATTATTGTGTTCAATTCGTGTTTATGTAATGCCATTCGATCATAATGTTCATGTTTCTTATCTTAATTGTTACTTGTTTGTTTTATTACGTTGTTAGTTTAAAGTTTAAGCTAATTGTGTAATTTGTGATTTTTTGCAATTGAATCTGGAATGTTTATTGTAGTTGTTATACGATGAATTTGAGTTGATTGTTATGTATTTTTTGCAGAACTATTATGTCAGATTTTACTTGGTGAGTGCAGTTGACTTTTGCTTACTCAAGTCAAAGTGTAGACTAAAGCATTATTAGGGGTGTGGTCGGTGGAGTCTATGATTATTTATGGATATTATATATATTTGAAAATTTCAATTTAGGGTGAATAATATGTTTTGATGATTGTGAGATATTTGAATAAATAAAGAAAATGCCGGCGATTCGGCATTGTTCCAGAATCGATACTTTTGAGCTAAAACTTCAAATGGAAACAAGGCTCGGTGCACATAAAGCAGAAAAGTACTTTAGTCTGCTTACACGATATCTAAGTCTTAAGCTCGGGAAATCAGAATTTGATAAGCTCTGCATTCGATTGATTGGTAGAGAAAACATTCGTCATCATAATGAACTTATCAAGGCAATTGTAAAAAATGCCACAGTTTCCAAGACACCTCCTACGAAGCAAGTCAAACGTGACACTCCATTGACTTTTAAAGATTCTAATGGCGTTGATCCAAGAAATGGTCTTCAGTCACTCTGCAGAGATGTGTTCCCTCAATCCCCTAAAAAAGGAAGGACTCCAAATCTTCGTGAGAGAAAGTTTAAAGATAGACCAAGTCCTCTTGGATCTAATGAGAAGGTTCTTGTGGGTCAAGATTTGGCAGTGATAAAGGTTAATGTGGTGGAAAATGGGAAAGAAGTTGAGCAGGATTCATTAAGCTCTGCTACTTATAGAAGAATACCAATTAGCGCTCCTTTTGGCATAAGTATACACCCAAAAGAAACACAAAAGGTGTTACATAGTGGTTCAGGTGCTGCTTTTGACACTGAAACTTGCCATTACAGTGGTCAGTTTCCGCCTGCGAATTCTTTGGAGAATAGACTAAAGCGGAAGTTGAAAATGGAGGGTCTGGATATCTCTACGGATTGTGTCAACCTATTAAATAATGGACTCGATTCTTATTTGAAAAGGGTTATAAAACCGACCCTGGAGTTAGCTGGCTCGAGATCTTTACACAAGCAAACGAAAAGGTTCACTACGTCGATGTTAGATTTTCGGGTGGCAACTGAGACGAATTCCAAGATTCTTGGTCCTCTTGGAGAGCATTGGCCTATACAATTCGAGAAGATTAGTTTATTTGGTTTTGAATAGTCAGACGATTTCGATAATTCTCTCAAGCTTCCATCTGAGTGATACGTTGTTGGATTATAAACGCAAAATAACGACGAAAGTCTTGGATAAAAGCAATTAGGTTCTACATACATCTCAGTGCTGATTATTGGGGAACAGGGCTGCTCTCCATTAAAGTGTAATTTTATCAAAACTTTGTAAGATTTCTTGCCACTTCAATTCTTCTAGTGGCCTTCTATAATTATTGTTTACCGTTTACTTTCTGTTGATAAACCATGTACTCTTGAGTTGAGAAAGCTATTTGTATTATAGTCAATTTGTTGGCTTTTTTCAGATCAATCTGCTATCTCCTTGAAAGAATACTTTTTTTAGGCAATGATTTGTGTCACTGTTTGATTTTAACACAAATAGACTCATGTTACGTAAGCTCTTTCCCTTTTAAATATGATAATGTGGATTTTGTTAAGGATGGAAAGACTTCCAATGGTTTGCGTTAGTATCCTGGGAGGCTTTAAAGAAATAAAACCAATGAATATTCCTTATATTTTTGCAAAGATTTACAGATTGCAGCTTATCAAGACTAAATAGAAAAAACATTCAGAGATTCAGGGGCACGCAGAGGCGCAGCATAAAAACAGGCATGATTCGCAAATCTTGTAATTTTCCTTTTTATACAAAATTCCTTTAAAATGTTTTGGCTCATTCGATATCCATGAATGTGGTATATTTATTAAACTTACAAGTATGGTTTATTACTAGTCATTTTTGTATAAAGATGCCATTGAGATGAAGGTCATGCATTCCAAATATGTAAGGGTGAAATAGTCCTTATGGATTTGTTACATGATTGACCCAACTTAAGTGTTCATTTTTAAACTTGTATTAGTCAACCATATCTACGGTTCTATTTGGTTTCTTGTGATAAACCTTTTAAAGTCCACATGTAGGCAAATTGCTTTACAAGTACATACATTGGTCAAATTAGTTTAGTTTCCTTAAATGATTATGTGTCATCAACGATGATACTGTCGGCAAAAACAGAGAAATAAATGGACAAAAGTATATGATATATAAGTATATAACAAAGCAAGAAAATCATCATCATTATTCCATTAACAATCTGCTTATGTAGTATAATTAACTCAATTCACTGTATTTATGTAATGACTTCGGTAACATTGGTGTAAATTTAATATCAATTAAATGCAGAACAATCTCGCCTTATATTCCCATTTCGGCCCGTCTTAACCCCAACGCGACCTAGTTTAGTCATGGCTGTGACGAATGCGTTATTGAAAGCTTGTTGGCTGGATGCCCATGAGATCACGGTCTGTTTTGACCTTGAGTCAGTGAAGAGAACCTGATCAGAACTTAAAAGTCCTTTTCCTTGCTGTAGATTCTTGTAGTACATGTTGTCAAAAGTATTTGGTGTGTTAACATCCAAATTTACAGCTACTCTCGGGTCAATATTCTTTGGACACTGGTTTTGCAATTGGGTAGCATAGCCTGAGTCTAGAGTTGGATCTACCGGATTCTGCTTGCTGAAGTTGTATATCCTATTTGTGAACTGGTCACAATGGGAGAATCCTAGGGTGTGTGCACCTGGACATGGTATTTAATTTAGCAACTCCCCAGAAGCCATATAATACGTTATGCAAATTTTGAAATCGAGCAACAGTGTTTCCCCTATACTATTGATAAACTGGCAAAATGAGTGGGCCGGGCAAATTGGATAACGGGTCATATGGTTAACCTTTTGCAAAAAGGATCCGGCCGGATTGGCCAGAAAGAATTTATCCCCATATCTTTTAACGCTTTAAATAGAACTACAAAAGTTACATAATTTATTTAACAAAATGTTTAAGAAGTTTTATGTATGATTAGAAATCATCTCGGAGGTGACCTTGTCAACCCAACCTCTTTCCTTTTTAACCAATTTTTTTTTTCCTGATTCTACCTGTTAGACCCGTAAGAGATAAATGTAAAATCCGAGTCAACCTATTTATAAGTAAATGGGTTGAAGTTGCGACTCTACCCATCAATCTCAATTTTGCCTTTTTTTTTTTTTTTTTTCATGAACTTACCAGAGAGTGCAATCATGTCAACTTGGGTTAAACCATTTGCAGCAAACATGGCGTTGAGCTGATCCAAATTCAAGTTTGGTTTGGGCAGCTTCCCACCCACAGTTGCTGCCGTTGAACTCAGCCCGTCTAATCTCCCCAACTCCACCGGATACGATGGCCCTCCTGCCTGCACACACCATCATTCATCATCATACTGCTGTAATATCCATTATACTTTAAAATGCTTATATAATACAACTATAGACCCACAAAAATATAAACATCATTACCAGCACAACGACATCTCGGGTAGCCATGGTGAGAATATCAGCACATGATACCTTATTTTTGCAACTTGCAATGGCATCAACTGCAGCTTTCGCTTTAATAACCGTATCAAACCCGTCTCCAGCCAATGACAGGTTATCTGGATGGTCTTTTTCTGCTGTGTTGGATCCACTAGATGCTATCATAACCGAAGCATCACACCCCTATTTTTAACCCAAAAACACCACGTTATAATTTATGAACTTCAAAGTGTTCTAAGAAGGAAAAAAGAAGAAAAAACAAAAGCAAACGAACCTGAACGAAACAATCATGGAAGAACATACGAAGAGTTCCAGGGATGGTGACAAAGGTTTGCTTAACCTTAGCAGTGACAGCGTTGCGGACGATTGTTTCAACATTTGGACATATGTTTGCGTAGTAATTCTGTTTGAGTTGTGCAAAAGCTAAGTTTGGGAAAATGAGAAGAGAGCATATAGCTAATACTTGAATAATAGTGACCCGACCCATGATGAAAGTTGATGTATTTGAGATACCAGTAGTAAGCTTTATTAAATAAAGATGGCATATGCAAAGGCAAAGGCAAATGGAAGTAGTCTTCACTCACTAAGCCAGCTGTTTGGATATGGAATATTTTGTTTCTATGGGAAGAATTAAATACAAATTTTTGGTTATCATTATCCAAAATCCAAAAGATAAATTTTGGTGCTTCTAATGCTGTTAAGAGTTGGATTGAGATTGATCGATATTGTAACTGGTTAATTGAAGTCCATTGTCTATTAAAAATTAGCGTATTTAATAAACGCATGCTTTTTATGTTTATAATGATAATAGTTGAATGATTAGTAATTATCATAATTATATGATTTTAAAATTCAGTTCAATGAAAACTTTAAATATTCAATTCAATAATGAATGTTAGTGATTTTTAGTATAATCAATCATTTTGTGTCATCGGGATTTATCTAATTACTAAAAGAATTTAAATTAAGTTATAATATGAGTTTGTAAGTGTAGGGTGCACGTTTATATAAACTAAGTTGATCTTAGACTTAATGAATGGAAAAAGATCGTGAATGTTGATAAATTGGTATGACTCTTGATTGGTGTTATAAGTGGCAAAATTCTGTGATCACAAAACTATCACAATGGTTCTAAAGATGTGTTTGTTGGCTTTAGTGACAAAAATAATAGTTGCTGCTTGAGCATCGCTAATGAAAACATGTGTTCAAATGGTGCCATCAGCGATAGTTATAGAAATGTGTCACTAAATTCGTCAATATTCACTATTAAAGAGTATTGTGACTATTTTCAAATGATTATGACTATTCATCAAAAGTTTTGACTTTTTATTAATACTCACTTTGTTTGTCTATATATATAAATAAGATTTGGTCTTTCATGATAGAGAATTTTTATGATGAATCAAATGACAAACATAAAAATTAATTATATGTTTTTCTCGAGTTTTTTGTTGCCTCAAAACAAGAGTGTGACTATGTCTTATTTGATTGTGGATTTCATGTATCCCGTGACAATAGTTAACTGAAAATAATACAATCTGAAAGTGATTCATACACTATTTAAAATTACATCCAAATTATTCATTATCATCATATATATTCAAACAACAAATTTTTGACAATTAATGAACATGTAACTATAGACAGCTAAACCATTACCCTAAATGCGAAACGAAAACACTGTAAGGCTGCTAAGTAAAATGATAGAAACGTATCAAAGTTGTGGGCTAGCACGTAAATAACAAGTCCTTGGTTATAATTATTTGCATATTTATTAATAATTAATCAATAAATTATGTATGGGAGATAATTGAGATATGATGGGGTCGTGGATGAGTGAATATTAGCATATCTAAGTATTTATATTTTATTTTATAATAATGCAAAACAAATGAAAGAGGTAGCTAGGATCGAAAACTTTAATAAACGTGAATGTGGAAAGTCAAATGAAAGGAAAGAGCAACTTCGTTTATTGTTTGAGTCGATGTCTTTATGGATACAGACATATGTACATCCCCCACAGCGTCAACGCCGGCCGGACCTCTTTTTGCCGGCCTTTTCTTCCCACTTGTAAAATGATTAATTCATGTGAATTTTCATATTTCAACGTAACTAAATGCATAATATGTACTAAAAGGAAATAAATGATTAATATTACGTACTTCAGTTCAGTATATCGACTATATATAATTTATGCAGATTTTGGTGTGTGCAAAATATAATGTTTCATTCATGCAAACATACCATCTTTGTTACAAAAACTAAAAATGAAGTTGCTACACTAAATGAATTATTTTGGCAAAAATGTCAAGTTTTCGCCGTTTAATTATTATTTATGTATTCAAATTAGTTGACAGAAAATCCTTCATTGCATTTTCTGATATATTGTAATTATTTATAAATAAACTTACTAGAAGGATATTAAATTATTAGACATTTCAATCCTTATCATTATTATTATTAATTATGAAGATATATGATATGATGATAATTGAAGGGGTTTTGGCGTATTGTAATGAACTATTATATACTTGAAAAATATATTCGTACATATCTAAAGATAACTATTCACCTCAATTTTACGCCATGTCTATTACTTTACTAAAAGTGTAATGTAACAGTGTAAGCATATCATTAGCATATTATTATCGAGTATATATTGATTTGATAACTTACGATAGTCGCCATTGATTGTGCATGGGTTACATGCATCTTATATTTAAACTTTTTTCATAACCTTTGTCATCAGGTAATTGAAATTTTAGACGCAATTATTAGTCCAGCGTTGTTCCAAATCAATAACTGTCTGTTTGTAGGACATAATAATAACTCGATAACTCGATTGGGAAAGTTCTTTAAGTATATTTGTAATTTTAATGTAATCAATGAAGGAGGCTGGCCGATGGCTTTGATCGGTAGTGCAAGTTGACGATAATGCTAATCAGCAGTCATGATTGTCAGCGATGACATGATGAGTATAAGTCGTTCTCAGAAAATGACGGAGAAAAATAATCCAGTTTTTACCATAAAAGATCTTGCTACATATCTTGAATTTTCAAGTTGATAAGAAAGAACACTCTTTTGAAGGTTAAAAAAGAGAGTTAAGTATCTCAAATTAGTTACTAATATAGTAAAGCTGAAGTAATTCTTTAATCTTAATTTAGTTATTTGTTAGTTGTAGATGTTGCCAAAATCAATTTCACTCCAAGGTTTTCTGTTTTTATTAAAAATCATTCCAATTTAATATAGGTGGTTGTGTACTAGCCTCCTCATAGTGGGTGTCTGCATCTTGCAGATGCCTTTTTGAAGAACGCTATGGACTGTGGAGTAATAATACTGTTGATTTTATTGCGTTTTTGTGATATTATATATCAAAATTAAGCAGAATGCTTGTTCTGTGAAAAAAGAACCATTATCTCCATAGACAGATATCTACTGCTTTTAAAAGAGTGGACAACATGTTCTCATTGTGCACATGAACAATCTTTTTTGGAGATAGATGATGCTATAGTTACAAAATTTAATGACTTCTAGCTCATCTATATCGGTATTGAACTCTAATAATTATTTTTAAAATATAACATAAAGTTTTTACATATTTTCAGGAACTGTCCTTAATAGTTAAAAATATGCGTTACACAGTTCTACTTTACTATCAATGGCTGAACAGTAACGAACAGTAACAACTTGTCTTATTAGGCACATTTCCGATATGTATATTAAATTTCACAAAGGAAATTACAATCAATGTGTGACTGGATGGTTTGGGACAGTTTACCACAATGTTTGTTACCTGAGTTTGAACCTTCAACACGCCTTTGATTTTTTATTTTTATTTTCTCTTTCCTTTTGCTGTCTAGCTTTGTCTCCACTCTTGCTGCTTATAACTTAATTAATTTTTTATTGTTGTTGTTACCATTATTATATTTATATTATCGTTTAGTACGTGCAACTGCTTCAAAGCCAACATGATGCTCCTCTGTACCGGACTATCGGCTTTAGATAGTCATTTAGGGGCGGTACACAAAGATTTAAGATAATTTTTTCAAATTTCTCTCCATTTCTAAGTTAATAGCTCTTGTCGTAGCTTCATTGATGTTACCTACCAAATAGAAAGCATGTTCGTGAAGCATTTTCCGTTCGGTCGGTAATAAATCACTACGCAGGACTTCTCTCTTCCATGAGAAAGGGTACAATTCTTAAAAAGAAGAATGTCGATAAAGAGGAAATAATTTAAATTCAAGAAAAAAGAGTCGAATTGAGCTCGATTTGAAGAGTCTCCAGCCCAACATTGTACAAATATGCTTCTTCCTTGAAGTGGAACTTTTACACTAAAGCAAGAACTAGCATGAAAGTTGAGTGAATATCAACAAAATTCCCCCGATTAATATCTTATTATTTGGCAAAGCTTTATTGTGTACTAAATATTTTGATTTAATATTACTTATTATAATATAATATAATACACTTTTGTTTTTATTTTTATTTTCATTTTTATTTTATTCATATTGTTCATTAACTAAGTTTTATATTTTACTACGTTTTCTTTTTTATATTATGGTTGTTAATAATTTGTTAATGGAGAAATGAGTAAGATTGACCAAATAATTTTTTAATTTTAGTGGATCTAGCTAATGTTATATTTTTAGGAAAGTCATTAGTATTTTTTTATTATAAGTGATTGGTATAATTGAAAAATTGTTAATACGAAAAGTATCTGAGAAGACACGACAACAAAATCGACTACGACATAATTTAGAGTAAATAAATAAATAAATAAATATTTTCAAACCCGTCACAACGAGCGTAAAGTCCTTGTTTATTATCAATCATATGAGAATTGTTATGCTAAAATTTGAGTATTCGAAAACTAGGGCTGTGATCGATTCAAGCCGAGCTCGAGCTCGGCTCGATAGTTCGACGAGCATTCACAATGTATGCTCGAGATCGGCTCAAATATGATTTAGAATGACTCAGCTCGAAAAGGTCGAACTTTTATATAAAAATAATTTTTAATACTCATAATTAATTTATATAAATTATAAAAAACAAATTCAATACCAAAAATCATTTCAAAATACATATAAAATTAAAATAAATCATGAAAATAAGTCAAAAACTTTGTAAAATAGTCTAACAATATTATAATTTAATAATAATACCGTTTATAATCCAAAATTATGTATATTATACAAATATACATATTCTTTAAAGTTCGAAAAGCTCGATAATAGCTCGAACTGAGCTCTTAAAAGCTCGAGCTCGGACCCGAAATCGATAAAAGCTCGAATCGATCAAGCTCAATGTAAAGTCAAACTTGAGTTGCTGGATAAAAGTTCGACTCGTTTACACTCATGTCCAAAACCTTTTCAACTATATATATTATCATTTCTTGTAGACTAAACTTATCTTTTAGATTACGTATGCATCACACTGATCTTGCTTTTGTGTTTTATAAATATTGTAATTTCATATTTCACACTTCTACTAAGTTCGATATAACTTCAGGATTCAAAGTCTACAATGATTGTATTTTACTAATAAAGAGCCAAAAGATCGTGAACTTGACATCAAACAACTTTTGCGTTCATTAAAATGGTGAACATTCAACTTTATCAGTTATAATTTAAATTTAACTTAATTTAAAAATCCAAATACAGTTAAGTTTGCAGTATAGTTTTTATATCTATAACTTTAATAGTTTGAAATTTAATTCCTTTTGATATACTAGCAAAAGTCCTTTTTTAGTACCGCCTTAAATTATCAAATGTGAAAACGTTAGTTACCTCTCGAGACGGTAATGCCTTAACATAATGGGCTGGGTTGGGTTGGGCTGGGCTGGGATCGGGTGGGCTGGGCTGTAATCCTCGGTGGTTTTGGACTTTTGGGTTTAATGTTTGACAAAGTCACAAAGTTATCATCGACAATTTTAGTCAAATTGTCAATCACCACAAAGTAGATAGGTATTATTAACTTATTATTGCATTTTTCGCGGAGTTTATTTGTTTTACTTTTTTATTTATACATCACATTCAATTTTTCAATCAACCTTCTAACAAACAATTAATTTATATTAATGACTATATTATTTGTTGCCACTTTGAAAGTTACATTAATGAACTAAAACGCATCTAATAGTTCCATACTAAATCGTTTAATCCTATACTGACATTTAATTTACCAAATAAATTATAATCTATTAGTCTAGTAAGGTTAAAACACTAATTAAATATATATAAATGGAGATTCTATAAATATATACTTTCACATAAACACGAAAACAAAATGTTCAGATGATTCCTTTATTTATAAGCAAAGAAAGAAAAGTTCTATTTTCCTAGAACTGAATGTAAACGAATGGTGAAATCATACGTACCGTGTTGCTTGTTGTACGGATTTTACGTAAAACAAAGTTAAAATAAGAGCACAATATTGTAAATACAAACTAACTTGAAGGATTGAAACTACAATCTTTTTAAAAGAATATTTATAACAACACGTAACATTTGTGCAATCACATACGTGATCCTTAGATAGATCGAAATAATATAGTGGATCTAAAAGTCATAATTATTAACTCGTTACTCGAAATTTTAATTTTTAATTCGTAATTTGTGATTCGACTCAACTCGACTCGTAAGAATTACTATTCTACAATAATTATGTACGTATTCATTTGTATATGTATATCATTGTTTAAGATTTTTATTATTAAGAGAAGTAAAACATAGTGAGAGTCGATATTTAGTTGTTAACCAGCAATAAACATAAATGTTTATTTTAAAATAAATTATAGTCATTTCTTTTTCTATTTGATCATTTTTTTTTTGTATTACATTACACAAAGTTTATTTGATTTTTGACTCGTAAGAGTCGCACAAGACTTGGAAGAGTCACACACGACTCGGAAAAATTAATAAAATAACTTGTAATAGTCAAAGTCATTTAAAAGTCGGGTCCAAGTTGACTAATTTTTTTAATTTTTAACCCGACTCATAAAAATTAATTCGTAACTCGTGAAAGTCTAACAATGCTAAACACATTCAGTTTTAGTTGTGTCAAATTTTAGAAAGAGGCGCTAGTTTTTAAAATATTGCTATAGTTTAAGGTCTAATAAGAAATATTTATGCTCTCTTTTTCCGTTTCCTTTTTTCTTTAGCAAAAATAACCTGTGCATCGTCTCGATTCCATCTGCTATCTCTCGCCGTCACCGCTATCATCGCAGTTCACCGTCGGAGTGCTCCGCCAGAAGCCTCCGTATATTCTGCCGTAAGTTCCACGTCTCATCTATACACAGTGGTCAATTTATTTTGTAAGTACTTATTTTAATTTTAATATTTATTCAATTTTCTCGATTCGGTTTAGTTTTAGACGTAATATATGAAGTTACTGTTACGACACAACGTTGTAATTTTTTTGTATTGCATTCATGCGTTGATTTTCGTTGGGATTCAGTTTTATTTTGAGAATTAGGGTTTAGTGAATTTCGAATTGATAGAAATTTTGAATTAGATTTGCTTAGAAGATAGTATGGACCAATTGAAGACATTTAACTTCGTAACATGCTTAACCATGTTAATTTTGTTTCAATATTAAATTATGATGATCTGTTGATATTTTTTGCTTAATGGAAAGTTTATTGAAACTAAAAACATAGTCATTAAACTACTATTAAGCTTTTGAAACGAGCTAATAGTTGCCGGTGTTCGGATCATTTTATCTCAATTTCCCGGTTCTGCTGTAAAGTTTTAGGATCATGTATTTATATTCATGGTTAGATAAAAATTCATGAATATGAGCTATTAAGATAAGCACTTTATGTTACTAATGAACATATGTAGGTATATCCAAATTTTTAGAAAGCTTTACCTATGTTATACAATTTTCGTTTTTTAGTTGAATGCACTTAAAATTCTTTTGTACATGGCCATGGAACTAAAAATGTTACGTTTAAGTCTTCTCTAAGGGTTAGCATCAAAGATCTATCTAAGCTTATATTGGAAACTCATACGCTAACTTCTATTCGTGTGGTTTTGATGAACTAAAATTAGAGTTTAAGCGTGAAAAAAGATCATAATTTTTAGCATTTGAAGTTTGAAAGGAGTATTTTTGTTGTTGTAGTGCAATGTTGTTGTTTGTTACAGACGTATATTCGTTTGTATGTAAAAGAAGTAATTGAGTTATCACTTGGCTATTATATAAATTCTCGACATAATATCCACCAATCACTGGAAGTTGAATTCTGTAGAAGTAATTTCTATGAGAATGCTTTCTTGGAAAGCATTTCCGTTTCAGTAAAACAGGGCCTTAAGTCCTTACCTTGAGGCAGAAGGTTAATGTAAAATAATGCATTGAAGAATAGAGAAAAAGTTATTCTTTACTGCTCATGATTTCTTAGAGTCATAAATATCATAGTGAACTGCTGTTTATTAATTTTTTAGTACACACTCTTATCAGACACATGCGCGTCTTATGTGTGTGTGTGAGCGCATGCTGATACATGTTAGGATTAGCGTTAAGGAGATTACTTAGGAAATCATCAATGGTAGGACATTATTCACCTGTGAGAACTGAGAATTATGGAGTTAGCAATCTAAATATCCTAAGGATAGCTGATTTAGCTCCACATATCAATTGCTGAATATATGAGAAAATTTTCAAGTTTCAACCTTTTTCAATAAAAAAATTTCAAGATTAGAAATAAAGTATTCATGTGCTCAGGCTCAAGCCTTGTTTAAGATCTTAAATTATAACTTTTGATTCCTGTAGAGGGATATTTTGTTTTATATCTTAAGATCAGGTGATATTACTGGAGAAGAAGGACGTGGATTAATTTTGCTGTCTTGTGTATACCACCGATAACAATTAGGAGAGAGTTTGCACTTTGCATTTAGCTGATTTCCTTTTGTATTGTCTACAATTTTAAATAACTTTTTCTTGTCTTACATTACTGTCTTTATAGTTGCCTGCTGCTGATGTAGTTAGTATAGTAATTTTTCATGAATTCTATATTGTATTGTTGTTTGTTCTATAAGGTATCCTATATGAGTTACAGTAATACTGGGCCTTGGTGTGATTCTATAATGATAGGCAAAATGATTTTCTTGCCATCATGTTCACATGTGGTTAGTGGTATGATCCTTTATTTTATTAATCACATTATCATTTTTTCCCCTCAAAAGCTCAGAATTCCCTCTTCTTTACTCTGGGCAATATGTGAACACTGCATCACTGAACATCTTATACAAGTAACTATTTCTCTATGATTTGGTTAATCAAGAATATAACTTATGTTGTTGATCTTCATGGCATTAAATGCTGTTTGTTCACCTTTGTAAGTCTGTCGTGTTATTGATTTGTGCTGTAGATTATACTTGCGAAACATGGGCAAAAAAGCTGGTGAGCTAACTATAAACGCAAAGAAGTTTGGCGGTCTTTCTAAACCTTGTATGAAGGATATGATAACATTTCTTGGCTGCTTGTCCCTTAATCATAACAGTGATGAAAAGTGTACTCGTCAAAGGCAGCTGCTAGATACCTGCTTGGAGAGTCAGGTAATTATTTCATATCAACTCTGTTCACTAACATCGGTGGATCATTATTAGAATTGACAATATAGGCTGCTCTGGAATCAGGTTAGAATGAGTATCTATGGTATGGGTCAAAACGAACACTTAATATATTTTATATTATTGTGTAAATATAATTCAACTTCGCAGAGTGTGTTTGTGTAAAATACACTTCGGACATCCTTCGACCTGTTTGATCAGTTACCTTTCTGCTAACTGTTTTTATACCCATTTGACCCGTTAAAGTTAAAACAAAACCATAGTCAACCCATTCAAAAGTAAATGGGTCGAAATCGCCACCCCTAAATTATCGATTCTTGAAAGGTAGTCCACTTCTGTGGTTTAGTTGACAGAGGGATATGTGGACAATTATTACTATGGGTAGTTTGACCAAGAAAAATAATGTCACATTCGTTCATTTGTATGTGATTTATCTTTTGATAACACTCCTAGTTCCTGATTGCAATTTTGCAGACGGGCAAAAAAAGAAAACCCTGGGGAACCCTCAATCATCACTTGCAGAGGCTCAACAGAGGAAGGAAGTAGTTTTGCTTGTTTGAAGAATATTATTTTCATTTATTGCAGTGATTACAGATTTTCAGGCATGTTCAACAAACCATTATGCTCTACTTTGCAATTTTGACAATGATCATAAATTGGTGGTGGTTCTACATGAATGGCTATCTTGTTTTTATGTTCTTTAGGCAAATTACAGGAACCAACTTTTCAAGCATTGGCTACATGAAATCATAGCATCTCTATGTTGTTTATTCACCATTTGACACCTGTTTATGTCGTTTATGGTCAGACTTCACTGAATCTAATATTCACGTATAGTCAATTTACAATTTAGTCATGATTATGTGTGACTTCGTAAGAGAGAATTCACCAAGTATCGTAGCCGTCCTTTTCGAGGTTTGGGCATCCTTATATGACATACACACCACCAAAATCTTCCATTTTCCCAGACTAGATGTGTGTTTGTGCTGAGAGATCATTATGCAGATGCATAACACGAGTCTAAAACGACGTCAGAAACCTATTAATGCTTATAAATGAAATATCTTATAATAAGTTTTAGAGTGGAAAATGAACAAAAATAATACAGCATGTTATTTACATGAGAAAGAGAACTAATGTTAGATGCTGTAAAATTTTGGAGTACTCGAACCATGGTGTATGAAAATATAATACTTCTTTGAGATGGTCGGCAACTGGAATTGACATCACTAACGATATTACACCTACAAGTAGACTATTTTAAGTAATAAATAAATAAACTAGTCAGTGTCTTTTTAGAAAGTGCTGAACTTTAATATTGAACATATACTATAAGTCTACAATGCTACATTATTGGTTTGAAAGAAGAAATCCCCATAATTTTGACTTTTTCTGGATCGTACCACAAAAATGGAAAGGAATATGTAATCCCATCTCTTGATCCGACGAGCTCAAAATAGAAAATGTGACAATCTTATTTGTTAGATATTTTGTGTTAATTATTAGCAAGTGGGAGGTGATTTCTTGTTTGTTTTTATTGTTTTAAAAAATAAAATGGTGAATGCTCATGGATGAGCGATAAAAGCCAAGAGCAATATAATATGACAATCGTAGACATTAGTGTTTTTGATGCATCAAAAAAGAAGTGTACAAGTTAAGAACGATACCATAATATCGACAAATAGTACCACAACAGCATTGTCTCGTAGCAGTAATTAATTTTCCTACTTTTCCTTTAGTTAAACGTCGCCCTTTCGGTTAAAATTAAATCCCTAGACTAGAGTATGAATGTGGCGTATGATGAGATTTAGGACCCATCAAATGCTATATGTATGTCAAGCTTTAAACTGATCTGATAGAAATTAAAAAATAATAGCAGCTAAACATATTAATTAGTATCAAATTAAAAACATAGGATAAGAATATAGGATGACCGGTCAAAACTTTGGAAGGAGAGAATTGAAGCGATGGTGGGACCAAGCGGTACACATGGGTCCGAGCGGCGTGGCTCAGACTTTTCAGTGAATAAAACCCACACGGTCCCGAGTCCCGAACCAACCCCAACCCCACCACACCGTAACCTTGTTCTTCAGTTCCTCCGGCAAAGCGTGCTTCTTATGTCCCCCCTTCCAATATTATTTTGTACTTACATTTAACTTCTAACCATTTGCTTTCATACTGGAGTACTTCATTTGATAATTCACTATTTTCTAAACAATACTTTTAAAATTCATTTTGTTTTTTTTTATCATTTTCTTTTCAAGTCCAAATTTAACATGTTATATCGATCACCGGAACTTTTATTACTTACTTTATGGTGTGTTAATGATACATTAATATCTTAGACATGTTCACGTACTTGATCGATGATATCTCAGTTGTAAATGAAATTTAATTGTTTGAAAAGTCTATAGAGATTTAATAAAAATAGTACATAGTACATCATATCATATATCATATATAACTATGGAGTACGTACGTTCTCCCACCATATACATAAATGCATACTTCATGGTGGCTAGATGCAGGTGTCATGCATGTATATATATGCATGGTCAAACTATATTAATAATTAGTACGTCCACCACATATATAACATTCATATTACTACACAGAGGATCTTCGATCATCTCTTTCATGCAACATCAAAATATATATATACTATATAGAACAGAGTGGGAACACCAACAAAACAATTAATATATCTATAAACAGTCACCATATATATAAATTTTGTATAAACTTATGTAGGGTAAAATAAAATAAAAAAGTGTGTAGAAACCATTAAAATAGATGTTTTCTGGTTTGTTAATGGGAGTAAATGACGTTTTATATATAATACATTTTGTCTTGTTAATTTTATCATATGGTGTAAAATTTAAATAAAAAGAAAAGTTAGGTGGTTGGTCTATTAAATAAAATTCTTAATTCTTTTTTGTACCCACTCTCAAAGTATTTTTAATACTAATTAATTCGATGTTATTTATCTCAACTATTTCATAAGTTCTCTAAAAACCATCATTTTCTGTTGACTTTAAAATACTTCTGGCCAATTGGTTAATTAACAAGAATTGAACATGAAGGCCTAACTTTGGTTAGACATCACCACAAATTATATATTGATTATTTGAGATTTTTGGAAGTACAAGTATAAAGAAATTAATATTGGGTGCATGTGAGTTGTGACAAATATGGCAGGCCAAGCTGTTGTTTCGATGACTGTCGATTGTGCTCTCTGTCCCCCTCATCCCCAATATATTATTGTCCCATTCATTCTTTTAAAAAAGTAGTGATTTGTCATTTTAAATAAAAGTTTATTAATATCATGTTCATGTGTGTTTTATTAAGTCCTATCATATCAAGATAGATAGTTATTCAGAGTTATTAGCTCATGATCATGTAAAAGTTGTTAGTATCATGGTATGTTGTATCAAATGTATTAAAAAGAGGCAACTTTTAATTTAGAAAAGCCAAATAGTCCCATATATATAATTCTTTTAACTATTAAATGGTTTTGCATAGTATATGTGTGATCGTGGATCCTAGAAAGCTTTCTTTTATACTTTAAAGTTAAAATTAATAATTACTTTATTTATGATAGATGTCTCCATAAAAGAACACAAATAAATTGGTTAATTTCCAGAAAATAATGCAATCATGGAGGTGTGTGGGGAATTTTCTTGCACAAAACTAGAACCTGATTGGTCAGAAAGGAACAAGTATGTGTCTGGTATGCCTCCAAAAACAACTTCTAAATTCCTAGACTTCCGTGTATTATAAAACTAAAATAATCCATTTGTCTTAATACTTAATTATAATATAATATAATATGATTATATTAATATCTAAATTTAAACTAGAAAATAGATAGATAATTACAATATACTAAGGATGTTTAGCATTTTTTCTTTTTCTTTTGATTTCTGTTTTTCACAAGCTCAAACTTCTCTGTAGAAAGTAGAAACAAGTCAGATATTTTTAAGAGTTACACATAATACATTGTAATGCTTAGAGAATAAATTAAGCTCAATAAAGTTTCGTTTGATTAAATCTAAGTTGGAATAACCACTTATTTGCAAAAATACTCACCAAGTGAATTAACTAGATATAACGAATTAAATATTGTATCTAATGTAAATGTAAATATTAATAAAATAAAAAAGAGTATCTTTAATACTTGTGACAGATATTGATAACTGGATTTTATTGTATAGAGATGTGGTAGCAGCATATAAAACACACAAGTCTCAGTTGTTTGCTTTCTATCTTTATCTTCACTCTCACTTGTACTTCTCTAACAGGTTAGAAAAAAGCTTCTCTTCCTACTCATACATCACTGCACTTAAGAAAAGAAAAAAAAAAGTCAAACTTTTGATCTTCAAAATTCCAAGTAGATACTTTTTTCAAATTCAGATTCAGTGGTTCTTTTAATCTTACATTTACGAACTTATTCATCTTTATGTAACTAAACGTATACAGCTTTCAGTTGTTCTTGTAAATTATGAGGTTAAACATAAACCACTTTGACGTTCATAAGTCAAACTTGATGAACAATCTTCTTCACTTCCTATGTTTTAAACACTGGAAAACCACACGTACAATAAGGATTTAACCTGTAATTAGTCTCATTTAATCATGAAAAACATCTACCTTTTATGGTTGGGTTTTGTTGTATAACTTAATTATATACATAAATGATGATGATGATGCATGATTATATCTTGATTTCTTGGCTTGGGGATAGCGTAATTAGTGGTTCATCTTATTTTTAATAATCAAAATTACCCTCTTAAGCTTTGATTTCCATTTATATAAATGAAAATGTTAATTAACTAGCTAGTATATAATCTGCTTTATATTTTTTATTTGTCAATCATCTAATCGCTTTTCGTGATAATTTGTTGAATGTTTCAAAAATGAGATTCAAGCTCGCGATCTCATGATTTAACTACTTGAATAAATTTGAGTAGTACTCATAATTTCAAAATGTTCAGCTTTAAAGATATTTTAAGACATGTTTTCAACAAAAAATGAAAAAAGTTGCATAACTTATCGGTGTTGAAACCATGTAAATAAAGTAAGATCAAGCATTCAATTATTACTGTTATTTTCTTTTTCAACCATAAATCATCATGAAATTTGAACCTTCAATCACTTACTTGAGGGCAGCTATTCTACAATTTGGTGCTTGGTATCAAGCATTCATATTACATGTCTTATAATCAAGCAAAATTTCTGCAGGGATCATTAAAATTCTAAAACATTTTCGACGATTTGAGTTTGCGTTTACCTCTTCAAGAGATAAAGAAGATCGACATCAATGGAAAAGTTGGTTGCGCCATATGAGATGGAATGCATGAAGATGGTCATGTTAAAGCATGAAGAAACATTCAAACAACAGGTAATAATAACTCTATCAAAAATACCTTGTTAATTAATTAATTAGAAAACTCATAGTTTTTGTATCTTACTTAAGAAAAATAACTAGAGCAAAATTAAGTAATGTGTTTGACAATATTAATTAGTTTGATCTTTTTTCAAGGTATTTGAGCTTCATAGGCTATATCATACCCAAAGGATGCTAATGAAAAACATGCACAGAAGCATGCAGAATCAAGAAACTTGGAATTTGAAAAATGGTACGATAGGCTTCGAGTATAAAAATGATTACACTTTTAACAAGCCTCGAAAACAAGATCTAGTACATCCTACTAGTAATGAGTACAACGTTGATGGAAATGGAAGTCTTGAGATCGAAGATGAGTGTGAGATCGAACTCACGTTGGCCCCCACAAGTTATACTCGTAGGAAGACCAAACCCAAAACAAAACAGTTACATTCGGATTCTATAGCAAGCTTTTCATCTTCTTCAACGGGCTCGAGTCTTAAAAGCAGAGTTATAGTAGAGAATTTTGATAGATCAGTAAATCAGCCTCCGTGGCTTCGTCAAGTTCTAATTTGATCATCAAGTTTTATTGTTGGTTTGAAACTTAGTTTGCTTTTTATGTGTCTGTCTTTTCTTGTTGTTATTGTTCAATTTCCTCATGATTGTTAGTTTTTAGTATTAAATATAAAACCTCTAGTTTTCAAATTATTGAATCATATAAAGAAGTATATAGCTAGCTAACCCGAATATATCAATATTGGTTACGTTATGATTACCGTAAGAGCTAGAAAATTCAAATGGACAGAAAAAAAATATTATTTTGTTCTCTTCTATAATTGTGAATAAAATTTTAAAAATTTTCATTATTTATCCTTAAATTTTTTTTCTACCTAATTAAATTTTTTAGAAAAGAGACTAGTTAGTATTAAAAGGTCTCTAATTTGCACAAAAGATTGTAAACTGATTATGATCAATAATATTTTTTTTTTCTACCAGAGAATTGGCATATCCAAAATTAACTTAGAAGTTAGATGGTTTATAGTGTTGTTTGATATTTAGGTGTCATGTTATGTTGTTTTAGTACATATCATAACCCTACCATATTTATTAAAATCTTTGAAATAAGTACTTGTGTGATCAATGTATACATTAACTATCTGATCGTTAAAACAAATCACATGTTGTACAAAATATCCAGGGCCCAAGATTCGTTGCTGATTTAAAACCCATCCATTAATTCAACGTAGCTAGCTGGTCAATCTATTGTTAAAGAAACGTCAAAACATATATTTTCGTGCATCCTATACATTCTGGACCCATAAGTTTGTCGCTAAGATTCATGTTTCATTAAATAATGCGTATGGAGTTGGACTAGTTTTTAATTGCAAAAAAGACGCTCTCAATAAATAGAATAGAAACTTCAACTTAAGTAGTTAAGAAAATTGACTATGTTTTTTCTTCAGTAGCTATTTAATTGTTACAATGAGGATAACTAGTATTTTACCCCTGCGTTGTCTAATTAACGTAATAATTTATATATATAATTATAATTATAATTATAATTATATCCATGTCTTTATTAAAGTTAGATAATAATACATTTTATATACTCTCATAAAGAAAACTAAAACAATAGCAAACACATTGATTTCTCAATAAGATCAAAAGTTTTGATAACATGATGCACTTCCCTGAAAAACATCGCCGTGCCTGTAAACAAGGTGCTCTACATGGAAGTTTTTTGGCATTGTGTGTTTTTAGATACTATAAAATCAATCGAAGGCGTAGATCAAATACAACCAAAAGAGGAATAAAGGCAGCATCATTGCTTGATCGACAAGGTTAACCTATTCGGGAATCTCCAGATCTATACTTATTTTTGACTTCCCGAAGCATTTCATCGCTTACTACGCCCTTCTTCGTCTGCAGGTGCCTAGGTATACTAGGAAAGGGGAAAAAGAATAACTAAAAGTAGGAAAATTGGTCGTTATTTACTTTTCGGTCTAGTTAATAGCTCTAGGCAACTACCTAATGGACTAAAAAGAAACCCAAGAAAGAGTCTTCTTACAGGTTAGTTGATAGCGTAATAGTTAGGCACATCGCATGAGGAGAATAACAAGATCTATTGCATAATCCAAGTAAAAGTGAACATCGCGCTAATAAAAATCATCATCACGAGCAGTAGCTGAAACTGCCGCTAGATTTACCGGATCAACTTCTACCTACCCCACTTGGTCAAAGATGGTCGGGGGTCATTTTTTATCTTAATAATAGGTGGGAAAAATGAACAAAAATAAAGACGGAGGCCCGTCATCTGCTTGCGTTGTGGATCATCAATATCAACATTTAATCCATTATATTAAATAAATTAACTAAATCAATAAATAGAAAATTATAATGTCATTCTTATTAGAACGCTATAATAAACAGTATACTGTTCAATCTTTGTTCATCATAATCAACATAAGTATAAATAAACGTACTATAAATTGGATCATACATATTTAATTTAATGCTTTAATGCTTTAAATTATTAACTAATACCTTGTTATTAACTTGTATTCAACCCTTAATTCTTTATTTGTTAATGGAATAGAAATATGATAATTTGAAAATGGAGATAAGAAAACATAAATTTCATTAAATTATAGAAAGATGAACAACAAAATTATCAAAATGTATTACATTAGGCAAAAAGATAGAAAAGGACTGAAAACACTTAAAATGATTAAAATAACAATTCATCCATCTTTTTTCACCATTTCAAGGATCTCACTCTTCTTTTTGCTAGATTGATAGTGAACATCAACCATGTCATCAATTTCAAATACATGCCTCATATCTTGAATTCGATCTCGGCTCAGGAACAACCTTGAGCAAGTAGCATCCAAACCACAATGATTGTTGATCACTTCATTATTAAACTTCAACTTCTTATGAAATGATTCGGTCACAGAATGCTTCACAGCACAGAGTTCTTGCATCATTTCTGTATCCTATGCCCTCATGGAGTCCAGAAGGTTAATAACTTCTGTTTCCATGTTTTTCTTCTCGTCGTGAGTGGTATTTTGTTTTTTCGTTGGTTGAGAAGAAGTGTTAAGAGGCTCCATTAGAAGACTGTAAATGAACATATGGAAACAATTTAGAGACATGAAACAATTACTTCGAGGATTGAGTCGGAGTTGTAAATAAAATTACAAATATTAAAGGACCGAATAGAAAATTAGATAACTATTTGAAACTAATACTCAATAATTTAAAAATAAAACGTTTGAATTGGTGCTATAGAAAGTTGCAACATATGAAACGTTCTGATGAAGACTAATAGATACAAAAACGGTTATGTTACTAAAACCATATTAAACCAAATCAACACTAATAAATTCAAAAACGACTATATTATTAAAACTATAGTCAACCGATACACAAGCTAGCTGAGACATACACGTAATGACAGGAACTATAATTAAAACCAAACTTAAGAAAAATACATAAAACCCATTTCATTAATAAATTAAAAAAACACATACATAAGCTAAACTAAATACACTACAAAAGAAACATAAAATAACATAGTGATTTACTAAACAACATATCTCTAAAAAGAACTACCAAAAACTACCCTTATGATTACCATCCAACTCTTCATGACTAAAATATATTACTTAGTTACATTAACGACCAGAGTTGAGATCTTATGCTTCAGGTTTAAGACCGGACATAGACTACTCATTATAACCTTCACCGGGCAGACCACCCAAAACATCTTACAGTTGTAAAGAAACAAATGAAACAAGATATATATTGTATTAAAATAAGTTAACAGAGGGAACAAACATTTGTACGTTATTATCGGTTATGAAAGTAGGTGGATCCCAATTCTAGTGTGCAAGTTGAAGCAGGAGTTTCTGTCTTTTTATGAAATTCTCCCGAATCTAAAATTGAGAAAAACTATACTAAGTCATAAAAGAGAAAAATCCACAAAAAATTAGGGGCTAAACACATACCTCCAGCCTGAAAATCATTGGGTTATCTGTTTCGACACTGACAATTTCATTTTCAGAAGCATCGCCTCCCATTACACCAAGCACATCATTTCCTGGATGGTCAACTTCCTCCCCAGGTTCTGAAAGTTTATGTGTTTTCAACCATGTGAGTGTTTACACTGGACGCTAGTTTTCCAGTCTCCCAAAATACATCCTGTGTATAAAAAAACATAATGGTTAATACCTCATAAAAAGTAACATAAAAATATATTAAATGATAAAATATTTTACGTACATCAGCCACCTTGTTTTCTGCAGTGTCAACTTTCTGATCATCGCCATAATCTTTGTATGATTGAATGACCGATTTTTTTGAACCCTATACTCCCCTTCCAGGAAATGTATATACATCCTGTAAAATTAAAAGTATTTTTTTTTAGATAAGACTAAAGTATGTTGAAAAAAGTGATATATACACTTCCTTTAAAAATCTTATCAATAATGTACCATGATATAATAACTTACAGAATGCAGATCATCAACACATTCGACAAAATCAGCAGTTTCATTAACAACTTCATCCTGGTAAAAATAAAAAAATTGTAATTGTACAAAAATAATGCAGAATGTGTGACCACACATAAAAAACAACATAATACACAATGACAGCCACAACAAGCTAGTATTACTTCAGACACGTTGTTTTCTGCCTTGTTAATAGTTTCGGCATCTTCAGAAAGTTTGATTGCTTTGTGCACCGTAGTATTTGGGGCAACAGCTCGTTTCCAGGAATAGCATATACATCCTGTAAAGAAAGTATACAAAAGGTTAGAACACATATGACCATAAGATATATACAAATACAAAAACAAACATTCAGTGTCACAAATAAGCGTCAATTACAGGATGTATATCAATATCATCTTGGACGACATCCCACAAGACAATGTTTTGTGTTCAGCCTGCTCAAACAAAAACAAATAATTAATTGAGTCAGTAGAACATATAAGCATTAACTGTTAGATACGAAATTCTAGGACTTATAAGAGAGGAATTTAGGGCATTTTAATTTCGTTTAGTAAACAGAAAATATGAGGAAGAGAAGAATGTGAGGTGGACAAAGTAGGCACACGATAGTTTATATAAACGCCTGGCGGTTACCTACCATATAAGGACAACTTCGGATACAAATAGTTATTCAAATGACGTGCAATCAGGGATTGGATAATTTAGGAGTATACGGATCGCAACACAAAGATTGTGTAAGCTTACCAATCAAATAACAGGAACTAAGATATATAGACTTACCATAAAAATAGGAGATGTGAGAGCGGTTGGCAGCTCCCATATTAGAAAAAGCAACTGTCATAAAAATAATAGAAACCTCCCTATACCTGACGTCTAATATTTAAAGTTAACAGGATCCGATGTCAACGCAAAAAAGTAACTACCCAGATCAGTTAGACTACCCGACAACATATATATGTAAAATTTATTAAGGGTAAGTTAAGAAGTTAAGAAGAAGTATTTAAAAGAAACTTGTTATCATCTTCTTTTTCTTCTTCTTCTTCTTTTTTCATTCTTTTGAATAGAGAATACATTAATAATAATTTTGAGATACATAGAGTAAAAAGGAAGTATGAATGACAATTTAGCGAATTTGTAGTGAGGAGTATGATCTCCATGCTCGAACTTATTATTTAAATGAATCCCCCAAACGAGCCCCAATTCCCATCGGGGTCAAAAGTTCCCTTAAACTCAACTCATTCCCCATTTTATATCGATAATCCCTAAATCCGGTTCAAAATTTTAATATCATTAATGTTAATATTTCTAATTTCAATAACTACTTAATTGATATGATGATAAAGTAATTATATATATAAATATATAGAGTTAGTTTCTATTAAACTATCACAAATGATAAAATAAATATATGAAAAATTACTTAAAAGGTAAAATTGATTAATTATATAACAAAAGTATAAATATTAATTACAAAATAATATTAAAATATATCAAATATATTTCAAGCAATACAGGACGGGACGGAAATGTGAAACCCTAATCTCTATTTATTTCTCAAACCCTGCTCTAAACCGTATAAGTCATCCAAAACTCGATCTAAAAATTACGAAGTTTATTAAAGCACGTTGGATTCGGAAGTTTTTGCCATCCATAAAAGGAATGGGAAGAATATGACGTGATTTATTGAACTATAAACACTATCCCCCAATCTTAACCCTTTGCTCTCTATTTTTCAACTTTCGCCAACTGATCGTAAATGGTTATTATTGGAACAATTGTTGAAACTTTGAACCATAATAACATACATTTTTTTTTTAATTTTTTCTATAGGAAAACATATCCCTTTGCTGTAGTGGATACCAATTAAATATGATGATTTTTTAACTCATATGTGTATATAATACACAAAATGATCTCATTAATAATTTGGCTTTCATAAGGGTCTATTGCTTTGTCTATGATTTCTAACAAAAATATAATGCGCTATGCACATTAGAATCTACATTATTTAATGGAGTAATTAGACAGCCAAGTTTACTGCATAAGTTTTTAACAACAATCAATTAAAATTAAAATTTATATGATAATACACTAAAATTGGAAGAAAGTTAATTTTGAAGTCTTTAGTGATGGAATTTGATTACAAACGGTGCACAAACCACCCATACCTGTTTGCTAACATGTTCGTCTTGTTCTTACCTTTCTGTTCATAATTGACATGTCTCGTAACTCCTTACGGTTTAAAAGTTATGTCATATATTTATTAAGTTAAATTTTAATGATAGTGGTATGAATGAGAGTTTAATATATGTAGGGATATATTAGTAATTTCAACTAGTTTTTCAAAGAATAATAATAACGCTAGAGGTAAAGTAGTAATTTATCTCTTAAATAACACCTAAAATGTTTTATACATTAGTATAAATATAAACAAGTTTTAATTAATTAGAATTAAATATTATACGCTCATTACTTTATAATTTAGTAATGATATTATTAATGAGATATTAATACATATACAAATATGTTAGTAATTTTTAAATAAATTTTCAAGTGGTAGATTTGTAAATGACTCTCTTAAAAAGACATCACAGAAAAGCATTATATATTACTGTAGATGTACATCATGTAAAAGTGTGTTTTACAACATGACATGAAGTTTATACATATACGATTGGAAATGTATTGATGCATAGATTAACTTCATATCAAGATACTGAATGCCTTCTATCTTTATCAGGTTTATTTCTGCCTCTTGTACTTGAAGGCGAAAATCCATCAGCATGAAGAAATGGTGTTATTTTCCCAAGTTTTTTCGTCACCGAACTTATCAACGATTTTTTGGGCAATAGTGGCTTACCGGGCAAAGGTGGCTTACCAGCAACAACAGTGGGTCCACTTGGTTTATTAGCAGTTGATCGCTCAATCTCTTTTAATCTTGTTCTCATCTTGACAAGCTCAAATTTGAGTTCTTGGTTTTCTTTTTTTAAGCTTGAGATTTCATCTGATAGTGAGCTTTGAGATTTACGTGTAACCTGTGAACTTACATGATCAGGGGTATTGATCGGGCTACTACCATCCATTGTTTCTCGTAAATGTTGTTGTTTGTAGTAAAGAACTTGAACTACAGTTTGAACTGGAAGCCTTTAATTTTGGATTGCGTGGGTACGGGCTTCACGTGATAGCTTTTGACAGTCCATTTAACTGCAAACTTTCTTTCTGTCCATGTCACTTAAAGCTGGATGTGCCTGATACATAAACCGGGTTAGAAGTAGCCTGTTACATAATCAACTATTTATAACCTCCGAAACTCTGATTTCAAACAAAAGTAAAATTGGATCATTATTATTGTAACAGTTTTTAACAATCATATCTTCTGTGTGAATTATCTTTATAATAATAAGTAGGATTGGAAAACTATGCTATTGGGCCAACCTGACCCGACCCCTTTTAAAGCATCTTAATTCTTTTACCCGTTTCTACTAGTATCTCCTATCAGTTAATGGGACAGATAATCACATTTCATTTTTCCCGAATCACATGTGTGAGACTCATTAACAGTTGATATCATTGAACTACAATGCTCATCCAGTGTATTAGTACGGGACAGCCCGCACAATCATATCTTTATCTTTATGTCATATAAAAGACACTCACAAAATGAAAAGTCTGCATCATAAATAAATATGACAATTAATACAAAAAGGATATCATACCTTCAAGTAGATATCAATGGCTCTATATATTCCATCCTCTGTCACACGTACTTCCACCGGAATAGATTCAGCAAAATTTATAAATTTTGAAACCATCAAATTCCGATCAGAAGCTATTTTAGCAAGAAAGCTTTCCGTTAGCTTACCAACATTCTCATTGTCACTTTGTGCGGAAGAAACATAGTCTATACCACACAACTCCATAGAAGTATTTTCAATACAATTGATCATCATTTGTTGCACTGTATCAACATCAAACAACGTATCACCGTCAAAGCAAAAAGATGGAATCAATATATCATCTAAAACCGCCTGCCCAAGTTGCAGCCCCATTCTTTTCTCTAAATGAATCCTGCATGCAACCGTTGTGTCTAGATATTTGGCAGCTCGAAGCAGCATTGAAAGCTTATTGATATTGCATTCTTTTCTCTTGGCAAAAGGCCAACTATTGTTTCTAAAATTTTCCTATTTTCGTGTTCTTGTTTTGGGTCAAGATTTTTCTTGGGTGGTTTCCCAATGATTTCCTGTTTCATAAATAGACATGTGTACAAGATTACATGCTAATTACTTTTGGGTGTATTCAAGAAGACAAGAACATTAGATTATAGTAAACAATGAACAGTGAGCCAGACATTCATATTTTTCGTTAAGAGAATATGATAGATGAAGTTTAGAATAATTGTACTTGGATGGTAAGTACAAACTAGCCACCATTACATGTGAGGACAAGCAATTATTTATGAACAAATTGTGGAATTGTATATGCCAAAGTACAAATCAGGGAATGGGTCGAATGGGTCAAAAGTGACCCATGGTCAATTTAAAAGCTTACAATCTCTTAAATCAATTTAGTTAAAAAGAATTAGATCAGGCACATTTAACTATTTATTAGACACATCATGAAAATGACACATTTAACTATTTATTAACTATTTTGACACAATACTTAAAAATTTAAAATGAGCCATTTTGACCCAAACACATACCAGCCCATTCTCCAACCCTCCAGACTCACCCATTTTGTCACCTCAAATGCTAGCTAGGGATCTTACCAGACCTCGAAGACATTTTTGAGCGTAAAGCATTAGAACTGAACCAAGTGCAAATTTTTTAAATCCCCTTGAGACCAGTGCAAGAAGAACTCTTTTGAAGATATCAATGCTGAGAACAATTAAGTCTTCAGCCCACCAGTCAACGACAGAAACTTGACTTTCTTCAGTGACCATGAGTGTTATACTGTCTATACATCGATCGATCAATTTTACCTTTTCAGATATTGGTAAGAAATTTCCTGATGATTGCAAAACTGAAACTGCACCAGACAAGTTTTTAAACCCAGTTTCACTTAAATAGGCCTCGGTTACTGATACCAAGTTTCCAGTTGAATATTCTTCTGTCATTTCAAGGTATTCCGCCACACATCTTTCCATTGCAATGTTTTCTGTCGATAATTCGATATTTGTTTTGTAACAAAATCTTGCAGCAAGTTCAAACCCTTCAGGCCCTCCTGGAATTTCAGGAATTTGCACTCTTGAAAGATCAGCAAGTTTTGAGTCTGATAACATTTTCTTTATATAACCACATTTTGAGACTAAAGGAAGCTGCACCCAGTAAATGATCCAAGTTTTAGTAATATATCAACAGGGTCCACATAATAAAAATGTAAACTTTTTATTGATGTGTCAAATCTATAACCAAATTGAAGTGTTAGTTACAAGAAAGAACCCTCTGAAACAAGCACCAAATGATTGTGTGATTTATTTATATTAGAATCAGATCAGAATACTAGTTATAAGAAAAGCATACAAAACGTGTACCTTGTGTATTGAAAAAGTAACACTTCCTACACAAACTGTAACATCACTTGGGATCTCTTGGGCGAAAATCCTGAAATTGTCAGAAAAAATATAACGTCTTTAAAGATCTTTATCTATGTCTTCTCATCATTTTAAACTAGCCTTGAAATTTTTTGGATCAATAATTAACAAACCATAATAGATACAGAGGAAAAGAACAACATTTACATGGTTAAGCAATTGGATTTTTATTATATTTTGTATATTCTCATTAGAATATTCTAACAAATAACGAAGATGGCCGTCGTGATGCCCAAAAACAAATCATACGCTAAACGGATAAAACAGTAAGATAAAGAAGAGTGAAACCAAACCAGTCACTAATTCTCTTCATGGCATCAGAAGTAAGATCCTTTTTTGTAGTAGCAAGTTCAAGTGTTGTGGGCATCTCAATTCTATTTTTATGAACATCCACCATGGTAATGCTTTAACAATATCGATCAACCAGCTAAATCATGTCCTACACTTCTCTGCATATAGCAAAAAACAATAATCCTTAGTTTTAGAAGTATGCATACTACAGTAAGCGGTCCAGTTACAGATGTTTTTGGTTCAAAACAACCATTGTATTTAGTAACATACCCATAATGGGTTTCGACATTAGGCCAAAAAGAGCAAGATGTAGGGGTAAAAGAATCTTTTCAAGAAGTTTTTAAGATTAGGATTGTGGTATTTGTGAAAGGGGGGGGGGGGGGGTTGTAAAATGGTTTTGAACAGTTTGGCCAAAGATTGGAACTTGGCAGTTTCTCAAAGAGGCATATTTTTATATCAATCACATAATGCTCATCTTTTACACTATGATATAAGCACACTCAAAATCACATTATGTTCGTCAAAATGTGAACAGAGTTGGTTAGCCAAGCCCACAAAAACATTGAATCATTGTGGATAGGTAAGCCTTGTTGTTGATGATGATTCTTGGCCAAACTAATGGGTAAAAGAAAAGTGAATTGGATATTAGAATGTACTAAGTAAGGTGATAGGTGCATTTGGTCCCTTCTATACGGTGGTGGTGATGAAGCCAATTCCAACATTTTCTTTTCTTTTTCCCAAACTAACTATTATATAGAATATGAAATTAAATTTACTGGGCTTGATACACTTAGTAATCCCAAGAAATCACCACCCTAAAAACAGCCCAGCCCATAAATCCAAAAATCTAAACACCATGACATCCATCTTCATTGTTTGTAGACACAAAAATACACGCTAAAACACTAGGAAAACCTCCATCATCGTCAAAAAATTGTAGTAACCAATCATTGTTTGTAGAAACAAAAATACACGCCTATCTCCTAAATATACTCAACTTTTGGTAACTAATCCTTTGAGTAAAGAGGTCAAAAAATTGCCACCACTTGGACCCCGTTACAGCAATTGGAGGGACAAATTTTGTTGGGGTTTTGGTTACGATTCATCCAAAGATGATTACAAGGTTGTACAAGGGTTGATGATACGTGATAAGCCGTGTACACGTTTTCACGTGTTAACATTGAAATCAAGTGCTAGGAAATTTATAGGAGAAATGAATTATACGTACATTGGTACTAGAAATGGTGTCCTAGGTGATGGGGTGCTTTACTGGTTTACGAGAAGGAAGAAGAAAAAAGTAATTATTTCTCTAGACTTACGTCAAGACGAGTTTAAAGAAATCCCCCAACCAGATGATGATCATTATTTAAATGCATGTAATGAACATCTTGGACTTGTATTTATACAAGGATGTATGTGCATATATTATGATCATTGGTCCCAGGCGCATACCCAAATCGTGGTCAAGTGTCTAACTTTAAGAAATGGGTGATGAAAGAAAACATTTCTTTGGAAATGTTTCTGTGTAATGATGATTCTGAGATGAAGTATGATTTTGTACACTGCTTGAGAATGCCGGGGGATGATATTATGTATGATAATGGTCGTCATGGTATATACTTGTCCACGACTTCAGAATATGTTCGTGTCCCTGTATTTGTACAGAGCCTTGTATCTCCCCATGTTATTAATTATGAAAGACCAATGCAGACCAAGAATATTGGTAAACCGAGCTAGAAAAAGAAAAAGAATAACATCACGAGTGCTAAAGCAGATTCTAATTACTTTGTCATCTCAAAGTTCTTTCCTTTCTTGCGTAGTACACTCGAGAGAAGAGAAAGAAGCAGCCAAAGAGGAATACTAAGGTAGGTTTTAATTATGTTGTACATAGCAATAGACTGCATTTTCATTTTATTTTAACACACCTAACCCACACATTTTGTCTCCACGGCTAGGCCAAAGGTCCTTTGGTGTATATAGACTTTAGATTTAATTGTGTTTCTTATACATGACTCGATGTGTATGTATGTATGATACTTATGGAATTTGTTTTCGCATTGACCTGATTGTGGATTCATTGTATATTTGTCATGTATTGTCTTCTTTTTCTTTATTAATGGATTAGTTCTTCAGGCTTACACCATTGTAAATTGAACATTGCTTTGATTTGATACACTTCTCTTAAAAGCAAAGTAATGTTATAACTAATACAGACTTTACACGGCTCTTAGTTCTGAGTTTTTAATTGCCAATGCAAAGATCTCAAGAACATGAGGTCCTTTGCCATGCTGTTTCTTTTCAGGTATAATTAAGCGTCTTAATCTCACAAAGTCTCTCCTATACACGTTCTAAGGTGAGTGGAATGTTTGACATCTAATCACTAGTATTACATCTTTATCAAGCATGTCGAGTCAATGTTTAGAAACTTTCAAACTGATAAATAATTGTGCTCACATCAATATAATTAAAAGCAAGGATACGTACCAAGTTGCTGTGCGGGTTGTTAGCAAGAAAAGTCTTTGCAGTGGAGTTAATACCAATCCATAAATAAAATAAAAGAATGCAGATCAAGTAACAGATATAAGTGTTTACAACAACATAATATTATCAATGGCTTTTACGTAATTAGCAGCAATATCACTTTGCGTAGCTCATCTACGTATTAACATATATGTCTGCATCTTTCAAGAGTCAAAAAATCTAATCCCATTAATGCAAAACGGGACCATCTATAACTCATATAAGTTTCTATGATCCAAGAGAAAAAGCACAAGCAGTAGCAACTTCATATGTGCTGCATTATCTGCAGATACAAACATTAGTGATTAAACATTCATACAAATAGTTACAACTACATTGACGCTCACACAGGTTTAATGTAGGGTAAGGAAGTATTCTGAATCATGCTTGTATTATGTATCACCAAAAGATAAAGAAGAGCGAAAGCAAACCAGTCACTTGTTCTCTTTATGGCATCAAAAGTAAGATCCTATTTTGTTGTAGCAAGTGCAAGTTTGGTGGGCATCTCAGGTCTCTCTTTATGAACATCCACCATGGTGATGCTTTAACAATATCGATCAACTCCTAAATCATGCCCTACACATCACAACATATAGCAAAATACAATATTCCTTGGCTTTGCAGAAATATGCACACTTCACTGAGTGGTCCAGTTAGCGATGTATTGCTAAATGCCCGTAACGGGTATCAATCACATATGATAATGCTCATCTTTTGCACTATGATATGAGTACACTCAAATTCCCACATTGTTTGTCAACACTGTGAATAGAGTTGGTTAGCCAAGCCTGCAAAAACATCGATATGCTTTGGTAAAGAGATCATTCGGTTTTCTAAAAATAAAAGGGTTTAGTGCAGGGAATGTACCCAACTATAGCGTGATATCTATTATATGTACCCAACTAAAATTCGCTCTATTGTGTGTACTTAACCCGAAAAAATGTGCATTTGATGTGATGTACCGGCTAGCAAATCTATGTTACCGGTTTCATGCCACGTAAGCATACATATGGCTCAACACGTGAGCGGTACATACAATAGACTTCGAACAATAGTTGGGTACAGACAATATATTCGAACAGTACTTGTCTGTTGTGAACCACAATCTTAGCCGGAAACCTACAACTTCGGGCCGGCCATCATAAACCACCAACATCTTCACTTCACTTTTCCACACTTCGTCCTCCAACCCAAACAACTATTGTGGTTCACGGAAGAACTGGATGAATACAAATTGGGAGGTAATATAATAAAAAGAAAGTGTGGTAAGACGAGTAAACCAATGATAGCTTTTGTTGTGTTGAAAAAAAGAAAGATTAACAAACAAAACATATGCATTCTTTATTTATGGCCGATTTTTTTTTTGTTACTTTATATTTAGTTGTATCTCGTTTCTAAGTTGTGAACTTGTGAGTTGTGATTACTTGAATTTGTCTTCTTGGACAAAGGATCTAAAGAGTTTTTAGTATTTTGAAAAGGCAAACATAAAATAAATCAAATACGTAGGCACTGTTGCTAGTTTAGGACATGTAAATGGTATATTCTGGAAAGTTCAATTTAAGCAGGCAATAATAGCTATGAATTTTATGATAGAAAGTAACTGAGGCGCCCCTTATTACCGGAAGATTTTATTATTTTTAATAGTTTTCTAGAGTTGTTACCTGTAATTAAACAGGAAATGAATTTGCTCTGTTTCATATTCACTAATAGTGACTAGAACATTTATGCGCAACAACACGCATATAAAAAGCGGGGGCAAGGCCTTGAAGGTGTTATTTTTACACTAGAACCCCACCTGCAAATATAGAACGTTCAAGTTGTTGATCCAGTACACGGTATGAGTAAGTATACAAGTGTTCATTTTTTTATTGCATTTGAACCGTTGCTTCAATATGATGATTGATAATATGCTTTGTTCCAGTCATCTTTTTAAGTCTGGAATAAGGTATCAAGCAGATGGTGCTATAGTGATCAACTCATTTTTTTAGGAGTGAGCTGACTAGGGTTGTACTTCATCCATAACAGGTAAAGTAATAACAATAAGAAAAGAAGCAGCATTTTCTGAAAATGGAAACTGCAGCGAGAAGGGTGTGGAAAAGGGAAGTGAAGACGGTGGTGGTCTATGATTGTGGTTCATGACAGACAGCTAATGTTCGAATATATTGCAGATTTTCAATTATTGCTTGAAGTCTAATGTATATATCACTGACGTGTTGCGCCATGTGTATGCTTACGTGACATGAAACCGATGATATGGATTTGCTAGCCGGTACATCACATCAAATGCACCTTTTTCGTGTTGGATACACACAATAGAGCGAATTTTAGTTGGGAACATACAATAAAATACAAAAAAGCATCGTGACTTCAAAGAGAGGGTGAATTGGTGATTAAGAAATGAGAAACTCGTATTCAAGTCCTTTAGTGTTATTTGGTTTTATTATCTACATTTTCAAATCTTTTATACTTTCTCTATCCCAATTTAAATGTCCAATTTACTATTTTTGTTTGTTCCAAAAAATCATTCACTTGCAAAAAATAATTACAAAAAATTCTTAAATTCTTAAATTCTTTAAATTCCTTTATTTATTACTCTCGTTAACTTATTTTTTAAAATATTTTTAGTTAAACTTGCCTTTGATATAAGGGTAAAATTGATATTTCATTAAAATTGTCGTAAATTCAATATTTTTAAGGGATATTATTTTTGAGATGAATAGAGTAGTAAACAAAAATTATAATTTTCATTTTCACAGGAATATGTTAAATGCTTTGTTATAAATTTTGTTGATAAGCGTACAATGATTAATTTTCTTTATAAAACTATATAAGTCTATACAGAAACAATATGAAGAAACTAAATTTATTGGGCCTGATAAATAAAGTAAGCCCAATAATTTCATCAGCCTAAAAACAGCCCAGACGATAAATCCATAAATCATCAACCCATTACATTCAACATCCTGACTGTATTATACTATTATATATGTACACAAACTAAAACCTTATCCTACTCCCAAAACCCCAAGAAAATCTCCATCATCAATCAATCACCATGTTTCCCCAAAAACTTCACAAATTAATCTTTCAACAATCTTGATTTCTCATTAAACCCTAATTCAAAACTCAAACCCCAACAAATGGAGCTTTCTTCTCCATTAAAACCCTCAAATTCAGCCATCTTTCATCACTCCCATGAGCTCTCTTTCTCATCTTCGATTTCACCATTTCCAGTTAAAACCCACTTTCAAAATCTCAAATTTCGAAAACCCTTTTCACTAAACCCTAAAAATTTCTCTGCAATCGATTCCCAAGAAAAACAAGAAGAACAACAACTTCCCCAAAACAGCCCACAAAGACTACTCAAAGAACTCTCACAAAGAAAGAAATTTGTTTCCCCAAATAAAAGGGTACCCCCAAAAAGATTTATCCTAAAACCCCCATTAGATGATGCTAAATTAGCTCAAAGATTCCTTAACAGCCCACAGTTATCACTAAAGCAGTTTCCTTTATTGAGTTCTTGTTTACCATCAATGAAATTAAACAATGCTGATAAAACATGGATTGATGAGTATTTACTTGAAGCAAAACAAGCACTTGGGTACCCTTTAGAACCATCTGAAAATTATGGAAATGATGATAATCCAGCTAAGCAATTTGATACGTTGTTGTATTTGGCATTTGGGCATCCGCATTGCGAGAGAACGAATACGAGACATGTTCGGTCTGGGCATTCGAGGTTAGGGTTTTTGGGTCAATATGTTCTTGAATTGGCAATGGCTGAGTTTTTCTTGCAAAGGTATCCGAGAGAATCACCGGGTCCTATGAGGGAAAGAGTGTATGCTTTGATTGGCAAGAGGTTTTTGCCTAAATGGGTTAAAGCAGCTAGCTTGCATAACTTGATTTTTCAATATGATGACATGGATAAGCTTATTAGAAAAGAACGAGAACCTCCTGTAAAGTAAGTTATTATTCATTTCGATCTTCATATATTATGTATGTCTCAAGTTTATCATATTGAATTGTATACTAAAACACTTACACAATTGGGCTTTGGTCTTTAGATAGGAATAGGATGCTTTAAAGTTTGAGCAGGCCGATTCTATCTTATGTCCACTTTAATCTATTTTTTGTTATTATGATTCATGAATCATTTGGGAGTTTAACTTAAATTGGAAAAGGTTTCTCGAGAAGTAGATTGATGCTGTTGAGAGTACCTTTTCTAGTTTTGAATGTTGGTGAAGTAACCTTGAATTCGAAATTAATCTCTTGACGGAAAGAAGATTGCTTTGGAAGCGACAACTTTGATGAATTTATCTTTGATTATAATTGGATTTAGAATTTGATTCCAGTGTTCTTGAGATGAAATTTGGAGGTGTCATCTTTAATCAGGGGATTATAATTCTTATTATATATTATTGAGTTGAAAAGTAAAATTTTGATCATACTAAGATAATCTTGATAACCAACTATTTATGTAGCAATGTTTTGAATATTAGTAGATTTTTTAATCTCTACTCTGGTGCTTATAGATGAATATCATAATTGGACTTAATCTTGACATCCAAAATTGATGACATAACAGCCGAAATTAGAATAAAAGATCTCTGTTTCTCATGTAGAAGTTAATCTTTTATGCCCTTTTAAAAATGATACTATAATAGTTTGAGTCATGCTAAATTGTGCCTAAAATATATTTCTAATCCGTACACATGGATCTCACGTATTATCTCTCTTTTTTTTCCACCAATCATTCTACCATATTCACCAATCAAATCTTTAGGCACACTTTTAGGCATACATTTTTAGGCACATGAAGCATTTTTCTAATAGTTTACTTGCCCGGAATTTGTTCGAAAGATGGAGATAAAGATCTTAGTTTCTGTTTAGGTCTTGCTCGTGTGTAGTAAATCATTAACGGATGATATTTTAGATATTTCCTATGATAATATTTCATTTAAACTGTGTGCCTGGGTAAATGCTGCTTTTATATTAGGATAGAGAACATTATTACATCTTATTATGATTTTTTATTTGTGCTAAGTGACAAATTTGCTCTAAAATTGCATCTATGTTGTATTTTATTGGCAGGTCTGTGGTTTGGGCTTTGTTTGGTGCAATATATCTGTGTTTTGGTATGCCCGAAGTTTATCGTGTTCTGTTTGAAGTATTTGGAATGGACCCTGAAGATGAAGAGTGCCAGCCTAAATTGAGAAGACAACTTGAAGATGTTGACTATGTTTCTGCTGAATTTGAAGGAAAAAAGCTCAGTTGGCAAGAAGTCGCTGCGTACAAGGCAAGCTCTAATAAACTTTATGATTATACCATCTTTTAGTACAGGTGGCAAAATGGACAAGTTGGGACGTTGGGTGGGCTGCGTGACTGACTGACTGGTCATCATAGGTCAAGTTGGGTTCACAAAACGTTCCATCTCCAACTAATTATTTTATTATTAACCTAGTGATTTTTATAAAGTGATTTTGGAGGTTTTTATGCAAAACTCTCTATCTCTCCTTTGGGGGATTTGACCTGCTTGATCCATTCCCCTTTTAGCTAGTTTCGTTAATTCTACTCATTTGACCTGTAAAATATACGGAATAACACGTAACCTAAATCTCCACCTCTAAAGTCTAAAACTCTAGTTGATGATAAATTTACTCCCCCGGTTAAGAGACAAAGACAAGTGGTTTAATATTTGGTAAATTGGACATATTTTCATTTTCGAATGGGTAGATGATTTCTTTTAATTTAAAAAATATGCTCCAAGCTTCTAATGAAATTACCATCAGCTGGACTGATTTTCACAAATGTTCCTTTTACTGAACTAAATTCACCTTTATCAAATAAAAACTTATAAAATACATGATGTGACGTTAGAAGTCTTAGAATGTCTTCTGTTTGTACTGGAAGGAGTTAGAATTCTTGTTCTTATAAGTTCAAATTGAAGTTTAGAAACCGTAACTTTCTGTTTAGAGAAGAGTGAACCTTTGACTTTTTGGTCAAATGGACTGATTTTTTTACTTTAAATTACGAAGACATTCTAGTTTGTATTTCATTAGACCTCAATAGTCTATGTGTACCTTCTTGTTGAAATGTATCCCCGACTTCTTGTATTTATGAGTTTTAATGAACTTTCTTATTTCATTTTTCTTCAATCAAGGGAAGAAAATTTACTCTTTGACTCCTCAGTTACTAATATCATCTTCATATTGATATATCACTTCTATAATTCTACAAAGTTACAAAATATTTATATTTTCCTTATTACATTTTGCAGCCTCCTGAAGACGCCCTTTTCGCTCACCCAAGACTTTTCCGTGCTTGTGTGCCACCAGGGATGCATAGGTTCCGAGGAAACATATGGGATTATGACTCTAGACCTCAAGTTATGAATACATTAGGATATCCGTTACATATTAAAGATAGAATCCCAGAAATTACCAATGCTAGAAACATAGAACTCGGCCTTGGGCTACAGGTGAAGTTATCATTTTATATTTTCTCTTTGCTCATTAAATGTTTTTAGTATGCATTCATCTCATTCTTACTTGAAATGCAGCTTGCCTTCTTGCACCCATCAAAGCACAAGTTTGAGCATCCTCGGTTTTGCTTTGAAAGACTAGAATACGTTGGCCAAAAGATTCAGGTAAGCTTTTCATGCAGCAACTTTAAGCTTTGAGATGGAATCTTGGTCTGTGATCAGTTTTAATGTCTGGATAAATTATATTGTCTTTGATGATTTAGGAGTTAAATAATTTGTTTCATACCATTAGTCCATTAGCTACAAAAGTGATTATTATAGGGTAAAATTAAATTATTTATATACCCCTTTCCGAAACCAAGTTTGAGAATTTGATTTCCTTTTACATAATGTCTCTACTTTTGAATAAGCAAGTCCATTTTGGTCTTTTATCTGTTAGTTTCTTATCAAAATCTAAAACAGTCAAACACACTAATCCAAAACATCCCTTAAGAATGTTTACATGATGAAAATGTATGCAACCTAACCAATGTTCAACTTTGCAGGACCTTGTAATGGCCGAGAGGCTGCTTATAAAGCATATAGATGCTCCAGGAAGATGGTTGCAGGAGAAACACCGACGAGTTCTTTTAAACAAGTTTTGTGGCAAGTACCTGAGGGAAAAACACCTCCACCGATTCATTATTTACAGTGAGGAAGTTCAAGATTCATTTGAGCACAACCGTAGGCTCAGGAACCCAGCCACCACCTCTGTCCAACAAGCCATTCATGGACTTTCGTACACTGTCTATGGCAAGCCAGATGTTAGACGTCTTATGTTTGAAGTTTTTGACTTTGAACAAACTCAACCTAAAGCTGTATGACCAGTGGATCAACCAACCCATATCTTACATTACATCTTGTGTTGTTACATGTAGATTTGTTTTTCTTCTTTTCAACGGATGTTACATCATGTAGATTAATGTATCATCTTTTTCTCTTGTCGGACAAAATAATTATATGAATTGTACAAGTAGAGAAGAGAAGGTATTCATGTGTGGGGTCCACATACATCGAGGGCAAAATAGAAATCTGGATATTAACTTGATGGAGACTTAAAAAATGAGATATTAACATTCATTATAACAGATGAGTCATTATATATTTATGAATGTTATGTTATAATGTTCTTTCACTGTATAGTAAAATATATAAGTTTCCATGATGATAGTTTAATGGTGGGGGACATGCAACATAAATGCGAAGGTTATGAGTTCAATTTTCATTTTCTTTTAATTATGAGTTACGCGATTTACCTTTCTCATATTGGTTGTGGGACCGGTCGGTGAGAGGCCGCTAAAGGGTTGGTTTTACCCTTTTTTTATAATAACATATGTAAGTTAATATTCATTATAAGTTAATGCTTAAGAATATTAAGTTGTAGTTTTGATTAAAATTCATCTCAAATTAATGTTAGCATCATCAATTTCGTTCAACGAGTTACCTTTTAAGTATATTTCAATTGATTTCTAAAAGTTTCTAGTTTTATTTTAATGAAGTTGATGGCTTTTACTTTATTCGTTTGTTATTTATTTCAAGTTATTTACAAGTTTTGTCATCACGTTGACTTTTTGTTGACTATATTAAATGGGTGGTTGATATCAGCTTCTCTCCTTTCCTCACTTTTCAGACTTCCGCAAGGATCTCCTATATATATATATATATATGATATTTAAAATTTTATGTCAAATATACCTACATATGTAAATAAACTCAATTTGTATGTATGATACGTCTGCTATTTCCCTATAAATTGACCTAATTGTGCATTAATAGTATTTTTTCATTTATCAAATTCTTGTTATCGTAATTCTTTATAAATCATTTTCACTTTTTCCTTACTAATTTACTGGTGGAAGATCAAAAATGATTATTTTGCCCCTTTCATTTTTAATATTTTCATTTGATAACTAGGATATTATGTCAATTCTCATAATAAAATAATTGTACATTAAATATGACCATAAAGATTTAAAATTTACCATAATTCTTTTGATTTTATTTTTTCACAATGAATCCACATTATGTGTATACATTTTTTAATAAAATAAAATTAAAATTATATATTATTTAGTTTCTTAATTATCTTGATGTCAACAGAAATATCATTAAAAACTATTTTTTGCTACATTATGCGGACACCCTACTAATTATTTATTTATGGACGAGTTCTTAAGAGATACATCATTAAACATTTCTTTGAGTTGATGTAGTTCTCTCAAAGCAATGTTCTAATACTTTACAAGGCTTTTATTTGTGAGTTTTGTTTGATTGCTAATAGAAAATACTCATTGTATAGTAGATAATGAAGATGTAATGCAACGTAACAAATATATTTTGTAGTAATAGCTTGATTATAACATTTTTTACAAATAATTTTTGAAAGCATTTCAGTTTCTTAATTCGCTAATCATAATTAACAAATAACCAATTAACTCAAAATTGAATGACTAATTAAAGCAAATAATAACATTATGTTATCATTACATAAAGAAACTCATATACGGTAACGTCGAGGATCTATCAACAAATGAAACACTAAATCACGTTTAACATAAGTGACATCAATATATTTGTAAATGAGTCGTTTGCACCAATGAAGGTTTTTTTTTCGTGGGCACTGTAGACCTTTTAGGTTAGTATAGTTAGTTAACAATAAAATACGATCTTCACTTTTTGTTATAAACTCTATTATTTGAGTTCTAGGGTCGTGTTTACAAACGGCAGCGTGCAAGTAACTATATATTTTTACATATATAAGTAATCATTTATATTTTACTATAATAAGGACTATCCGATCTTTATTTATTCAATTTTAATTTATAAATGTCATATCATGATTTATTAATAAATGAAATATATTATTATGTCCTATTGTTTTGCATAAGATACCATCTCACAAATATAATTTGTAAAAAATTACACATTACGCTCGTTATAATTAAATGCGTTTACAATTAATTTTCATAGTACAACCTTATTTTGCATGAGTAACACATTCCAAATTGTAGCCGAAGGTTAATATTAAGCGTATTTTAGCTCTATGTATACACACGGTTAATTCTAAGATAAAGACAATTATTTAAACAGTTATATAATAATTCATGAATTCTTGTGCAGTGGGTCGATTTTTCCTCTCGGCTTGCCTTGGTGATTCTACCTCACATGATCGATAGATGGGTTTGGTCTTTGGAAGGTTCGGGTAAATTCACAGTTGCTTCGGTTCAGAAATTGGTGGATGAGAGTACCTTGCCTTTGATTACGCCTCCTACAAGATGGGTGAAAGAGATGCCAATAAAAATTAATGTTTTTGTTTGGGGGCTTAGCATGGATAAAGTACCAACTAGATTAAATTTGTCTCACAAAGGAATGGAAGTCAATTCCGTTGTGTGTCCTATTTGTAGTGTAGGGGTGGAATAAGTGGCTCATCTCTTCTTTTCTTGTTCCATGGCTATTGATTTGCTAAGCAAGGTGTTTGTATGGTGGGGGATCGATGCTCCTATTATTTCTTCTTATAAAGAATGGTTAGCTTGGTTTGTAGATCTTCATGAGGTCGAAAGCTAAAATTATTTTGGAAGGAGTCTATTATGTTATGTGGTGGAAGATTTAGAGATACTGGAATAACCTTCTCTTTAGTGACACAGTTCCTAAAAAGGCGATGATTTTTGATAACATAGTGGCGTTAGCCCATAATTGGTGTTCAAATAGGCGGAAAAATCAAATTAATTAGGTAGGGTGGTTGCAAAATCCTTTGATTACTATTATTTAACTTGTAATTTCGCTTTCTAGCTTCTTGCTAGAAGTGTGTTGTTAATAAAATTCGTCGTTCCAAAAAAATAAAAAATGAATTCTTGTAATATTTTTACTGTATAAATAATTACTTGAGTTTAATTATGGATAGATATTAACAGTTGACAATACAATTACAATTGATTGAATTGTTTTTTAATAATTTGACGTATGCGATTTTATTTTATATTAAATAAAATTAGAGAATAAACATAATTTCAAATATATTTATTATAAGTTAAAATTATATGTCAATTTTTAAATATATTTATAACCTCAATTTTCTATAATATATTTATTTTTTCATATTTATTATGATCTCTACGATACTTAAAATTATATGTCAATTTTATCTACATATGCAAATGACTCGAGTTGAATGTACGATGTGCTATTTCCTTTAAATTGACATGATTGTGCATACATTATATATATATATATATATTTCATTTATCATATTCTTGTTACTATTTATTAATAGAAGAGTTCTTAAGGGATACATGATTAAATATTTCTCGGAGTTAATGCAATTCTCTCAAAACAATGTTCTAATACTTCATACGGATCTTATTTATGAGTTTCGTTTGATTGCTAATAAAAAACCTCTCGAGTACATAAAGATAGTTGTTTCTTTTAATGTATACTTGAGCATCTACATCTTGTTTAACCTCTAGTTATGATCATTGAGTTTATTAATCACAATTATTATTATTTTCTTGAAGACTTTAAATAGTATTTATTCTTTATTTTAGTTCTAAATATATTTGAAGTTATTTATGGTATTAATTTTATTTTGCAATTAATTAAATAAGTATATTAAAATTTAAATTGATATAAAAATTGAGTTTTTTTAGTTGAGTTCGAGTCATACTGAAATATTTTAGACTCGAACTCGATTATTTATCATAAAAACTCATCAAACAATCAAATTAAATTTATATTTATTTTGGAGGAGTTAAAAGACGAACCCCCTCAAATAACATCTTTTCATCGTTAAGTTATAAGTTTTCTGCCCATCTACGCTCGACTACCTTTTCAAATACTCGACTTTTCAAAAAACTAAATATTTATCGACATGTCCAATTGGCTCAAAATGGCTGCTACTTAACGAATAACTTGTAATACTTGTGATCAAGAAATGGGTTTTCTTGCTTTGGCAGTGGCATCACTACTATCACATGTACCATGACTCACCACCACAACACTTTTCCCCCCTCTTTTCATTAACTACTAGTCTACTACAATTATTCTTCACTCTCTGTTTTTCATCTTCTCGCCGGCGTTCACCGCAGCCGCCGTTAACGTCCACCATCCCTGCCCTCCTTTCTTTCATATTTCGTCGACGATTACTCCGGTTTAAACAGATCGGAGATCACTGTTACATAAACGGTTCAAGACGTGTAACGAATATGTCTAAATCTCGAGTCTACGCTGATGTCAACGTTGTTCGCCCTAGGGAATATTGGGATTACGAAGCACTTACTGTTCAGTGGGGGTATCTTATTTTTTTTTCTCCTTTTTAGTAAAACTAAACCCTAGCTTCTTCGTTTTTGTGATTATGGATTATGTTTGGAATTAAATATGATTGGATGATTGTATGTATTGCTAATTGGCTTTTAATTAGTTTAATTTTGTGATTAGGGTTGAGCTTTTGTTGAAGGCTGTGTTTTGGATATACTTGGCATTTTGCAGTGATTTGTTTGTGCTGAAAGACATTATGTTTTTACTTTATTTAAGGGGAAAAGCTGGTTCCTTGATGACAAATACATTAGTGTTTGATGGGATGACCAATTTTATTTCTTCCTTGATGGTTGTTTTCTAGATATAAGGATTTTTAGTTTGGAGATAAGTTTTAGATTGATGACAGTTAGCAAGGGCTTCAACAAGCTCCGAAATTTCTGTACGTATAATGGAATTGTGTATGCTAAGGTCTATTACTGCGACACATACCCGGTATCACAATCGTACTAGTATGTCATTTTAATTGTTCGTTTCTCACTTTGTTGTAGAAGTTTATATGGTACCTCTGGCTGCTCTCAGTCTTCCGCTGAGGTAAGCTTAGCATACTTCGACACACCCTAGTTTTTCTTTCATCTACTATGAGGTAAATACTGCCATCTGGTCTGTTGAGTCGAGATTACCTAACTACTACAATTTGTATCTCATTCTGAAGTATTGAACTACGATTATCATTCCTGTAGTTCCTCCTCGCTTAACTACCTTTCCTTCTTTCATCTTCCTAGAAGTAACTACTATAATAGAAGTAATTAGGAAAACATTGAAATTCTTGACTAAACATAGGGAAAGTATAATGCACAATTGAAGATACGAGAATCATATTAACGCTGATAATAGTAGTTCCAGTAGAGGTGATTTTAAAATTCTTCCAAAGGAATAGCAGAGCAATATGGTTTGTGTTAATAAAATATACTTGTGGTGCTTTCTTCTACATAACTCATTAATACCAACTGCCTCTCAAATTGTTGGCTGGACATCTTAAGATATCGAACATGGTTTCTGACTTTCTGGTAGTCATATACTCCTATCAATGTGTTTCAGCTTCTTCTTCCTGCTTCCCCTTTCTCTAGTTTCTTCTCGTGATATTAAGTTCCAGAAATATAATATATATTAATTACACTTGAAAAGATTAAGCCTAAACAACACCCAAAGAGGCAAAGAAAGAGCATCTTGAGTTCCAGAAGTTTATCTTACCTGCATTAAACCAGATTGTAGTAATTTATCTTATGCTTGGAATTTGGAAAGATTGAGCCTAAAAACACCCAAAGATTGAACCTACTGGTTGAATTCAACTCATTCATGAGATAAATAGATCTGATCTTACTGGTTGAATGCTTCTATGAAAAGGAAAATAAACCTGCCATGTTATTCCGATGCATCTTTAGACAGAAAGTCCAATTCAGTTTTTTTCTGTTCAATTGATAATACAACTGTCTTGAATATGTGCATGTACTCATGTAGTAAAATCTGTATTTTGTTGCTTCTAACAAAAAAAAAAGAGGATAAAATAAACATGCGGTGCAACTATAGTTCAGGGCTGCAAGGCTGTAGATAGAATCATTAACGCATCATTATGTAAACTTTATGTTAGTAGAATGATACTTGGCTTTTTAGTTGTCAAAATTTGTCACTTTATGTAGTGTCATATTGCATCTTATATTTGTAAGTCTTGCAACTGTGTGGGTTTTCAGTGATCAGGATGATTATGAAGTTGTTCGGAAAGTTGGAAGGGGAAAATATAGTGAAGTTTTTGAAGGCATAAATGTGAACAGCAATGAGAAGTGTGTTATTAAGATTCTAAAGCCTGTGAAGAAAAAGAAAGTAAGGTTCTTTTCATATTAGTATATTACCGTATGTCCAGTACTACTATGACAAAGCTTTTTATTGTGGGCCAAACCTTACTTTTCTGTTAATGGTTTTTGTCTAGATTAAAAGGGAGATAAAAATTCTTCAGAATCTTTGTGGTGGCCCAAATGTCATAAAACTTCTGGATATAGTCAGGGACCAGCACTCAAAAACTCCAAGCTTGATATTTGAGTATGTGAACAGTACGGATTTCAAGGTCCTGTATCCAACATTGACCGACTATGATATACGGTACTACATATATGAGCTTCTTAAGGTAAATAGTTTCTTTGAATATCAAAGTACATTTTTGCTTGTACTGCATTTGCTGCTGATAAATTTATTTAAAAGTTGTTTGGTGGACGGTAAAGTTTTTGCTTCATCCCTGCAAGCATTCCTGTTAGTCAATGCCTCTGCTTATTTGTTCTTTTTCTTATATCAAATTACAAAATCTTTCTCGCTGTTCTATGTGTTCAAAATTATCTATGACGAGGTAACGTATATAGCGATCATATTATTGTTATTTGTTCCTGTCCATTATTATTGAGCAGTTTAGTTCTTTGTCTGGGTAAAATAAGGAAAATATATGTGCTTGTTGTCCTGAAAGAAGAATCTGCAGTACAGTTTATAATTTGACCAGGGAAAATATCTCAAAATTGAACGGGAGGTTTATGTTCTTAACTATCCTTCCAGTTTTTTTTAGAGTAGATAAACTTCATATTGTTAACTAAGGTGATTGATTAAGGGTATAATTGGTTTTTAGAAGTTGTACTTAAAGTTGTCTACTACACATTTCCTCTAGATTGCAAGTCTACTCTTTTATGTCAGGACCTTTGGGTAGATTTAGTATCCTTATTTATATAATCAAATTTTCTCATTTAACAATATATATCAAGAACTTGGAGAAATGCTGAATTTAGTACTAGTGCTGTATGGTTTGCAGGCTTTGGATTACTGTCACTCGCAAGGAATCATGCATAGGGATGTGAAGCCTCATAATGTCATGATAGACCATGAATTAAGAAAGCTCCGACTGATAGATTGGGGCCTTGCAGAATTTTACCATCCTGGAAAAGAGTATAATGTTCGTGTTGCTTCAAGGTATCAATACTATCTCAATTAGCGAAATTCAGATTTCTTTTATTGTATGATTACATTTTAACTGTCAAATGCATATCATTACATATATTTATTTACTTACTTATACTCATTTTGCACTAGCTACATATACGTTCATGTTTGCCGGAGGTCTCCCTAGAAGCAGTCTCTCTACCCTCGGGTAGGGGCATGACTGTCTACATCTTACCTCCCCCATACCCCGCCATTGACTAGATTGGGTATTGTTGTTGTTTTTGTTGTCAATATGCTGGAAGTTAAACGTTTCTTTCCAATTACATAGATACTTCAAAGGGCCTGAGCTTCTAGTTGATCTCCAAGACTACGACTATTCCTTAGACATGTGGAGCCTTGGTTGTATGTTTGCTGGAATGGTGAGACTCTCAAGCCCAGTAGTTTGGTGCATATATTTATGATATTGCTGATGTGGCTTTTTTTGAATCATCTGATTTGTCATTCTTCTGCTCATCATTTTTTACCTCTCTTATTTTGCTAATATGGGTGTTGCAGATATTTCGCAAGGAACCTTTCTTTTATGGCCATGACAACCAAGATCAACTTGTCAAAATTGCTAGGGTAATGCATTTTCTGGACTTCTGTGAAACAAGTAATAGTAGTTAAAGATATTAAGCAATGTCACAGCATGCACCAAGAAGAAAAAAACAGTTGAAATATTTTTGCATCTTTTGTCTTCATTTTATGCCTAGCTCATTTGGTGATTTAATATTCTGACTACAGGTGCTTGGTACTGATGAGTTAAATGCGTATTTGAACAAATATCAGCTAGAGCTTGAACCTCAACTTGAAGCTCTTGTTGGAAGGTAAACCAAATGTTAGATAAAGTTATCAATGAAGTGCAATCCCTGTTAAGTAATAATAAACTTCTTTTTTAACTTGTATTAAATCTCATTTGTATTTGATATCTAATGCTCCTTCCGTCCCAAAATGAACTAAATGGAATTGACAGATGACCTAAAAAGAAGTGCCCGCTATTAATCGAACATCTAAAATAACCTTTGATATACATTGACATTTGTAAGGGTTACTGAAGGGCAAAGAGAGTTTTAGATACAGAGAGGGTACTAGTTATCGTTTCGCTGGAAGTAAATTAGTATGTTCTTCTGTGCAGGCATAGCAGAAAACCATGGTCCAAGTTTATGAATGCAGATAATCAGCATTTAGTGTCTCCAGAGGTAATTGAATCTGATATTGGAATCATTTAAAAGATTAAATTGATGGTATTTGAGGTGGTTATACTAATACTCTTTTTCTCACTGCATCAGTCAATTGACTTTCTCGATAAACTTCTCCGCTATGATCATCAGGATAGGCTCACAGCAAAAGAAGCAATGGTAACATTTGTCTACTTTGGATAGTTTCTATCATAATGTTTGTGTGTTTAAAATTGGACTTGCATATTGACAATTGTTAGTAATCTTTTTGCAATAGGCTCACCCTTATTTCATGCAAGTGAGGGCTGCAGAGAACAGCAGGATGCGGACACAGTAAGCAAGCACATCTTAGAGCGACTTAGATACTGCGTACCTTGTTTGTGCTTAGATGACCCTATAAATAAGGCTCAAATCTGATCTTCCCTATTTAAGATTGGCAATGCTGGTACCAGTAAAATTGTTCTTATTAGCATCTAGCGTCATAGCGTGTTTATGTTCAAGTAAAACTAAAGTCTTGGACATATGACATAATTTTTTACCTTGATTCCCCTTATTATATAGACTCTAATTTATCTGTTGTGTTTTAGCATTGCTGTTGTTTGTTTTCTTCTTACATAGTATGGTTGTAATTATTTAGTACATGCTTGGTAAAAATTGGTTCACGGTGAATGGCATCCTTTTAATTCAAGTAAACTACTGAATAAGAACAGGATTTGATGTTTCGATCAAGTGTCGCTCGCTTTTCAGACTTGATAATCATGTTATTATTCAAAATGACTTTGAAAATCGAATATAATTGAGTAAATTGATTCCTAATCGTCGTATCATATACTCCAATATAACTTTATGAATAAAATGGTTATATATAGAGACGTATGCATGGCAACGCAACAATCTACATGGCTACACGGGTATCCCTGAATTAACTTACTGTATAGGATGGTTCAGTTTTATAAACCATGGTTGTATGTTGACTTTTGACCTTAACATAAGGTAGAACAGTAGAAGACATGCCACTTTTTTCAAAGGGGTAGGATGTGATTAGTTAGCATAATGTATGTTCCTATCAAGCTTTAGTTTCAGGTGACTAGGTCGAGATTGACAAGTAAACTTCTTATAAAGATATTGTTGGCATATGATTCAAATACTTAAATGAGCGATATTTAGAGATCAACTTAATTTGGGTAGCTAGTCTATTAATTGAGAGTTTGATGTATTATCAAATTAATAGGATTGTGTTTTGACTACATAATTATATCGATAGTGGAATTTAAGTGGTTTTTACTAACCGTTTTCAATACAAAAAATTGTGTGTTTTGTGTTTTCGTTTCGTGCATATATTATTATTGGTTTATACGTGGTTGTGTGATTACTTGTTTTAACGAGCGATCCTAACAAACATATTCGAGCATGCCAAATTGAATTTTGAGTTATGCAGAGTTTAACAAGCAAAGTGGTCATCCTAATCTCTTTAGATCGATCAAAATTACTATAACTATGTATTAGCAAGAGGTTTAATATTGTATAATCATAATTACAGGTCTTTTGTATTGGATAATGATGAAAGAAAATTAGTCATGAGGAGAAATGTTACAAAATGAACCAAAAAGACAATAGAAATCAATAAAAAGTAACTAATGTTATATGGCATCACTTATCTTTTTCATCATATTGGGATCTTTATTTCTAATATAACTTAAATTTCAATTTGGCATCGTTTATTTTTCCTATCATAATTCCGATATTTATTTCAATTGCAACATTTCGCATTTCAAAGGTTTAAAGAGTACCATTATTTACTTACGAACAGTCTCGTCTTCATCAGCAAGTGGGGACGCAATTTAAAGTCTAGATCACTAACCGATTTAATATAAATCAAATCTGTTAACACAATACAAACATATGAAACAAAAACAAAGCAAGTGGGAAACGATATTATAACATGTTAATATGTTTGTTAATCTATCCAATTGGTAACCAAATATTAGGACATGCATGTATTTTATTTGCTAAAAATTCATATTGTTGATTTTAAAAACATATGGTTCTTGAATAAATAAATAAATAAAATCCTACATTTGGTATATTTTATTGGATTGAAAAAACACATAGAAAATTTGCCGTTGCCGTTACTTTGTTCAGAAGCGATGATAGGGTCAAGGTCAATGTCTTTTATTTGATGTCGTCAAGTTTCATAGTACGAAACCAAATATTTTCGTCAAATAAGTCGACATTGTGTTAACAATTAAATAGGCAATTTATTAACACAAATAAATATATTTGGTTATCGGCAATTCATTGGATCGGCTCTAATTCGAGTTACTTGCAGGCTGTAATTGGGGATTTTCTTCGACTGTCGGTGAACATATCATGTCGGTAGTAAACAGATCACGTCATCTCATTTGCGGTTCGACAGTGAGAGATCGAGAAGGGCGATGAGGGAGAACGGCAACAAGGGAGGCGGGGAGGGAGCCGGTGGTAGATGTCGCCGGAAATAGCAAGTCCTATCGCCGGAGCTTTTGTTGAAGTAGATTGGTGAGAGGAGTTTGAAATGATAGATGGGAGAAAATCAGATCTAGCGACGGGACCACTTTCCGTATTTTAAATTGTAGAGCAATAATGCTCGGACATGGATCGTTTCTGATTAAATTCTACCATTACTGCATTAAAAACTAATCTCACCTCCCTCTGTTTTCTTCCCTACAATCCGATGCCGTCTACAACAAAACAAACTTGCTATGACTTTAAGCTAAATTACTTATATCACCCATTCATTTAGTTAGTAGATAAATAATGTAAAATGAATACGCTACTCTATTTTATTAATCAATTTGTCGCAAATTACAAACCTTTAAAAGTTGATTGGTGTCTCACCTGTGTCGTTAACAATAAGATTTTAGGAGATGCCTAATGAGTAATTACAAGTTAATAGACGGTTTTTGTAAGTGGGTCAACGTCAATGGCGGCCCACCTTCCCTCGACCGCTTGCGTTGAATTACACATATTCTTATTCTCATTTATTCTTTCGTCCCGTTAAACACGCCTTTTTAGTTACTTACTTATTACTCCACATTTTTTCTTCTTTTTCTCATGTTACATTTGTTTCTTCATACATTTTAGTATTTTACGACTATAAACAAAAATTTTATTCTCAGTACATATAACTTTTGAATTATTAATCAATAATCGATGTCTTTTTTTATTTTTTTAGCACAAAAAAGCACATCAGTAATTCAGTATTGTAACATTAGATCCTATATAGGATGATCCCAACCACCTTTTTTTAAACTAAGTATCCCTACACTACACTATCACGAATATATGCATTATCCATGAATATATATAATTGTTTCATCTAAATACTTAAGCTTTCAACTTTATGATTGAAAGGGCTATTGCAATATCGTTAAACCAATGATTTTTTTGTTTATAGACTACAAACTATCAATCCACTTGGTTTGTAAATAAAAATTTGTTAGCTTTCAACGAAAAAATAGAGAAAAAACGATCCAGTCTAGAAAAGGAAAAAGGTGTACATAAAAAACAATGATATCGGTCTGTTTAATACGAAAAACTTACATATTTATATAATTTTCAAAACAATTTTCTTTTTCTAAATCGAATTACATTTTCATTCTCATTCGTTATAAAACTATAAACATATTGAGATAACTAAATAGAACAGCATGATCCTTAGCATCCAGAATGGATTGAGCTTTACAAAACTTTTTCCAATAGATTGAGTCATTTGCAAAGCTTTTTCTTCTAAATTAACAAAGGGATATAACTCAATTAAGTCATGGAGCAATAGCTCAATTTTGACAAATCATTTGACAAATTAAGCGATTAACTCTAATGGAATTGAGTTTTTCATACCTTGTTTAAGTACATATCAATCCTTTTTATCTAAACCAACGATTGTTTAACTTCTTTCAAAATTTATTATATCTATTTTTGTGACACGTCTACGTTACCATGTAAGTTTAATATATTTTTGTTTTTAGTCTTCTTTGTAGACATTGATAATTTTTATAGAATGACCTATTTGAAGGGGTTTAATGAAGGTAAATATGTGATGATCTAAGAATTAACTTAAGTATCTTGGCAAGGTAGTTAGAGGTTGTAATGTTGTGTCATAATTTTAAAAACTAATTTGTCTCAATTTTAAAGACTTAAGAGTGATTTATAGTACAGCAAGAATTATTAAATAGTTAAAAGCTCCATGGTTAATATTTTCTTTCATATATATTTTTAAACAAAATAGTTCAAATTGTTTAGTATGTTCATTTTTAAAGTATATATATACTTCAACGTAAAGAGTTAATTGCTAAGTCTAAAGCTAAGATTAAGGTCTCTTAATTAACATTAGGAACATTAAGATGTTCTATATTTTATTTTAATGAAATAGTTTAAAAGTGATTGATATTAAAGTAAGTTTATATCTCCTTTTAACATGTTAATGTATTTGTTATATGTGTATTAAGATTAAAGTTAGCATTAAGATATATTAAAGAAAAAGTGATTAACTTTAAAAAAAAAAAGGAGAACACATGTCATCTTGTTAGATGATCATGTGTCCTCCTAAGGATGAATATATAATAATAATAACTAATGATAATAATAAAATTGTAATTGGCATAGTTTTGAGTCATTGATGTAGTACTTGATGATCATGTGTATAGTTGTTGGGATCATGCATAACTAGTGCATATATACACACATGTATGGTATTGTATTTGGATGAGTTTTGTATCAATAAAATTGCATGTTTATAAAAAAAACTCTAATAACATATGTACATTTTTTTTTTTATGTATATTTATACCTATATTTGTATAAATTTTACATGTGTATACGTTGTATCAATGTCATTGCTTATATTGCATAATCGTTATCATATTCTTATTTCATTTATTTACAGTAACACTCCCACATTTTATAATCGAGTTTATTGACCTTCATATAATTAAGTCTCTAAATGAATTGAATGAACATAAATAGAGTTTTTTTTGGTATACTTTGAAGGACAACTTTTTCCTTTTAACCATATTTGAATGAATGTTGAGCAAAGTGTATTGATGTACTTATAAACTCTACTACCTGACACTTCATTGCTTGTTATATTGACTCGGTTATTTAAGTCTAAGTAGGAATTTATATCAAAATTTTGTTCATAGCTTCCCAAACAAGGTGCATATGTATGAACGTGTTTTAGTATCACCTCTTTAGTGTCGTTATTGTAATTATCTTTTGAGTGTTGTTGGTCTTTCTTATTCTTCTTGGTAACATTCATATTCTTATTTTGTTTTATTGTACGTTCTTTATAGCCCCTGTGAAACAATATACTTCAATTCTTCAAAAACACAAAGTAAAAGTCAATATTCGTTGGTCGTACTTTTGCACGGCCAAATGAATACTTAAAATCTTTTTGAATTTGAACACGTAAGCATCTCTCATATTGTCACATGTTATTCACTAAAATAATTATAATTAATAATAATAAGAATAAGAAGAAGAAGAATAACTAAAATGCCTTTTTAATACATGTTCACTTTGCTAAATAAAAATGCTTAAAAAGTACAATTTGGAAATAAATTGTTGTAGGTTAAAAGAGCAAATTTGTAACTCAACTTATATCAAAAGAGTGATTTCACCATCTAACTTTTTAAATGCTCATTCTTGTCATTCAACTTGAAGAGTTAGTTCAAATTTGTCATTCAACATTAATAAAATTGTATGTTTAAAACAAATAATCATAAATCTAGTTTTAAATCATAAAGACTGAAAATATATGTGTGTTTGTACCTATATTTGTATACATTGTATCAATGTTATTGCTTCTATATTGCATAATAGTTATTATATTCCGATACCATTTATTTACACTAACATTCCCACATTTTATGACGGAGCTTATTGACTTCCATATAATTAAACCTGTAAATGAATCGAATGAACACGAATATAGTTTTTTATATACATTGATTAACAAATTTGCCCTTTTAACCATATTTGAATGTTGGCCGAAGAGTATTGATGAACTAATAAATTTTACTACTAAACACTTAATTGCTTGTTACATTGGTCCATTATTTAAGCCCAAGGTGCGTATGTATGAACGTGTTTTTATGTCACCACTTTAATGTCGTGACTGCACTTATCTTTTGGGTGTTGTTGGTCTGTCTTATTCTTCTTGGTAATATTCATATTCTTATTTTATTTCATTGTAATATATTTTAATTCTTCAAAAACAGGAAGTAAACGTCAAATGAATACGTAGTATATTGTATATAAAAGTTCTGAAAATTTGACTCCTCAACATTTAAATACTTGACATGTGTCTATTATATCAATTTTATTTTTATTTAATTTCTTTTTTATTAAACATAATTTATTTATAACTTATAGTAGCAATATAAATTTTTTCTCATGTACAAAAAATCATACATTTGTTTATTATAACCTTTAATATTTTCCATGTCAAAACTTTTGAGTCTTAACATTAGCCACTAATATCCATTTAACATAAAAATCATCATATTACATTCATTTCTATGTTCTTCAAGTAAGGTTGTTTTTCAAAACACACACATTAAACAAAAAATAAAAATAAAAATGAACATATTATATATTTGATTTCTAATGTCTTTTTATGTTTATAAACCATTGATAAGTTTTAATATCAATATGTTCACTCTTGAAAACAACTAACCATAACAACCTTACAGTTAGATTAATATTAATGTATTATAAAAATCATCGTTAGTTGTAGCAAGTTGAGTAGAACACATGCACAATATTTTTTTCTTAGATCATTTTCAATGATCCTAACTTTTTAATGAATTTTTCGGCATACCTTTACTTATTTTTGTTTATAAAAGGTATTTTCTTAAAAAGTCATTCCAATGCCAATAACCTTTTTAAAAGTATTTTTTTATAAAATTACTCCGCACTTATAACTAATATATTCAAGCATAACATATGGATGGATACATTGTATTTTGTTTCTTTCAAATACGGATAAAACTTGTTAACGTTACATTTTGTTTTACGGTGTAAGCAGATAATCGACTTAAAGGATATATTTGACAATATAGTTCATATGAGCTTACTTAAATTATTGTTGAGTCTTTTACTCTTCTTATATAATTTACATATGACAAAGTTAAACTTAAAGTAGTTTATTGATCACTAGGGCCCGGGTACATATTCACCGCGGCATGCTAATCCGCGATTACTAGCGATTTCAACTTCATGTTACATATGTTAGCAGCGACCCTGATGTTCATGTCACTCTTTGACATGACACTTAACTCCAGTATCAAATTAAAAGAGTCTAACGTTGATAAAGATTATCTGAAACATTTGTCCAAGTTAAAGACCGAAGATAAAGACAGAGAGAGGTCAACACTAAAGTGGAGTTTGGTATTCCCATCTAAATGACCAGCGGATCATGCTATTATCTAGCAAGTACAAGGGTTTGACAAATACCCAGTGTACTTAAGAAGTATTGAATGTCCATAAATTGCAATAACAACCGTGTTGAATATTCAGAAATTACATTAACTTCGATCTTTGATTTGAGCAGTTACTCTGTTAGTCAGCGAACATTGTGCCAACACTTTTTGTAAGTGTTGAATCACTAATATTCATTAGCGTCCCTAAGCTTAGTGAATTATCTAAGTTGAATTTGTCATAAAATATTTTTTACTTAAACTAGTTTAGTTGTCTTCATTCCGCAGTGAATAATTGTAAAATTATTCTTTAATTAAATCATATAAAACTTTAAACTTGAGAAAAATTGTATTCAACCCCCCTTCTATAGTTATTTATGTTGTTAGTAGTTGAGTTAATACATATTAAATGGACCAACACTTGTTTTTTTTCATAAGCTCAAACTAGAAGCATTGTTTGGTGACCAAAAATTTAAGAACTTGTTGAAAAAAATAAGCTCTTAAACAATAAGATAGTTCAAGTAGCTTATTAAAAAAAATATAGCTTATAAAAAATTAAATTTACATAAATACACTTCTATTAATAATTTCATCTATATTTGGTTATATTTTTTTTGTTTTTTCACGTGAATTCATATATTAAGCTCTAGCTACTTTGTCAAAAACTTATATAAAAAAATATAAGTTCCAACTTCCAATTATGAATATAACCTCTAGTTACCAGCTTCAAGCTTACAATTTCAGCTACCAATTAGTTTTTCAAATACACCCATAATATGTGAATTTAAAGGACTTCTAAGTTATTGGACATAAAAATTTTCGATAAACTATTTCTTCGAAATAGTCTTTTAACATATCTTATAGTTGTGAAGTTTATAGATAAGCCCCCACTAGAAATACTCTTAAACATTGAATCTTGAGAGAACTTTAATTAGGGACTCTTAAACGTTGCTATTATTTATCACATAGTGACCACATGCGTGACACAGTTCGCTTATTCGTACATTGATATACTTTTATACTCAACTAGTATGTTGCCCACGCAATATGATGGTAACATTGTGACAACTAATTTATTTATTTTTATTATGTACAATTGCATATTCTTTAAATAACATGTTATAAATAAAATTTAAATTTTCTTTATAGATAGTATTATAGTTGATATAAAAAAGATACTAAATCTATACGATTAAAGATTAAGTGTCTGATTGATGCTCAAATATTGAAATAATTCACATCTTCCCGTCCAACAAAAAAAATAAAGGTGACCGATCATAGAAACTTTTCTATTTGAAGTTTAATAAAAAAAAGTAAATTAGTAATTTTAATTATATTTTAGGATTCAAGACTCAACACATAAAAAAATCTTTTATAAATAGTATTAGATATAAATCATATCTAAGGCTACAATTACATATTTAATGATAATGAATTCAATTAACCTTTCGGGATTGAGTAAGCACGACGAAGACCGTTCTAGTTCATTACTATTACAAGCCCGTAATAGGAGTTCATTTGGATATACATGATGTTTGAAGCGTTTTAGCTATTTATTTTCAGGATTTTGTTTATCATACATGTAATGCTAAATGGATCTAAAAATATAAACCTAAAATTAGACCTAATACATACATCATTTGACATATCAATAATATGTTTTATCTTTGTTGATTTCTGCCTATAATTTTATCACACTAATGCATTAAATTTTTAGGTATAATTTTAGACTTCTAATTTTAGATATAACATATCTATTTTATCTACTAAAAGGCATTTAAGCTAACATCATAAAGCTGATGTGGGTTCATCTGATATATTTCATGATGTCGTGGTGATGTCATAAATATGAGATATAAAAGTGTTAAGATTTGTTAAATATTATTTCAATATTAATTCATTTACTTTATGAATTATTACAATATAAAATCATTTCATTTAATAATATATGTTATTATAATTTAAGGAATAATTTACCATTTTAAATGTAACACTTATATATATACTCCGTATTAAAATTCACAAATTCTGTTTATTGCAAAAAAAATTTAATAATTTTAAAATGACTACAAAATATAATAGTAAAAAAATTACATACAATTTATATACAATTATATTATTAAAAAGTTATATCAAATAACTCTACAATTAAGATTATTCAAAGAATCCGTATTATCTCGAATCATGAAACTAGTTTTTCTTGTCATAAATCACTTTATATCTTTTATACTTTTATATTTTTAAAAGAATCTAGAAATGCAAAAGTATCTTAATTTTTGTTGAATTGATCTTTATTCTACACTTTTCAGTCTTCACACTGCTAGAAATAAAAAGAAAATCAAAATTCAACCAAACCAACAAACAAACAACTACCCGATCAAAACCCTTTCTCTCGTTAACGTGTTTCTGTGTGTCAGGTAGAGAAATTAAAAGTGAAAAATAAACAAAAAAGGGTTATTATGTTAGAGTCATGTTACAAGCCACTAGAACGGTGTTTCGGTGGTGGTAGTAACGACGAATTATTATGGAACATGGACTTAAAACCACACGCATCAGGTGAGTACTCCATTGCAGTTGTTCAAGCTAATTCATCGCTTGAAGATCAAGCTCAAGTGTTGACTTCACCATCTGCTACTTATGTCGGTGTTTACGATGGTCATGGTGGTCCTGAGGCTGCTCGATTCATCACTAATCACCTCTTCGTTTACCTACAGAGTAATTCATTTACCTCTATAAACCCTAATTTACTAAGTTTTTGTTTTTTATTTAAGTGAATAGAAAATTGTCATTTTTAATTAGTTGAAGGACAGTCCATACAGGTTATAAACACCAACAAACAATAGATACTATAAGCTATAGTTTTGTCTCATGTGATCATGTAGCGTTTGTTAGTTCATCGTAACATGAATTTAGATGTTATCCGAGAAGCTTCAATTTTCAAGATTTTTGTGGAAGTGTTTTAGGTTGGTTATAGGGGTAGTGTTATTGTAAAAAGGGAGGTTAAGGTACGGAGGATTATGACACTTGTCCTAATCCTTTCTAACACTTCTATAAACCTTTAAACTGATGCATTTTTTTTTTTCTTTTAAATTGACGAACCTTATTTTTTGGTGCACCGGATTGAAAAACGTGGTGCATCAGAACAAGTGTCAGTGTTGCTTTGTATCTTTATGGATTCAAATTTGCGGCAGAGAACTGGTAGTGCTAGGTTATAAGTGCTTTTAGGCTTGATGGAACAATTCTTCTCCTTTTGGTGCTGTCGAGAGCGATATAGTCGAAGCTCCCACTATTTACTCAATCATTTGGTTTATATTCGTGGTTAAAATACGGTAAAATGAAGTAGCTTTAGATTAATTGCAAATTCCAAGATTCTTAAGATATTATCCGTACACTAGTTGAACGTTGGGGATTTTGCAAATTGATAACTTAAAGTGAAAATTATTAATTATGTAAATAATAGCATACCATATATTAGCAGATAATATGAAGTCTAAAAAGGAAGCCAGAAGTTCCAAAAAAGAAATATTTTTTTTTCAAGTTTCAAATGAGTTCCATTACTGTATATGTGACATGCAGAATGACCATTTATTGACCATCCATAGTAACATCTCAGAGTTTGCTGCTGAACATGGAGGATTATCCATAGATGTCATAGAGAAGGCATTTGATGCAACTGAAACACATTTCTTACATTTAGTGAAAGAATCGTGGCTGGATAGACCTCAAATTGTATCAGTAGGTTCATGCTGTCTTGTTGGTGTGATCTCAAACGGTACTCTTTTTGTGGCAAATCTTGGAGACTCAAGGGCTGTGCTTGGTCGGCAAGTATCAGGTGGCAGAATGAGTAGTTTCTCAACTGTTGTGGCAGAACGGTTATCGACTGACCATAATGTTGGAGATGAGGAAATTAGAAAAGAGGTCAAAGCCCTTCATCCTGATGATTCTCATATTGTTGTACATACTCGTGGGGTCTGGAGGTTAAAAGGCATTATTCAGGTACTAATTTATTGTATCTCTGTTATGTAACTTTTCGTAACTGATAGTAGATGACAAGCATTGGAATAATCAATTCAATTAATAAATTTATGGCGTGCTATAATACAAGGTTTCCATGATCAGGTGTCGAGATCAATCGGAGATGTCTACCTGAAGAAACCAGAGTATAACAGAAATCCACTCTTCCAGCAGTATGCATCCCCTATACCTATAAGAAGAGCTGTAATGTCAGCAGAGCCATCTATATTGACTCGCAAGTTGACTCAACAAGACCTATTCCTAATTTTTGCTTCTGATGGCCTGTGGGAACAACTCACTGATGAGGCAGTTGTTGAAATTGTTCATGAAAATCCCAGAAATGTAAGTTCCATTCTTCTGTGAGAATTTGGAGAAACCAAGTAGAGGTGGAAAAATGGGAGGTTCACTATACTGTTCAAAACGGGTTCGGGTCTAAATGTCGCTTTTCTTTGTAACGTCTGAAATGAGTTGGCCAGGTTAGGTTGACCCAAAACACTTATTGTCCAAATTTTTTTATAAATAGTTAATGTGCTAAATAAGAGTTAAGATTACAAAAAAACTATATTATTACAATGTGAATCAAGTTGTTTAAATAAGACGATTTATAAAATTGTATGCATTGAAGACACATGTGGATGACTCTTGACCCACTTGCTCCGTTTAACCTGTTTCTATTTCAGCAATTTTTTTTCTTTTTTTAACCCATTTGACCCGTTATTGATAAAACATAAGCCATTTAGACCAGTTTTGCCTTTCATAAGTAAATTGGTGAAGATTGACACCTCTGTATTTCTAATTTTCAAGTCATGCTAATGATTCACATCTGCTTTCAATACTTTCAGGGAATAGCAAAGAGATTGATACGAGCTGCAATAGAGGTGGCAGCAAGGAAAAGAGAAATGAGATATGATGATATAAAGAGAATTGAAAAGGGGGTAAGGCGACATTTTCATGATGATATTACAGTGGTGGTTTTATATCTCGATAACCATCAAGGATGGCCCAGTAGGAATAGTAAATACCAAGAAGATATCAATAGTGACTGCACTTCTTCCCCTCTCGACATATTCACTTTTAATTCGGAGAATGCTGACATTTCTCTCTGATTTCGCATACCAGTTTGCACCACATTTTGTTCCTACAATAAACCTTGTAATGGATGATCTCAAAATGGGTACATCGGTTTTCGATAAGTAATTTACTGAAATTAATAGTTGTACATAGTTTCTATGTCTTCTCAGTGGCAGCAGGTGTATTTAGTTAAAGAAGGTCGAACTAGGTACGAGTCATCCGATCTTATGGAAATGGCTTAAACCACCTTGTTATCACAGCCTCATGATAACGATTCACGAGTCCCATTCTATGGGGTCCCACCTAAGGGCGATCCGGGCTTTTAAACGATGATGGATATATGTAGAGTTGTATACTATATCTCCTTGGCTACTAGTCATTTTTTGTGTCCGTACTCTTCGGATTATAGTTTGACTTCAATGGTTGAAAACTCAAACACTGTGACTTCTTTAGTTTTTTGGTTGAGAACTTGAGATTGAAATGCATGTAAGATGATAAGGTGATGTGCAAAATTACTAAAAAGAATTCACACACCACCAATATGTGAAAGATTGTAAGATGATGTGCAAATTACCCTCTTTATTATATTGTATGTTGTTTGGGACTTTGGGTGATGGAAAAGGCTCCCGACGTGTTGGGCCTAATATGCGTTCCTAAAGCCCGTAGTAGAGACTACTAACTAGGTTTTAGTTGGGTCCAAAATACATTTCATTTACAATTTGGTTACAGTTTTATTTTTGTTTTAAAAGACATAAAATGTTTGATTTAATTGCAAAACAAAAAATAAAACGTATTTAAAATTTTCAATCATTAATCATATATTTAAAACGCCTCTTTAATAAAGAGGGAATAATTAAGAAGTATAAATAAATGTATGTATCAAATAGAAAGCATCATCATATCATATATTATAGTAGCTTATAACCCGCGAATTCGCGAGATTATATGTAATATTTATTGTTAATGACTTGTTTCATGTAGTGAAATATACCACAATTTTTTTCAATACATATAATTTCATAATCATATTAGGATCTGTTTGGTGAAGTAACTAAAACCTTCTTTAGTTGTAGCTTTAGGTCGTGAGTCAATGGTTTTAAAAATAAGCCTTTAATCACATGTATAAAGGGTTATATGTGTAGAAATTATAGTATTGTTAATTAGTATAATGTTATAACTCACTATCAAAATTTTAATATATGTTTTGATATGACCATAACAGAATATGATTATGATTATATAAATATATGATCTTATTGTTGGTGATTTATCATCAATATGATTTAAGTGTAATGAGATTAAACTTATTTGACAAATTTGATCTAAATGAATATATAACAAGTTTGGTGGTGCAGGGTGCACGCTTGTTTTAATTTGTTTTGGTCTTACGGGGGTCCGGGGGCAGCGCCCCCAGTAGCGGGGTCCAAGGGGCAAAGCTTTGGAAATCCGAATTTGGAAAGAAAACCCAGTTTTGACCCGCCCGTTTAGAAACTGTTTTCCCAACAGTTTGGAACCTTTTGAAAAAGCGGTTATTGGTCAGTTATTGTTACATACGATTCTGGTATAAAAAATCTCACAACATTTACATATTCGTTTATGGAAAATATTGAATTTTATCCGATTGAGATTTCGTGAGTTCCAATGAAATACTTCAATCTGAAAGTGTATCACGACTTTCAATATCATCCGAGTAATCGATAATCCCAATTTTTAACACTTATTTTATGATGAAAGTAAACCGAGAAATACCAAAGTTTCCAAAACTATTACATCCCACTTAACATTCAGATAAAATCTTTCAAAACGTTAAAAAAATTTAATCATTATAACAAGATTTAAAAATTAATTTCACTCATGACACCGCTATAACTTTGATGTCCCAGTTGAATGATGGTGGTTAAAGGAACAACATAGTTGTTAATATTTATTATTTAACTTTAATTATTTTTTAGGTACTTGACACTTTCATGATAGTTGAAGGTTTCATATAGGAATGTCACGATTTATCATGGCCCCAAATTATCAATTTATTCAGAAGAAAAAAGAAATGCATTAGACGTGTGTCACCTTTCTAGACCGCTAATATTAGTCGAGTTCAAAATCAAATGGAGCTGATATTTAGTTCATCATAAATAAAAAATTTGCTTGAAGCGTGCAAGAAGCTTAGTCAAACTATAACCACTGTTCCCATCTCTCTGGCTCTCTATTAGGTACGTCAGCTTGAAGCGTTTTCCCAAATGTCTCATAATACGACACCGGAAGGTAGCAATAGAAACAGGGAACCCCCTTCTAGATTTCAATACTTAAAAATGTTGACATCTAGAGTCAAGCTAATTTACCTGTGACACAGTCACGTATATTAAAGATGTTACATTAAGATGAAAGTTTTTAAGAGTGCCGGTAAACCACCACCAACATCCGTTCTGGTCAATAAGTTAACACTGTTTATATTCCAAAATTTGATCAGAAAAGTCATCACTAGCAGCAAAAAAACGATCTTGGTACTATCAAATTGCACAACCTCAACCATTAATTTCCCAAGCCCGTTATAAGAACAAATTAGCAGGATCTATTTAATGTATACAATTATTTTAGTACGTAAATGATTGAAACTACCACCTCTAACATACAAAATTATGAGAGCATAGGTATCAAGTTTTTAAACCTTGTTCAATTAGCACTATATGCCATAGTAGTGGATGGATGACCATGTGCATCATAGTCCACTCTTAAACCCATATTGTCATACAACCACGCCTTTATTTCCCATCAGTTGTTGAGAAGATAAACTGGTAGACCGAATAATTAGTAAAACAAATTAACAGCTGCTATTTAATTTGGGATCACAAAAAAAAGAAGGTTTTACTAATACAAATGCCAATGTGGCAGGGTTTAGCGAGTTAATGATAGGTTGAAGGATGGGTCTGGGTAAAAAAATATCATTTTTAACTTGGGATGAGTTTTATCTAAAACTGGTCAAATGGGTTGACAACAAATATGTAGTTTTATCACATATATCTTTTAATGCATACAAACTCCTAAATAACTTTATTCAAATATTCAGATTAATAGTGTAAGATATCGATTTTGTAATCATGATTACAAAAAGTGTATTCATGGTCAACCCAACCGGTCCAGTCTATTTCAACCCGAATAAAAGTTCTAGTTTCACCCGGAACCTGTTTTAACCTGACACATCCATCTTGCCATCTCTAACAATTGTTAGTTAAAAAGAATGTTGGTCATGGCAAAAGATTCGCAGGTATAACTTTACGTGCCCTTTTATCAAACGTATTACAGATCTTCACATCACCAATGGAACAAAGGAATGCATCAGGCTACAAATTGTACAAACAAAGTCAGATAGACATCTCATGAGTACACAAACTTGGAGGTAAAATATATACCATTAAAAACTTTGCTAGGTCAATCTGCAGCATAGCAAACTAAAATCTAAGTATCCAACAATAAAGTATGATAATACGAACCAGGAAAATTCTTGCAAGAGAAAGTGCAGCTATACCAACAAATCCATCACCTGAGAATTGACTATTAACCCCAACTACCACGAGGCCCACTTGAACCATGTTCCCAGGCCATCAAGTTTTTTTTAGCTAAAAGGAGAACATGTCACACGGTTCAAACATGTTGAAATTCATCCATAATCTAATTTAGATGCCTAAAACATCAAAGTGTTCAAAGATCTGAATTAGTATTCTAACAACTTTTTTTAGTTAATTATAAATTTTTATCTGTAAATAAATTTGAATGAATGGCAAGAAACAACAATTTTAGACCAAAGACTAAAACAAATGACTACTTGTCAAAAAAAATGAGTCTTGGGTCAGTCAAACCATATCCATTTTTACATGTTACCCAACTGTCACGACCCACCCACTTTGCCACATATACTCCTTATAAATTCAAATAAACGCATGCACAATAAAATATAAATGTTCACCTGCACATGTTCTTTTCGGGGACTCCTTAGGATATCCTCAATAATTGGCTTCAATGAATACTGCAAAAACTTTCCTAAAGCCACTCCAAATGCAACAGTAGCAAGCCTATTACAAAACAAAATATCATTATATGATATTCAAGTGCAGTACAAAACTTTAACTTTGTAATAAACATTAGAGTATACATGAAACTCAATGGTGATATTGCCTTCACTCTCAAGTGTCTGGCTAATTGAGATTGTTCCATTCCGGTACCATCTCAGGATATAACATTTGGCATATGTTGAAACAAAATTAATAAGATAACCAAGAAAATAAAAAAGCTCATATTGTTGATAGAGAGACGCAACCAAAAAGCATGTGTTTTTCCAAACACTTGGCTTGATTATCCTTTTGGTAACTCCTTATGATCCATTGTTAAAATATCATCATCTATCTTCAAGTCATCATCCATATTTGTTATTTGTGTTCAACTTCTAACAACATCATTACCATCACGATCCACCATGAACTACCTAACCAAATCAAACCGTATAACCTAAATTAAAAATAAGGAAAAATAAAACCACCACATAAACGTTGTTATTACATACAACAAAAGCACATTAACAATTGTGTTCTTCGAGCACATAAATTGAATTTATCAAACCTGGGTAAAGGATTTATGTGAATATTGAGGGTGTTAGTGACTCATTCCACACCACCATATTGAAGAGATAATCGATTTAGATCGGCAGTATACACACGTGGAAGCATGATAATTTATCCTCTAATCCCTAATTTCAAATAAAATCAAAACATTAGTCAAATCTTTCATCAGTGATAATGAAAAATCAGTTTTATATCAAAAATTGTATAACTGAAGTAAATTGTAATAAGAAATCAAACTTACAAAGTAATGGCTAATTGAAATGGAAAGTGAAAATTACCAAATCATTTTTCGAATTCAAAACGCAAATAATATGTTAGTGAGCGATTTAGTTTGAATTGAATTTCAATTTGATATGCATAAAATTAGCAATTGAATTATATTTTGATAGGTGTTTTAAATTTTGTGGAATTTGAATTTTGAATCGTCAATTATAAATGAGCGTTTAATTGTTGACAGTTAGGGGTAAATTAGTAATAAGAAGACGTTTAAACATACTTATTAGCTAGTCATTCTTTGAAAACTTGATCAATGGTTAAAATCCAAATTTGTTTAATTATTGAAAGGCTAAGATTAATCTATAAGGGTTGACTTTTTAAATGACTACCTAATTTTGTTATTCTTATAATAGTAAAAATAAAAAATAGTAAAGTAATAGTAATAGTAAAGTAACTAGATAGATAATCAACGGTATTAGTTTCAAGTTACAGTCGTGAATCTTTACTTCTAACTATAAAATATAACAACTTTAAACACACAGTAATTTATTAGATTTAACCCTTAAAAATGTTATTATCATTTTTAATAAAGAAAATAACGATTTTTTTTATGAACAACCTACAAAATGATTGTTATAATTATCCTATAACACGTCATACAAAAAATTGGTATTGCAATTTTTAATATGCTAGACCTTATTTTATGTAACAATCTACAAATGTAAAAAACAAGTTCTACAATATAAACTTTGCTTTGAAGGTAGGATATCATCCATTTAATTTGACTGTAGCTCGTGCTTAGTCACGTGCACCACTGCTTTATCATAACACCTTACGGAATCCAAAACTAACGGTAACAGATTCTAACGGCGTTAGCACTTATCTCACTATCTGACTACCAAAAGTAACTCCAAGATCAATTTCACCCTATCTCGTACTTCCGCCACGTGTAGTCTCTTCTCACCTTACCGTCCGATTCCTTCAACGCCCCCCTCCGTTCCCTGAAATTTCAACTCTATCCTGTTGTTAATTTTTCTCCACTCACAGCGAAACAGAAAATCACTAGACTGTTTGAGGTCACTCCGATCTGTTAATCATCATCGCCGCCGCCGCCGCCGCCGATGGCTTCGACGGTGATTCAACGAGCTGAACTCGCCAAGTTTTGTACGTCACGTGACTGGAGTAAAGCTATTCGAGTTCTGGATTCGCTTCTATCTCAATCGTGCGTTATTCAGGATATCTGGTATGTATTTAATTGTTTATTAATTCAATTTATGTATAATGCTTTCAATTCAGTTGTTTCGTCAGTAATTAATTTCGATTAATTTTTATTTTGATCAGTAATCGTGCCTACTGCTATAGTCAATTAGAGCTTCATAAACATGTGATTAAGGATTGTGATAAGGCTCTTCAGCTTGATCCTTCGCTTCTTCAAGCTTACATCCTCAAAGGTTTGTTTTGTTCCTCATTTACTTAAACATATTAGTAATTATGGATGTTCGGATTGATTAGACTTGTTTATTTTTAATCGACACAAGCTACTTGAGGAGATGATTTATATTAACCTAATTTATCAAATGTATTATCGAACATATGGTTGTTGTAGTGAGAAGGATTGAGTCCTCTCATGTGCAACTCCACATGAAAGGTCATGTTCCCTCACAATTGAAAATACTGGGTCCCACATTATATGATAAAGATGAATCTTTGTACTATTTTTATTATTCAAGTGTGAGTGAACTTGAGCTCAATGAGAGGATCCCAATCCATATGCATGTTTATTTAAGATAGTTATTGTGTTCCATGCCATGTCATGAAAGTTCCTATTGATATTCTTGTTTGCTACAGTGAGATTCTGTTGAGTTTGTGTTCCATTCTGAATAAAAAGAATTACATTCACCTTTCTATTATTTACAATGCATCGACGTGCGTCAGATGAAATGAAGATATATCGCTGCTGGATGACTTATATGTGTGTAGGACCCATTTATCATCTAAAGAAAAGATAAATCAAAGTAATTGTAATACGAAGAACACAAAGAAGATACTAAACCCTAAACTAGTCTACTTTCAGTTTACACTTTGTCTCATCAAATTTATAATGTATGGAAACTTAGATCAGTTAATTTTCCCAACATTGTGTTATATTAATATTGATTTTTGAGGTTGATATGATTTTGCTACTTGATGCAATGTCCATTTGTTACAAGCAGAAGGTCATGCAAACAGGGGCATAAGCTACACACTTAGAGCCTTTTTCATAGATTTCTTGCAATGGACTGTGTCCTAAACATCATTTGATTGGTTGTATGTGTTAGCTTTTGGACATCAAGTAGTTCTCCACTCAGGCATGTTACCCCTCAGTTAAAATACAACATGCATGGTGATATTTGGTCATAAGTTTATTACGATCGCATTGTTTATAAGATCTGAATTGATGCCTAAGATTTTTCCATTAGTAAACTGAATTGTATGCATTTGATGGTATATGTTTCATCGCTTCTTATTCTTGCGATTTCTTATGTTTTTGCCTTGCCTCCTTTAAGTTTCCCCATGGTCTTAATCAGGCTCTAGGCATTCTTTTATATAAATTTGTATTGCTAATTTCTGTCTAGGCCGTGCATATTCTGCATTGGGGAGGAAAGATGATGCTGTAGTGGTTTGGGAACAAGGTTATGAATATGCTGTTCGCCAGTCTACAGATCTGAAGCAGCTGCTTGAGTTGGAAGAGCTTTTGACAGCTACGAAAAAGAGTATGGCAGCTTCCTCTGATAAAGATTCTAAACAGTCATCAGAATGGTCTTTATCAAAACCCGAGCCTACTAATTCTAGCAAATCAAGTGAAACCTTTAATAATCATACTATGTCCAACCTTGGTTACGAACCGTCTGGTGATTCGATGGAGGTATTGCAAACAGAAAGCCAACCACATGAAATATCTTACATATCCAATGGCTCTAGTAAGAAATTTGACGGTTCAAAAAGTTTTCATATGGGTCGAAATGGAAATCATGATCAACAACAAAATGGAGCGTTGGACGTATCCATTGACGTTGGTGCCAGATCTGAAGAACGTAGTAGTACAAGTGATGGCCGTCAAAAATCTGATCTGAGCTCTAAAATTTCGTTAATTCCCAGTAAATCAAATGATATACCTGAGATACTTGGCAACTGGAGTGCTAAATCTGACATGCGCAGTGAACCAAGTAATGATACTAAGGGAAATAAAAAGTTCTCGGTTACTAGGATCTCAAAGGCCAAGTCTATAAATGTTGATTTCCGACTATCACGAGGAATTGCTCAGGTTTGCTGAATTGATGTTTCCTTATTTATTTCTTTATAATGGTTATCTACAAAAAACAGTTTTAAGGATAGTAGAAACCTGGATGCACTGCTCCGGCGAACCACTACTTTTGTTCCTGTACTCGCCTATTTGGTGCATGGGGAGCTCTTAATTATCGTCCCTGCACTCTTTTTTATTTTCTGTAATTTTAAGTGAGCATTGTGTTATAACAGGTGAATGAAGGGCAGTATGCTCGGGCCATATCCATCTTTGACCAGGTTAAACTTCTGTTGAAATGACTTGTATATTATGATTTATATCCATCTGAATACAGGATATGTTCCATGCTCTCTATCTAAATGGTTGTCTTGGCTGCATCTGTGATGTTATAACATATGCATTGATGATTATCTTCGTACTTTTAATAATTTTCTGTTCTTTCTCGTCTTCCCCTTTCTTCCGATATATTATATGATCACAGATATTAAGAGAAGATCCTACTTACCCTGAAGCACTAATAGGAAGGGGAACGGCCTATGCATTTAAAAGAGAACTTGATTCAGCCATTGCTGATTTTACGAAGGTGCCCAAAGCTTTGAGCTACATAGCATAGGCCATTCCATTATCTTCATCGCTTACCATATTTTTTTTAGGCTATACAATCAAATCCATCAGCTGGTGAGGCTTGGAAAAGAAGAGGGCAGGCCCGAGCTGCTTTAGGAGAATCTATTGAGGTCAAGGACTCTTTTTACTCATTCAGTTTGTTGGCTGCATGAATCTTTTTTGTACATCTCTCTTCTTATATTGGAAGATGAACATCAGGGTCTTTCCTAGTTAGTAGTTACTCTTATCATTAATAGGTTTCTAATATAATTTTTTAGCTCTGTTTTTATCACCTTTTGTCCGTTTGCATAACTGTAGCTGTACTGTTATGTGTGTGTATTTAAGCTGTTTTCTGCTCTTATAATTTCTGCTGCTGGTATGCATGTATCACTTCCTGTATTTATTTTGTCTAACTTGAACCAACAACTGTTTTGACATATTTATCTAGGCTATACTTTTCTGTTGTTCGTAAATGTAATGTACAAGAAAGCCGTTGACTTCCTTCACTTTTTCATCTTTTGGCTTTGTCAATTGTGTTAAAATGTTTGGTCTTTCTGATTAGGTTTGATGCCTACATGTGTCTGAATATTCTACCATGAGATGGTCTAAGCATTTGATAGTCAAGCTTTTGTTATATGGATACTGAATGCAACATGAATAAGCATGTCTGGAAGCAGGCAGGCTTGTAAGTGCCATCAGTCTTTTCTAATTTGAAGTTAAATTGATAATCATGAATTAGCTTTTGTTATTTCAATGTTACACAATTGGTACATAACCACTTGGTACCCTGATTCATACTGTACGATCACTGCCATAATGTGTGTGGCACTAAATTGGTCCTGGAGTTGTCCCATTTTAGTCGTAAGAAAGAACAAGAAACTAAGTTACAAAGAGTTAGGTTTTATTTTTTCATTGTTTGAAGGAAAACTTAACATCTCACACTTTTCTGGGCCTTAAATTGTGTGATTTTGTGTGTTGTGGCATGGTTACGTTGATTGTTTTTGTTTTTTCATCGTTGTTGTCCTCCTGTTCTGTTTGATGTGGTTTTTGATAATATAAGGAGATGAATGGTGAGAAAGAGAGGAGAGTGAGATGCAAATCTTATATTGCTTTTGGTAGTTTTTTATTGAAATATCAGTAGAATATATCTGGTATTACATGTTTGTGTTGTTTGCAAGTCCTTTTGTAATACACTTTCAGGGTAAAAAGAAAAAAATATAAATTAATGGGAAAATTTCATATACATCCCTAAAAACTCTAAAAATTACATATATATCCAACCAAACTTCATACTATCATATATATCCTTACAAACTATCTAAAATCTCGTATATATCCATTCCTCTAATTAAATAAATAAATACTCATATTACCCTTTAGTTTAAAATAACATTTCTGTTCATGAAATTTAGAAACACAAAAGATCATCGTTTGCTCAATCGGCTTGATAATAACGTTTGAGTAGCTAGGTTTAGTAGTTTACTGGACTGTACTTTTTGGTATTGGGTCAAACGGGTCGATTTTAGTGAGCTTTTTTTAGTATAGAATTACAATTGTGTTGATGTCACTTTGAGGATAATCATATCTGTGTAGCTATGTTTAGATGTCTACGGGTCTTTGCATTGTTTGGTGTTGAATCAAACGGCTCGATTTGAGTGTTGCAAATTACATAATTGAGAAATTTAGTTTATGTTAAAGGAACATGTAGGACCACATGCATATTGGGGATAATGGACATGAAGATGGGAGTTTTAGTACATAACGATGGTCATGTCAATAAAATGTAAAAATGTTTTCCAGTGGTGTTGAAGGGTCCACTTTGAGCAAAGGATGATCTTTTGGTGTTTCTAAATTTCATGAACGAAAATGTTATTTTAAACTAAAGGGTAATATGAGTATTTATTTATTTAATTAGAGGAATGGACATATATGAGAATTTAGATAGTTTGTAAGGATATATATGATATTATGAAGTTTGCTTGGATATATAGGTAATTTTTAGAGTTTTTAGGGATATATATGAAATGTTACCTAAATTAATAAAAGAAAGGAGAACTTTTGAAAGTAGATTTATCTGTTGTCCAACGTAGTTTTGAGGAGAAGTTCTCAAATTAATTTTGGAGGTAAGGGATATATAAATTAAAGATGGCATATAGAATGAGGAAGTCAGTTATGGATAAATACAGGTACGTGAAAAAGGTGATGAATTTTATTTTAGACCACCTATGTGTACCATGTGCTGTTAATTGGGGTATTGTGTACTATAAATTTGGTGACATTGCTTGAAACCTCATCTTGCTTCATTCATCATCTGAGAAATAGTGAATTTAAAAAACGGTAACCAACTAAAGGGCTTCTGACAGCTAGTTGAAAGATCTTCTTCAGACACTGGGAACCAAATTTTTTGTGAAATGCAATAGCATAAATGCTCATTCTTATGAGGTTCTCTTTTGTCCTTGCCTCTGGATCTGATATAGTTATTATACAGGCAATTGCAGATTTGACCAAGTCCTTAGAGTTTGAGCCTGACTCGGCAGATATATTGCATGAAAGGGGTATGCTGTTTAACTTTCTGTAATGTTACCTCATCTTTGACGGTATTTACTAATTAGCATATATTGGGAAACGATACTTAGAAGAATGCCAATAGACCAATAAATAGCACCAGCTGTGATCTAGGTGCGGTTTTGATATTGTTCCTCGGAGGTAGTGGTGAAAGGATCTTTAAGTCTGTTTGAGTACTGTCTAATATTTATCTGCATTTATTAATACTCCTACAACTTCCCACACTTGCATCTGATTGGACTGGAATCACCTACTTTCCATTGTAAATGGGAAAGGTTATTAAACATATTATTGGGCTAAATATATTAATGACTTGTCTATCTTATATTCTTGTTGTCGAAGTGCAGAATTACATGTTTATAGTTGCATTAGTTTTTCTTATGTAGATTTTTGTTATGTTAAAGATAGTCTCTTACCAGTTCTTAACGGTATTTCCAGGAATTGTCAATTTTAAGCTTAAGGATTTCTATGCTGCCATTGAGGATCTGTCTGCATGTGTAAAGCTTGATAAGGATAACAAATCAGCTTACACATACTTGGTTAGTGCATGACATATAGCATTTACATTCCAAGTCTGTGAATTATTACTTTTATACATTATGTTTTTTGTACCGCAAGTATGCTGACTGAGAAGACATAATCACAGGGTCTGGCACAGTCATCAGTTGGTGAATATAAAAGAGCTGAGGAAGCACATTTGAAAGCAATTAAAATTGATCAAAACTTTCTTGAGGCATGGGGGCATTTAGCTCAGGTATTTATAAGATGCTGAATCACTTTATTCTCTTTTACCCAGTCACAAAAGGTCGGAGCCTCAAAGCATCTCCTGGCTTTATATGGTTTACAATAGCGACAGATGATGTGCTGTTTAAACCGTCACTCTCTCCCCTTTACTGTAAGTAGCTAAAAGATGTTCTGAAGTGTGAATGTTTTATTTTTTAATAGTTTTATCAAGACTTGGCAAATTCAACAAAGGCTTTGGAGTGCCTTAAACAGGTTTTGCAAATTGATGAGAGGTAAAGATTCAGCGCACCTTACATTTATGGTGATAAATCAAAACTTTGATACCCAATTTCTGAAGCTATCATACTGATGAATATACGCATGATCAGTAATTTTTAGTGACATGTTGCTTTTCTCTAATGATACAAGATTTTGCAATTCGTATAGGTTTGCTAAGGGATATCACTTGCGTGGCTTGCTACTTCATGCTATGGGAGATCACAGGTGTGTTCACTGTCGTATACTGATTGATACTTGAAATTGCGTGTAATGGAAAACGCTATCAACTCCCATCCATCGCATTGAAGTGATATGATAAATTAAGCGAAAGGGTCAAATCTCCACATGGCTTATGATGAATATCCCTGTTGTATGAATACTGAAAAACCAGTATGTTTTCTTATGATTATAATCTCGTGTGGATTTAAGTGCTCTAGTAGTAGAAAGTAAGGTCCCGTTTCTCAACTAGAGAACTTGTTTTCAACGAAAAGTACAAACTTTGCATATAGAATAGCTAGTAAATGCCGCTTGAGTTATCATGGTGTGTCTATAGGTTGGCAAGAAATCTGTGTAGTTCTTACATTATTACAAAACGGGCCTGCAACAAAATTTAAAGCATTTTTAGATAGGTCATATGAAGAGGCTAAACTAATTAGTATCGACTTTTCATGATGTTAGTAACATTTTCACCTAAGAACAACAGAAATAAGAATTTTTTCTCAGAGAATCTTGAAATAAGCATTTACTCCAAGCAATAGATTCTTATACTTGATGTTAATTTGTGAGTTTGTTATGTTTTAACTTTCGACCTACCATTGTGATATTTGCTTCTTTAATCATCCTTGGCCAATCCTTTTATATATCCATTGCAGGAATGCTATCAAAGACTTATCAATTGGGCTTAGCATTGAGAGCTCAAACATAGAGTGTCTGTATCTAAGGGCTTCTTGCCATCATGCTGTTGGAGAATATAAGGAAGCTGTATGATACTCTGATTACTTCTTGTCACTGTAAATATTACTCTACAGGTGTTGTATGGGCGTCTTATTTTGTTCGGCATATCTTTGGTTCATGTAACAGGTGAAGGATTATGATGCGGCTTTGGATTTGGAGCTAGACTCAATGGACAAGTTCGTGCTTCAATGCCTGGCTTTCTATCAGGTTCTGTATTCTCTTTTCCATTCTTCTGGTTGTTCTAGGCTTGTTTTCAAGAATTATTTATTTTAGTTTTGATGGACCAAGTAGCTCAGATAGTAAACTTCAGACATTTATGATTTAACTACTAATTTAGATATTATGCCAAATTTTTTTTTCTGAAAGTGTATATAGAACTGTTTTTATGTTATGTTTTGGATGCAAACAACATAGTTGGTTCAAAGATTCACATAAAGGCTCCACATCTAATGTTCATACACAAGTGCTAAGGCCAGCTTATAGTACACGGTAGCTTTATGTGCTCACTCTTTTGTCATTCAATACAGCATGCGCGACTACGTGAATTGGTGTACTAAGTAAAGAATACAATATTTGATTTGATTATATCTTAGAAAGTATAGTTGGATCTAGTGATTGATTATCATGACTGATTTTATAATTAGCTTGTTTTATATCCTCATGCAGAAAGAAATTGCCTTGTATACTTCTGCAAAAATTAACAGCGAATTTTGCTGGTTTGATATAGATGGTGATGTCGACCCCCTGTTTAAGGTATAGGTGAACAATGTTGATTTAATATGCAGCATCTTTGTTTTCCTTTTGGCACTTCAGTTTTTCCTATGGTTTGATCTTTTGATCTTTTGATCGTCGAAAGACATCTGCTAGTTATTTATTGTTTTATGTCGGCTGCTCATCACTTCTTCACTTCAGTGATCAGTTACTCTGCTTTTGTTCTCTTCTTTTTCCTTTATATATTGCAAAAAATAAAAAAAGTAGTAAGTTAATATTTATTCTCTACAGGAGTACTGGTGCAAAAGATTGCATCCCAAAAATGTATGTGAAAAAGTTTATAGGCAGCCTCCTCTAAGAAAAGCAAAGTTGAGAAAACAAGATCTAAATTTAACTAAACCGAAGACTACACTTCAGCAAGCTGCTGATCGTATTGGCAAAACAATCCAGTATCATTGCCCAGGCTTCTTGCCCAATAAACGTCAGGTGAATTATGATGACCTATATCATAAAATAAGTCAACCTGTTTGTCATCACTCATCTGTAGCTATAAATTAAAGTACGAGTCTAGTATTTATAATAGCTTCAAGTCAATGTACTGAAGTTGTGCCGACTGCATAAATCCTTTATTCTACTTTTTCATCTACCCTCAAGTAAAGTTCCCTACATAAGGTCATAGTTAGTCTTAATGAGTATTTCAGTGCCATATTATCTTTTTATATTTTTACTTCTTCATTGTCTTCTTATGCGCAATGTTATTAAGTCTCCAATGGCATATACCAGCATCGCATGGCCGGCTTAGCAGCTATAGAGATTGCACAAAAGGTGTCTAAAGTTTGGCGTTCACTGCAATCTGAATGGAGGTTTTCTACTAAAAGTGCAGCAAAAAACGGAAAGCGGCCCCGAAGAAAAGAGAAGATAATAATACCTAGCGCAAATAGAGGTGGAGCTGGTTGTAGCACTAGCAGTAACTCAGAAGCATCAACTTCAAGTGCCTTTGAAGAAAAGCCATCAGGAAAGTCTGTTTTCTCATGGCTTCATCTTTATTCAGTGGCTGTCAAATGGAGACAGATATCTGAACCCTGTGATCCTGTTGTGTGGGTCAACAAATTAAGGTATATAACCTTCAATGTTATGCTGTTGGTGATTATAGACTGAGAAAAGAAAACCAAATAACTTAAATAAGTCCTGCTGAAATATGTAGTACGACGTACTTTTTTGTGCGTTTCAGTACTTACACTGTTTGCCTTGTTTTTGCAAACTAAGTGAGGAGTTCAATTCTGGATTTGGATCTCACACCCCTCTTATCCTTCGACAAGCTAAAGTTACTCGCTACTATCCACATTTTCAAAGGTATAGTTTACTTTGCTCGCAAGCTGTGACTTTCCTTTACAACATGCTCACCATTTGGCAATCTTGCAGAACATTAGATGTGGCCAAGACTGTCATGGGAGAAAATGGGTGTGTATATAATACGGCGGATGGTCCCATTGACTTGTTGAAAGATGGAAAGCTAACTGAGGTGCGTTTTATTTTTCTAAATGTACCAAATATATCTTGGTACTTCCTCGTACCCAATATGCAGCAATGTTATTTCACACATAAATTTTACCCTTTTTTTCCTTTTTGGAAAGAAACCGTCTCTTTTTTATAGTATGCGATGCTCATCTATGTCTTGCTAGTTTCTCCTTTTCAGTTACATGCATAGTAGACCATTCTTTGATCTTTAATTTACCAAATTTGCAGATTTTGAAAGCTGAGTCGTGCTCTGATCTGTATAAAGTTGTTGGTGAGGATTTCTGGTTGGCTACTTGGTGCAGTAGTACTGCATTTGAGGGGTAAGAACCTTAAGGAAGTTTAAATCTATCCTTTCCGTGGAGTTTGCAACCACATCTATCATTATTTGTTTGTTCTGTTATTCATTCTCTTGCATTTTTATTTTTCTCAGAAAACGCCTGGAAGGAACACGGATCACTCTAGTTAAATCGTAAGCTTTTAGTCTCTTACACCAAATTACCGATTTAGCAAGCTCTATTTGGTTTTCCTCATTTAAGTTTGACTTATGCCACCTCAGGGGAGAACGGGGGTTTGACTTTGCAATTCGAACACCTTGCACTCCTGCTAGATGGAATGATTATGATGCAGAAATGACATCAGCTTGGGAAGTATGCACTCTGATCTAAAATATATGTTTTTTCACCTTGTTAGTAGGGCTCGTATCTTGATTTACTGAACTAGTTTATTAAATCGTCAACATTTATATGTCTTGGTATCTGAACAAATAAACTCCTAAACATTTTTGTGTCCAAAGTGATGGGACCTATGTAAGCTAAAGTTGATGCAAAAGTACATTGACTCAACAGGTATTGTGTAATTCCTATTGTGGGGAGACATATGGATCAAATGATTTCGGTACACTTGAAAATGTCAGAGAAGCAATCTTAAGGATGACATATTACTGGTAAAGACTGCTACCCATGTGAAATTACCGTATTTCTAACTTCTTGACCAGTTGATGGTCAAAATCTTAAGCATTTTATTAAAACTTGGTACTTCTCAGGTACAACTTCATGCCACTTTCAAGAGGGTCTGCTGTTGTTGGGTTTTCGGTAATGCTTGGACTGCTTCTAGCTGCTAATATGGAGTTCACTGGGAGCATACCACAAGGGCGTCAGGTCGATTGGGATGCCATTTTGGGTTTGGACCCAAATTCTTTCATGGAATCTGTAAAGACTTGGTTGTATCCATCTCTCAAGGTCACTACAACATGGAAAGACATCCCGGATGTGGCCTCAACTCTCGAGACGACCGGTTCAGTTGTTGCGGCTCTTAGCTCCTATGCCGACTAAGATACAATATTATTTAAAGGCAGGTAGGTTGCATCTCATTAACCTTGAAATTGACCATAATCCTTCAAACATTTTCGTAAACTATTGTGTTGAGTGAGTAACCAAGGTAACCTTGTTTAACTTCAAAATTGACAACAATTATTTTAAACCTACAACTCGTTACGGTGGATGACACTCTATCCATAGTATTTTGCATAAAATGTTAATAGACCATTTTACTTCATGGATAGGACTCATTGATGATCCAATTGGTTAACAAGCAGAAACCAACGATTTTAGTTGGCAAAAATTGACAGAAGTTAACAAGCATGATAGCAAGCTTAGCATGGCATTGTCAATTGGTTAACACTATAAGGGCTAACGGCTAACAAAATCTGTCACTTATCAAATCACATAGGAAGTGGTAGAATAGAACCATTTTTGGATACTAAAATCTACGAACCCAACAATTTTTTAAGTCACTTCATTTATGTTTGAACTGGAATTGGGTTGCTGATACTGGACAAAGCCTAAAGGACTGGGAAAGTTGTGAACAAATATCTTTTGACAGGCCTCACTACTTTTTTCCTGTCATGTACATTGTCTTCAGGAGCCGTAACATCCTGATATTTAGTCAAAATTGTTGGTTTCTGCAGAATTAGTTGGACGAGAGTGTAAGTTTTCTGGTTATTGTGGTTTTTTTCACATGTACAATTTTCGAGGCAGAAGCAGAGAAGTTGAGGCGTAATCTGAAGAGTTTTCTTGTGTTGGTATCTGCTTGTATAATTTCTTTGTATCCATGTATTTTAGGAATGCAGTTGGTAGGTTTTTTCCTTTAGTTTTCTTACTTAGTTTGTGGTTTTGGCTGTATACTAGATTACAAATTAGTTTATTAGGATTCCAACTTTACCAGTGTGAATTATTGTGGTTCCTGTGTTATTTTATCTAGAAATAAAAGAAACAAAGTTTTTGTTTAGCTTTGGGGGGTCAAAGAAGGGGTCTTTCAGGTGTAGATGTTCACCGAAAATCAATCAATTAAGAATGTACATTGCCTCGAGACCGAAGTATGGGCACTAAACTCTGCATAAAAAGAAAAAGAATGATTCCCAAAGTAAATATTTATGTTAAGTTTGATGTCCTATCTGCGTAATAACCCATAGTCGTATGAAGTTTAAACCCGTAAGGTCCCCTACACACGATAGTCGTATAGTATAATGAAATGCACGCTATCATTAATTTGGTAATTATTACAACAAGTTTACCGTGATAATTAACAAACAAACCAATTTAGAATTAGTATCATATACTTCAAATGTTTGACAGTAGATTTTACTTTGAGGTCATCTTATAATAATAATAATAGTAACAGTAATAATAATAATATGAATCAAAAGAATCACCAAGTCATGTTAGTTCAATACCCATTGTAAATTAAGACGCAGACTAATCATAATCTCTTATAAATTATTTATATTATATACTTTTTTACTACTTTAAATGTGAAAGATCATAATTAATTACTTTACTCTTTTTATTTAATATTTTATTTGACAACTAGTACGTTATGTCAACTTTTGTAATGAAATAATTATACATTAAATATGACTATAAAAATTGAAGATTTACTATAATTAATATTTGATTTCATTCTTTTACAATTAATTTACATTATACATATTTTTTAAAAATTAAATGGAATATTTATATTATTTATTTTTCTGATTTTTTAAAGTAAACAAAAATATTATTAAAAAGGTATTTTCTGTTATATTATATGGACATCCCGTTAGTATAAATGGGTTGAGCTTTGTATACTTAATAAAATTTTCGAACTTACTACTCTCAATTTAAATTTATAATTTAGTAATGACTATCTTAATATATTAAGGAGGAATTGGTCAAACTTAAAAGATGTTTGGACGGATAAAGTACAACATCCCTTCAAAATATTGTTCGATATTAAAACTTTAAAAAAAAAAAAAACCACTAAATCATTAGTAATACTAATTTGTAACTTTATGCAGATTATCAAAGAAAAATGAAAGATGATAAATGCAGTAAATAATTTTTTCATACACTAAACTATATAATTCTTGAAACTCACAATATAAAAACATAATAACACAACTTTGGTGTATAAATAATCTTTTTAATTATACTTATCATATTACTTCTCAAAAAGAAACGTCATTATAAAAGTATATTGCTAAATACATTTATAATTATAAAATTAAACAAAAGTATAATAATTTTTTTTTTATAGATGTGAATATACTGCTTTATTAATTTGGATTTGATGCGCATGTCTCAAAATTCCTATCACCTGTTAATGCAGGTATCTAGTCTAGGTATAAAATAAGTATCATTTGTCTTTGACACAATTTTTTTACGAAGGGAATAGTAGATTTAGTATAACCCGTATAAATAAGTGACATGTAATACAAAATTTGAGAACGAGAGATATCTACTAGGAAAACTATGTACCGTACATCTTGTTGTTATTAATTTTGGTGACAGCTTTTCATGATTTTGCCATAGCATTTCAATTGACATATAATATGATTTATTATTATGATATCATATTATATGATTATGATTATGATTTATTATTATAAGGATGGAATTGGAGAGTGTATTACAAGGCAAGCGTCCACCGCCAGGTCCCACCACCTTTGACGGTGGAAGAGGCGCCATGAACCAAACTCATCCGGCATGTAACAAAACAAATGGACAGCTGTTACTCAAAATTTTAATATATATATTTTCTTGTATCATAACTTGTTAAAAAACAAAATAATAATTTGCTTGTAAGATTTTGGTCGGCGATATCTTTTTTCTGTTTTGTTATTTTTATTTAAAAAAAGTTTCAAACTAATGTGCCTCAAGGTTACATACAAAGATATACATTGGCCCCCTACAAGACCACACTGATAGCCACAACGACTACCCAAACTGTCGGTGACAGGCTGCCAGCTACAACAAGTATATCTTCCTATAACAATCACGGGAGTTAAAATCCAAAGATAAACACTACGGGTACGTAAATAAAAGGTCTATGTCAATCATTCACAAATACACGTATTTAAACATAATTAAAAAAATACTCGTGTAATAAAATAAAAAAAAAATTATTAATTTTATATTAACTTGATATGTAATATTATATTTTCTGAAATATTTTTAAAATTAAAAATTACATCACAATACACCAAGAATACTATTTTATAAGTATGAAAATCACTTTTTAACAAAATAAAAATTATATATATCATAATATGTCATTGCAAACTCAATTATCGAGTTGCTTGCAAGTACCGGTTTCGAGTTCGTAATTGACAGGTTGCAAGTTGTGAAGTTGTTTGTTGAGTCTAGAAATTTAAGTTTCACTAATTTTTATTTTCTATTTATTTTTTTGTATTTTGATAATAAATATTATCTACATTAAATGGTAATTCTAAAAAAAATCTCAAATGCATCATGTAAAATAATAGTCTATAGATACAGAGAAGTTTAAGTTAAAATTAAATGTCATATATTAATTAGTTTATGGTTTGATAATGTTTGTATTAATGAGAATTTGATAATTAATAATTAGAAATATGTTAATAAGACGTCATAAATTAATTAGTTTATAGTTTAAGAATGTTTGTATTAATGAGAATTTAATATAATTAAGGTATACTAGTCATTTTTATGAATTTTTGAAAAACTCTTAATAGTTGTATGTGTAAAATAGTAAAATTTATATGTAAAAAAATACATTAAAATGTATTATATACTAGTATAGATAAAGATAACAAATAATTAAAATAAAATCATTTAATATATGTCATAACGTTTTAGTGGCAGTGCCTAAAAGTTAAAACTATCTCTAAACCCAAAATTATACTGGTATATAGTATTAGAATGACTCCTCATACAAAGAGATCAGTTTTTAACTGAATCGGGTAGTTTTTAATTCAGTTGATCAAATCTAAAGGTAGTTGAAAGTTTTATTGGTATCGGTATAATACATTGTTTTCTTAATTTAGTGTTTATATAAAAATATTATTAAATATTCATAAAGATTTAATTATTACATAAAATTGAAATCTATTCAGGAATCAACTATTCCCTTAGTTCCTTTCTAGATTGGGTTCAGCTCTTCATTCTCAGCCCACACAAAGAGTAACTTAACTGACTAGTTAATTGGCTTTAAAAATGTTTATTTTGTTTAGCCTATTAAGCATTTGAGCTATAAGCTAATTAAGCCTACAACTATATTTTAACTCAAATGAGTCAAAAGTTCAACAAATATAATAACTCAAATGAGGTCGGTAATTCTGATGATGATTTATTCTCTTGGTTCGAAATTTATTAGTAATTAGTGTAGATAATGATAACAATGTATCATAGACTTGTTAGTAAGTATGTTTTTTTAGTATTGTCATTAGAGCAGATACCCCGTGCAAATTAATAGGATACTTATGTCGTTTAATCTCATTATATAGGGGTGTAAAATATTACATTATATGAATCTAAATACAATTTGGCGGCACAATATTATTAGGTTCCTTCCAATCGGTTGGTTATTAACACATACTAATTTTCAAACGGATATTTATTTTTTTATGGATAAATATTATAAGTAGTTTTTATAGTTAAAAATATTACTTTGGTCTATTTCACCAAATACAAAGATTTTGTCATTTACTTTTTCTAAAATTATAAGTGAATGGAGAAAATACTTTAACAGTCTATGATATATAAATTTGTTATGACTTATTGTTGGATATATAAATGATCTATGATTTGATTAAAACTTACAATAACACTACTAATACATAAAAGTTATTTCTATTGGTAAAAACTACAAGAATATATTTAGTTCAATCCTCCATTAATTTTATAACAAAAGGATAACATATCCAAAATTAGTATTTTAAAATTTTTTTTGAAAAAAATGAAATATTCATAACGCTTTTAATTACGAAAAACTATATCTATCTTTCCTTTTCTATTTCTCTAAAGTTTTATGTCATTTTAAAACTAGTTGAATTTCATAAACGCGCTCAAAATGTAAGGGTGCGTTTAGTTGAAGAAAAATGAGAGATTTTTTCAAAAAAGGTTTCTAAGAAAAGTAAAAAATTGAAAAACGCATTCAAAATGGTATTTTCTATAAAAGTTTTCCAAGAAAATGGAAAAACCACTTTTCCATGTTATAACTAGGAGTTGGAAAACAATGATTTTTACTTTTCCACTTTTTTCCTTTATAACACTCCCTCCACTTTTCTTAAATTTTTTCAAAACTTTTTAAACTTAACTAATTTTCCAAAATGAAAAATATAATAACATTTGGACATATTTTTAACTTCTATTTTTTCTTAGAAAACTTTTATGGAAAACCTTAACTTGAACACATTTTATAATTTTTCAGTTTTTTTAGATAATTTTCCAGAATACTGGTAGAATTCTCTGTAATTAAACGTACTCTCACTTTTAAAAGTTGGAAAATAAAAATTCTCACTTCTTTATCTTTTCTCTTTAGAACTTCTGCTTCAGTTTTTTAAAAAATTTTAAAATTTTATAACTTTACCTTCTCTCAATATTAATTTTTCAAAATAAAAAATACAACAACATTTTAACTATTTAAACATGTTTCCACATTTTTAAAACTTTTATATAGATACGACGCACTTTTTATTTTAATAAGAGATAAAAAATGTAAAAGATTTTTATAACAAAACACACTCTGATTTCGCATGGCAATGGCAAAGTAGGGCCTATTAATCAATGAATGAGCAAATCATAGTCATAGTTTTTGTTTATATACGTGGCTGGACCCCACAAAGAAATCACGTTTAACCCTAACGGCTACTTATACCTCCTTTCTTCCCCTTCTTCTTTCCATCACTTTTAGTTCTCCCCATTTTTCACACTTCTCATTTCCTGAATTCCTTCCAAAATCTTTTCTCACACGACAAAAAGCCATGGACCGTAAAAACACTCTCATTCTCTCACTCATCTGCGTCATTGTAGCATCCGTCGGAGGTCAATCTCCGGCCGCTTCTCCAACATTACCTCCACCGTCAACTGTCACTACTCCCGCCGCTTCACCTTCAAAATCCACCACTCCTCCTGCCAAAACACCTGTTTCTTCAGCTGTTTTAGCACCGGCAATCGCTCCGGTTGCAGCTCCACCGACGGTTTCCGTTGCTCCTCCGGCTAAGACACCTGTGAGCTCACCACCTGCTCCAGTGCCGGTTAGTTCTCCACCTCCAGTTGTTGAATCGCCGCCAGTTCCGGAACCTACTGCTTCTCCAGTTGAAGCTCCGGCTGCTGAAGTTCCGGCACCTGCTCCTAGCAAGAAGACGACGAAGAAACACACCGCATCGTCGCCGGCGCCTGCACCGGAGATGTTCGGACCATCAGCTTCCCCTAGTGAAGCTCCTGGACCTAGCGACGCTCTTTCTCCCGGTCCGTCTGATGCTGTTGCCGATGAAGTAAGTTTTTTGTACCTATATTTACTCAGTTAGTGCGAACTTTACGTTACTGATTTCTGTTTAAATTGAACATACACTGATTTGCATTGAGACACATGTATATAATTACATAACAAATACGTATATGATCTGGATTTGATTTGACAAATGTGTCGTTAATTATCGATTTAGGCGTCATTTAATGCAAACATTCATCTCGATCTAAGCAATTTATTTCGTGATCGTATTAACTTGTCTGTCTTTCATCTGGTTAATGTACTTCGTTTAATTAATTAATCAATTAATTAATTAATTCAGATTAAATAAATTAATTGATCACGCTTCGTCATATACATTGAGATTTGCTGAAAATAAATTAGGTTGAAACAAAGGCCACCGACATGTATTACGACGGCTAGAGTTTACATGAAAATATTAGTAGCTTAATTAATGCTTGACACATTAACAATTAATTAACAATTAACAATTAACAATTATATATAATAACTTAATTTTCCTTAGATATGTATTTAGATTTAGATTAGGTTAGAAGTTACACAGGAATTTATATATTTAAAAAGATAATGCCGTGATTATCTGAAGTGAGCTTAAATTCAAATTATGGGTTTGACCATTTTCAAATATATTGTTTAGAATATTACTAAATATAATATTATAATAAAGGAAATATCACATTGAAAATTATAATACTTCACTGAAAACTGTTTTATATGAGTGTTAAACTAGTAAATTTAATAAATTTAATTAGTATATTGAGCTTTAGCCATTATTTGTGGTAAGTTACTTACTTGTGATACTTCATTCTGGTATATAAATATAAATATAAATGATGATAAATTGGTACTGACAATTGATGAAAACTTAATTACAGAGTGGAGCAGAGAAATTAAAGGGAGTACAGATGGTGGTCGGGAGCTTGGTATTGGGATGGGCCGTCTTTAGCTGCCTCTAGGTCCTAATATGGTTTTCTTTCATTTATTTTTATCATTATATTTATTTATTTATTATTATTTTATTATTACTGTATCATCTCAATTTGTTCTTTATTGTTATTTTGTTTAGCGCATTCTTTATTATATAGATAGATCTGACTCTTTATTTGGATGCCATTTTATGGTCCCCGGTAATAAATTGTGGGGATCCCAATAGTTGTTAATTTGGATTCTTTTTTCTTCTTTCTAATGTTGTATATGTACGGATTGCTTTGTTATTTTGTTTGAACTCTGAAGTCAACTTGATCTTTTTTAAGTTCGCAACATTATTTCAAGCTATATAATTATATCCAGAGAATAGATAGATAAGTTGAAACTAAACATTGTGAAACAAATAACAAAGATTTTTAATAATAACATATATAAATGGAAGCAGAATGAAACAAATCCTAAGACTTTAAACTGAAAGAAAAGATAGCCAAGCCATGAAAAAGGTGGTGACTATCATTGGAAAGCTAGCTAGAAGAAACACCTTGAATCACTTTCTGAGGTTTAAGTTTTGACCAGCTTCATTACTTGATAATTCATATATATCACAAACATAGAAACCAGTGACATCTTAGTCATAACACCTAGAAAATAAATCAGAATCATACTTTGACATGCATGCCCAATGACAAATATTTATTCATCTAATAGTAACAAGACCTTAATATTGGGCTTTAGGTAGTAGGGTTATTGGGCTGCTATTGGGCTTCATAGTTCAAAACTAAAATAATCAACTTTTAGATGTTGATCTCGATACATCTTTTGCCTACATTCTCTGTAATCAAGTGTTAGATATAATATAATGTATTCAAGTCGTATCCAATTTGATCATGAGTTGCTTGTAAAACCCATGATAGCAATTGAGTCGCATTACATGTCGATTATGATAGGATTTGAAGTATCATTCCATTACTTGATTTAAATTTCAAAATGCCTATAACTTTATGTGTATATACGGTGGACACAATTGATTTTTGATACAAAGTATCACCAACTATTACATGATACTCAAAATGACAAGATTTTCTCATACATTGTTAAGTGACAAATATGTTATTATTTTATTATTAATAACCTCTTAGCATCGTTTTGGCCAAGTATATCACCAATTTAACTTGATATTTTAAGCTCATTTATTTGAGATTTCTTGATAATTTGAGTTAATAAAATCTCATGATAAAAATTCATGATCCCAAGCTCCACACCTCCCTCTTAATTTTTCTCACGCGCCACTTTGAGTCCACACATCTTCCACTATTTTAATAATATTTATTTGCTCATAATTATATAATTAATTTGTTAATATATAGTTACAAGTTTTGATCATAAATTTTAGAGTTAAAAACAAACAGATAACATCACCAACATAAGACTGTTCTGCATATAAACATTGTAAACTATATACGTATAATATGTTGATTTAATCTTACTAATAGGAAACCGACAAAATAAATTAAAATTATAAATCATCTTTAAGCAAACAAAATTCATCATTCATACTTCAGAAAAGTTTAACAATAAAATAAATTCAGAAGAATTTTAATAGAAAAAAAACTTAGAAAAGTATGTTAGCTAATTATTTTTTTAATCTGAATTAAGTTGTTGAAAAGGATACAATATCTATCCATATTAATTAATTTGGTGATCGTTAAGAAAAACAATTATAATATATAAAGTTTGTATTTTCCAATGTATTGCATTTGATCATTTTCAAAAATACTCATCATACATACATACATATATGTATATATTATATATTATATATATATAACACAACTATAAAGATGATCCAGCTAACTATAATGCACTTGTCATTCAATACTTGCATATTAAATTAAGACCATATATGTATACAACTATGAAATGATTAGTATATTATAATTAGATAATATAATCTAATAACTATATAAGATTTATGAAATATCAATTTACTGATTTTATGTTCCCCAATTCGCAAAGGGGAAGGGCATTTTTTAGTTCTATTTCAATAACAGTTTTCTATCTTCTTTCCGTCGTGCTATCTTGTACTTTTACATTTATAATAATAATGTAAATGTAAATTCATTACGCACTGCCAATTTTCCTTATGGGTTGTTTCAATTAAAAAAAAGAACTTTTACATGAAAATAGACTCGCGTCTTGTTTTAATTTATATTATTTGATTCGATTTGATTATTTGATAACAACAACACAGTGGATGCAGAAATAAAAAATAAAAAAAATATATGAAATTAAGTGTTACATAAGGCGAGAGAGAATTTAAGAAGCTACTTAAAAAAACATGACCACTCCATGTGGACTAGCAAATAGTGCCAAGTGTATACATCACTTATTATCATTGTGGGTCCATGTCTCACGGATCCAGTTAAACGAAGCGTATTCATCGTTCATTATCATTGTGGGCCATGTCTTGAAGGTCATGGACCCAATTCAAACCAATCTTTACACAAAGATAGTATCTCACATTCACACTTTATTAGGATACAATGTATAATAAAGACTTTAAACAATTTATCAGGATATAAAATGTATAATAAAGATCTTAAACGATCAGTTGAAAACGAAGATATTCTCTATACTTATTGATAAAGTTCACGTTAAAAACCTTACGAAGTCATAAAAGTAAGTACCTGTTATGTATATTAAACAGTTAACCACAATTGAGTTAATTTCATGTTACACAATAAGGTCAATAGCCAACCAAACATATAATAAAAACCCGTTGTCACCTTCGTCGATTAAAAAAAAAGTCTAAAATCAAACCTATTAATAAAAGGTCTTTTTAAAGAAAAATGATAAGTTACAACGATGATAATACGAAAAGATGGAGTTATCTAAATAATTGATATAATTGAACCATCAATTCATCTGCTGCATGATACACGACGGATTTACTATAAAATGCATAATTTAATTAATATTAATATTAATTAATTATATATGAGTGTTAGCACAAATACCCTCCTTCTCTCAAACAAATTTTTCTCTACACATAAAAGGTTCCATGAGACAATCCCTTATATCTTCTGTGGATAGGACTAATTGATTATCCCACGTGGGATTATCCACTTCACAAACATAACACGTTTTAAAAAGGGGGACTGTACGTCTTAAATTTGTGACAGACAGTTTCACTCAGAATAAAAAATATTTTTTATCTGCTTACAATAATGATATTATTATTATTATTATTATTATTATAAGTTGGTTGGCTTATACAGTAACACAAAACAGAGCTCAAATCAATTTCAACACACATATATACACTGTATGGTGAAGATGAAGTAGCAGGTGGCAGCTAGCCATGTTTTTTTCATCTCCAAATATCACCATTTTACTCGCCAGGTTTGATTTATCTGTAATTTCTTCAGCTATATTTACAATTTTGAATGTTTTGTTAAATCTTGATAGCGAGGGCAAATGTTTTCTGCATTCTCGTTATTAATCTTTTTATGATTTCAACTCACCAGTTCCTCTGCATATATTGGAAAATTGAAGGCTTGTTTCATTTTTAAATTAGTTCAATTTTTCTATGAAAATCTAACTGCTTGCTCCTTCAATAATTCCTACAGCTCTGATGACCTAATAATTATGTAAATTACTGGAGATGTGTTATGATCCGTTTCAGTGTACCGACGACATAAAGTACACACTGTATAGTAGGAACAGTTAAAATAATTTGAGAGGTTAAAATTAGGGTTTATTGATTCGTGATGCATTTAACTTTCACGTTTTCATATCGTATGGAGTTAACTTTGAAATTTTTGATTATATAAACCTTCTAAACGTCCCTCTTGTATGTAATATTTCCTTTTATGGTCATTCCAGAAAAGGAAAGTTTCCTTTTTTGGCTAGACCAAAAAAGCAAGTCAATAGTTTCCTTTTTTGGTTAGGTCAAAAAAGTCAAGTCAATATACAATAGACAGTTTTTGAAAGTTTATTTCATACAATAGAAAATTTCAAAGTTTACTCCATGCAATATAAAAACGTGAAAGTTAAACGCATCACGAATCATAAACCCTTAAAATTATTAATTGTTAAAAATACTATTACATAAACTGCAGCTCATTTTGTAGATATTTATTGAGCAGGTGAACTGATTGTTACTGTAGGTATAAATTGCTAAAATTTGGTGTTTAACCTGTAACATTTTGTATTGTATGGGTACTTTATATAGGTACTTTGAAATCTGCCAGATGCATGAGGTGCAACCTAGCTCAACTGTTGTATCATGGTTACAAGAGGTCAAACTGTTTATTCCAATCAAATTATATACATTTTTTTTACTTTCTGATAATGTATCATGAAAAATTATCTGAGGCTCATGGCATAGTATCTGACACTTAACATTTATCTTGTTATTAGGCCATGATTCAGAAGGTTACATGCCAAAAATGTACAATAGTGCTGTTACTGGACCAACTTAACAATGCTGACTTGTTTCCCCTCATCGATCTTTTTAGTTTAAGTGACTTGGATGCGCTTGACAACGTAGACTTGCTTCATAACTCAAGCGGCGACTTACACGAATACCCTTTGTTGTCATTGATGCATGCTATCAACACAAGGCTTCGTGTAGTTGATATCCGTGATACGCCATTAAGGGAGGATGTCTTGAGGTCTCTTTTGTGGCTTCCATCAAATTGACCATAAACTCATCATACTAATTTTTGTCACATGTTTCATTTGCAGTCAAAAAGTCACTCCCCATCCCCTGCACAAGAAAAGAAGAAATAGGGGAGGTTGCGAGGGACAAAACACACCTTATTTAATACTTTTCGATAGCCATGAAAAGAAGCGTCATTAGATAATAAATGTACCATGTTAAGTGGTTTTTTATACTGTGTACGGATTTGAATTATTTCCAGGGATCTATTTGACACCGGTCTGGACTGCCGAGTTCTGAACATAAGGTCCACTGAGATTCAGAAGCTCAACATGGCGGGGAGATTTATGCATATGCACACCCTTAATCTGGACTTTTGCACCTCACTTAGTAGCATGGAGAAAGATTGTTTCACTTACATGCCTAATTTAACCCGTCTATCAATGTGTGCCACACGAGTATCCAATCTATGGACTACCGCTGCTGCCTTGTCAAAACTTCCTTCATTGCTTGAACTACGGTTTCAAAATTGCTTGTGTTGCAAGGACACTGCCCCATGCCATTTGAAGGACTTCTCGGTTAAAAACACCAACAACACTTCAAGTAATAATCTAAATGAGGTCAGAACATGATTACATATTTGCACGAAATCTTAGTTTATTACCTAGACTTTCTTGATATACTGTACTAAACAGATAGGTGGTGAAATGGGCGGGCGGGTCGGTTTGGATAGCCGGGTCAAAATTGGATTGGGTTAAAATAGATTCTAGACTTCATCTTGTTAATGAGTTTATGATATGTTACAGGTTTCTTTTGGTAAATTGAGTGTTGATGAACATGAAAGTGGCTTGTTACATGAAACAGTTTCACAAAAGTACAACTCGCATCATCCTTCACCGATATGCTTTCAGAAACATTATAGGGAATACATGATTGCTTCATTGCCAAAATTAGGAGTATTGGATAATTGTCGGATCGGAAAATTTGATAGAGAAAGAGCTAAAACAGTCTTCTCAAGATACTACGAGTTATTACCAAATAAACGACAGCATAAAGAAAGCATCATTAGCGTATTGCATATGCGTGAAACAGGAACAAGTAGTATACTCAACCTAAAATCCTCGAGGTCTAAGGATCCATCACTACACAAAAAAAGTCCAAGTTTCTACTCAAGGTCTCTGTGCGCTGCTAAACTTGCTTCCTCTGCATGGCCCATTTTACATCCAATATCAAATATTAGCCAGATACCGAATGAAGAGGGCAAGATCCTTAGACCAAGACAGTTCGAGTATCACCAAACGGACCCCAGCCTAATGGCTTTTGGTACTCTAGATGGGGAAGTAGTCGCCATCAACCATGAGACTGGAAAACTTGTTAACTATGCGCCATCTTTTGATACACATAAGAGCGTTTTGGGCCTCTGTTGGCTTAAGAGACACCCATCGAAGGTATGTTTTCTACTTGAACTGTAAGCAGAGATGGATTGGGCGGGTTGGGTAACAGTTCAAAACATGTACTTTTTACAGATGTTGAGACGGGTAAAGAGTGACCCGATACACTTTTTGTGGCAGAAAATTATTTATTTCATAAGTTATTAGTTCCTCAGATATGACTGAAAAATTTATATTATTACAATAAAAATATGAATATTTGGATAGATAATTAGGAGGGTTTATGCAGAAAAACTCTTTTGGTGACATTCAATTCGGTCAACCTATTTGACCCATTTCCTCTTTAGCTATACTTCTCTTTTTTATTTTACCTGTTTGACCTCTTGTAGATAAAATGTGAACCCAATTAACCCATTAGTAAGTAAATGGATTGAAATTGCCGTCAATAAGCATTACTTCACTCTGGTCTTTTTGTTGTTTAGCTTTATTATTTAAAATTTCTACTGTGACAAACAGCTTGTAGTTGGTTATGACAATGGATCCTTGAGATTGTACGACATCAACGGCACACTTCCAGACATTTCAGATAGCTACTGCAGTTCAACTGGTGTTGCTTTTGATGACTTTCAGCACTTAACTTCAGTCCACGTTAATGCAACAGATGATCAAATTCTAACAAGTGGTTACTCAAAGAAAGTTTCCGTTTATGATATCTCCACGGGAAAACGCTTACAGTTTTTCACTGATATGCATCGAGAACCCATAAATGTGGCCAAATTTGCCCATCATTCTCCATCACTCTTTGTTACTTCATCATTTGATCGTGATGTCAAAATGTGGGATTTGAGAACAAAACCTGTAAACCCGTGCTACACGGCCTCAAGTTCAAGTGGAAATGTGATGGTTTGTTTCTCCCCTGATGACCTTTATTTGCTTGTGTCAGCTGTTGACAATGAGGTATTCTAATTCTGTCTAAATAATGACTAAATCATATCTCTAGGATAGGTTGTACCTTGTATGGAAAACATGTTGACTTTTACAACATTTGGCATCTTTGAGAACTTCAAATCTTAGATTAGAGGGTAAAAGTGGGTGGGACGGGTAATAGGTCAAAAGATGTAATTCTTATTATGGGTCAAAATGGGATTGGTTGGGTTGATATTGACTCGGAACACTTTTTATCCAATTTTTTTTATTCTTATAAATTTGTCTAAAAAGATTGAAAATTTATGTTTGGTATATAATAATCTAATTATTTGGATAAAAACTTTAGGAGGTTTTTCACAAAAAATAGACTTTGTGAACTTTCAACGTAATTTCACCATTCATACCATTTGAGCTAGTTCTTTTTAGCTATTTCTTGTTTACTTGTTTCATCACCTATTAGAGATTTAAAAACAAAAACAAAAACAAATTCAACTCATTAATTACTAATATTGGTTGTAATTGCTACCAATAGTTTAGTCTATAATATTAACGTAGTTTCTTCGGTCCAAGGCTAATGGGCGTTAGTGGCAGGTTAAACAACTTTTGGCTGTAGACGGTAGGCTTCATACAAATTTTGATATAGCTCCCACAGGAAATTCTCAAAATTATACTCGCTCATATTATATGAACGGAAGAGACTATATCATTAGTGGAAGTTGCGATGAACCTGTTGTTCGTGTATGTTGTGCTCAAACTGGTAGGCGACTCAGGGATATATACTTGGAGGTACATTTAATTTTTCAAACACTTTAGTAAGCACTCTAGTATTTACTATAAAACGATAGTAGTCAAAACTGTTTATGCTTGTTTGAAGTTGGAGCCCTGTTGTTTTTCAGGGTCAGAATGCAAGGAGCCTGATGTTTGTGCAGTCTCTAAGAGGCGACCCATTTAGAGTAAGCTTTTCAGTAATTATTTCAAGTAGAGTGGTACCATAGATCATGGCATCATGCGATATTTCTTACCATGGATATATGATATAACGGTCTATATTTGTTTCGGTTTTGATATATACCAGCATTTTCACATGGCCATCTTGGCAGCATACGTGCGTCCTAGCTCTAAGTGGGAGATCATCAAGGTATTGAACAAATGCAGGTTAATTCACATGATTAATCATTCTTCCTGTTGATTGACTCTGTGATTGCTTGTGAATTCCATGTATTGAACAAATGCAGGTTAATTTGCTTTCTTCGGGTCAACATTCATCTGAGTATCAAAAAGGCCAGCATCTCTGCCCTTCCTATAGGCTCGGAACTTAAATGAGCATGGTTTTATGGTGAAGCCGTTACCTGTTTATAATGACCAAACCCAATGCATAATGCAAATACGCGAGGCATAAATTATAAGCGTGACAGTAGAAGATTGGATTTGGTATTAGAAGGTTTCTGGTATTTAAGTTTCAGAAACTCCAAAGGTCATGCAAATCGTCATCTTTCGGTATACATGTATGAGTTAACTCCAGTTTTTAAATGTTGTACTGGATTAATGTGCAAATACAATGCGGTAATCTGATAAAAAGAAAGGATTGGATCAAGCAGATTCAAATAGTTAATTTGAGTACCAAATGGCCAAATAGTGAATAAAAAAGTTAGTTTATTTGGAAAATTCAATTCACACTGTCTTTATGAGTGTTGGGATGCACTGCAAGGTATTTGTGAATGCTTGAACTCGATAAAGCTTGATGCGATTGAGCTTAACCTTAAACTGAGCTCGAGTTAGTTGCTGGATAAAATTTGGAAGTGTTTGAAGCTAGAAAAATTCCAAATGTGTGGCCATTGAACATTGTCAGTTATCGACGTCCTGAAAGAAAAACTAAACTCGAGGCGTTCGAAGCACTAGTATGTGGAAATATTGTATGCTAATTGAGAGTAATTAAAAACAGTATAGGTTTTTCTTTTTTATGACGATAGAAAACGAGTTTCAATTGTTTCATTATTAAAGATAAGGTGCCAGTTAAGAGTATGCATAACTGGTTACAGGTTGTAGAGTATGCATAACTGGTTGCAGGTAATACAACTTTTAAATGTGAGGTAAATGAAGTACGCTAAATTTGAAGCACACAGGCTGTAATGTTTGGTCATAAATAAATAATTAAAATTAAAATTGAACAATAGAAGGTGCAATCCAACTGTTTTTTAACCTCCTATCAGAATAATGCATACAATGCAGTGCACCATTTTTTATTAAATGAATCTTTATTACCGATGAAGCCTATGTTGAAGAAAAAGACAAAAAAGTAAAATACATTGTACGATACAAAACTCCTATGGCTACGTTTACGAATCTGACGTAAATAATAATATAATAGATAGATCTAAAAATACGATATGATATATACCACATCTTACCTAGAATATATTTAAATCGATAAATGAGTTAGGTTAATGTTTTGGCTATCTAATTATGCTATATAATTACTTTTCTGCGTATACGTGTAGAGTGTGTATATTACGTGGAACAGATTCGAGAGTTACTGCTATATTCTTTTTTTAAATAGACAGAAAAGTAAATGAACAAAGTATCGTATTATTAAAAAAAGTTCAGCTAAACCCCGAATTAAATACGTACATGCTTTTTATCTAAACTGAAATGCCAGCCATAGCTTGTTTCTTAGGTTGTAGTGACTAGTGAGTGTGTTTGGAACTTGAAGAGAAAGTAGGGATAATCGAACCGAGTCGAATGAAGTTGATAGAGTGAAGATCTCAAGCTCGACTCTATTAGAAAATTCGAAGTTGAAAACTCGACTCGAGTTCGATCGGGCTTGTACTTTAAGTTCGAGCTCGGCTCGACTAATGAACCGATACTTTCGAGTTTCGGCTCAACTCGACTCGATTCGATTATCAGTATTAAAATATTAATATTAAATAATTTTAATATTAATCGACTCAATACTTTCAAGTTTGACTCGATACTTTTATGCTAGACACGACTTAAAGTTTATTTAGTAATACGCTAAATATATCAATACACATATAAATAAGGGTATAAATGTAAAATAATGTAAGCTTGATTAGGCTCGCAAGCTTCTGGAGCTAAATATTTAAATACTCGAACTCGACTCGAAACTCTACTCGAGTAGTTCTAGCTCTAACTCGACTCGACTTGTACCAAGTTAATTTTGTGTATTTCTCAAGTCAATCTCGCCAGTTGTCTCGTTTATTTTACATACGTAAATAAACGAGTTAATTACTCGTAGTGACTACAAAGGCCGAAAGTGCATTATTCGACGCGGAGAATGACGTTTGGCTCGTATGCGTATTTGTAGAGTCAAACTGGAGTTTATTTAATTAAAGACAATCCATGTGATATTAAACCCAGACTTCCACAATGCACATGCATGCATCTATATATCACCGCTACCCACCCACCCACCACCACTATATTATATATACACCATCCATCTTTACACAACCATCATTGTATATTACAAAAATGATGAAGCAGCTTCCATTATTTGCAGCTCTGTTTATTGCCATTCTGTTTTTCATCTCCTCTGTCTCCGCACTTCAATCCCCGGCCCCAGCTCCATCTCCATCTATAGGTAATTAATTAAGTTACTAATTAATCATTAATATATGTAATGTTAATTAATCTGTTGAAATGATTGGTAAATAGATGCGTTGGGATGCGATGGAAAGTGTGCGACTAGATGTTCGAGATCGGGTTGGAAAGATAGGTGTCTTAAGTATTGTGGGATTTGCTGCGGAAAATGCAAGGGATGTGTGCCTTCGGGTCCTTACGTTGCTAAGGCTCAGTGTCCTTGTTACCGTGATCTCAAGAACCCCAATGGCAGAGACAAGTGTCCCTGATTTATTTATTTTCTTTCAATATTAATTAATTATTATAATTATAATTAATGCTAGTTAGTTGTAGTGCTTGATGCTTCTGTTTGAATCTCTTACAAAATATTTCATAAAATTGAAGTTCAAAGGTTACTAATAACTGCTTTTTATTGTTTATTTAAGAAAGTCGTAATTCTCTATTTATATAATAATTTCACATGAGAAGGATGAGTAAAATAATGGTACATACTGAACAATGAACATCTAACTTATTGTGTAATATGTAATGTTGTCACTTAAAAAGAAAAAAAAAAAGAGTCAAACACGTCAAGACTATTAGGAATATAAGCGAACTAGGATTGATATACCAGTCAATTTAAATTGTTTTTATATACCTACATTTATCGGTTATATTAATGAAGGTATTAATTGTAATGAATTCGAAACAATAAAAAATATTATTATAATTATTATAATCCTATTTATTAGAAAAATATAATAACAATGATAGAATTAATAACCCTTACAACAATAATAATAACTTTAAATGGAGTATTAACAATACAATCAATATATAATATAATAAGTGATAAGAAGTTAAACATCTAAATAACTAAAATTATTTAATAACACGTATCATATGTTATTATTTTTTGTTATAGAAGGCTTCAATTTAATTGTCTTTTTATCTATCATCAGTTAATTATATATGATTTTAAATCTTTGAGATTGTTAAATCACAATAATATAATATATATAATAAACAGAATTAAAAAAAGGTATTAAGATGCTACTTCTGTATAGGATACAATTTTAAAGTAAAATTAAAAATCTTATAAAAAAGTTAATTATTAAATAAGTTAGATAACACATCACATTTGAATGATATTTTTTAATTATATAAACCAAGTATTGAAACTCACAAAGCCAGATTTTGTATTTATTAAAAATACATAAGATGAATATAATTATAATTATAAATATAGACATCTGGATAATAATATTCATTTAGAAAGTTTTCTAATCCTCATCTTCTCTTGATAAATCATAATTGAACTACTATGCTAGTTTTGACACTCACCAACTTTAAATTTTTTATCATATATATTGAAAGAAAATGAAAAAATACATGACCCGCAAACGTCACGTTCAAACAATAAAATAAAATAACAATCATAAGAAAATTACAAATAAAAAAAGTTAACAATTAAAAATAAAAAGTTACAAAATAAATATAACTAAAAAAAATTTAATTTTTTTTATAAAATAAATAAATAATTAATGATAAAAAGATAAAAGGGGCGGGACTCGAACCCGTGCCCCCAAAACTTGCATATTCGAACGTGGTGTAAAATATATAAAACATAATAAATTGCATATAAGACACTCAAGCTACTCTTCACGAATCTTGCACTTGTTATTATATACTAATATAACCAAGTTAAGTTTGAACCATTTGAGCCAACAAATATAAAAGAAAATGCTATAATTAATAACTGCATTTCAACCATTCGATGCAATCTTTTACCAGTGAGTTGATCATGCTAAAAGTAAATTTGTTTTATCTACTAATTGCACCTTTATTTTTCATGTTAATTTTCGAAATAAACTAGGAATGGCAAAATACAATCTAATCGTGACGTACAATTAAACACACATATATAAATTGTATTCTACTTGATTTTCAAATGATTTTAGATAATTAAATTAATAATAAAATATTATATTATTGTCTCGCGATGTTTCCTTAGTCATTTGTAATCGCCTATACTGTAATCCGATTACTATTTTTCAGTTGACCAAAGTTTTCAATTCTTTAAAAAAACAATATCTACAACTACAATGATTTTCCGTAACAAGTTTTAGTGAAATAGTTAGTTAAACAGGAAGGGTTGTTGGGCATTTAATTCAATTACAAATAAATAATAGAAAATAATAAACATAAATGATGACAAATATTGTTGATGGTTAAATACTAAAATGTCATATAAGTAGTACTATAAGCTTATGTGTACAGACATTTAGAATTTTAATTTGCTAATGTGAGATTTGAAGGAGCGTATAGAATTCACAACTTTGCTCATGCACTTTGAATTTCTACAACTTATAAGCGTATTTTCATGTCCTTTTCAACCAACGTTGTTAATGAATGTCAAATATTTAATAGATGTTTGATCTTGTCCCACATTTATTTGATTTCTGAACAATAAATTTATTGCAAATAGGTACTTGTTTAGACACATGCGGACTTTTTAAGAGGTAAGGGAGATTTTGATACTTTTAAAATTTTATACTGTTAATGTAAATTTATATTTATGGGATTAAAAATATTATTTTTTTTGTTCACTCCTTCAAATATTAAGAAAAAATATTAAAAATATTTTGACCTTCCAATAAAAATGTTTAAAATTCAAACACTAAATGTAGACATAGTTATTATCAAATTATTTCATATCCATAAGTTTTTTTCCCGATACCTATATAATAATTGGACAATAATTACCCTCAAATATATATTTTTCTTTCTTTTACCATGATGTGGGTATGAAATTGTCAAATATAAATATGTCAAAGTTATTATACCAAATAAATAACCCGTCTTAAAATACTAAAATCAAATTATATAACCTTAATTAGGTTTCTAACTAGTAGTACAGCACTATTTTTTAAGAATCTTCATCATGACAATAATTAATTATTAAATTAATAAGAAACTAATGGCAAATACAAATATGCAATAATAACAAAAATAAATAATTGATGGTAAAAAGGACATAGGAGTAGTTAGATCGTACGTAATTTAATAAACATCCATGTGTAATTGACGTTCGTATACTCATGTCATGGGCCAATGCAATCACATGGCTTCAAAATCAACCCACTCCCACTATATAATACGATACCATAACCATCACTATAAATATCACGTACATACACACCCATCGTTACATAATTAGTTCAACAAAATGAACAACTTTCCCTTTGTTTTTCTGCTTATTGCCACCCTTCTCTTCATCTCCACAGCCTCCTCCGCCACAGCTGCCGCCACCACTTCCCCGGCACCTTCCCCAACCCTAAGTAATTAACCTCGTCACTTACCCTTTTTATTTTAGTTAACGAGTTTTGTTAATGACATCCTTTAAGGTTGTGTTTAATAATGAATTTAAATGGAGTGCAACAACTTACGGTCCTTAAATTTGTCTTAATCGTTTTCTGATTTTCCTTGATTCATTTCTAGCACATTCTTTTAATTTGTTTGTTTGGAAATGAATTTATAGGTACGTCTGGATGCGATGCCAAGTGTGGGAATCGATGTGCCCTTGCAGGTTATAAAGAACGATGTTTGAAATATTGCGGCATCTGTTGTGGGAAATGCCAAGGGTGCGTTCCATCGGGTCCGAACGCAGACAAGTCGGAGTGTCCTTGTTACCGTGACTTGAAGAATTCTAAGGGAAAAGCCAAGTGCCCTTAATTCATTCGCTCATTTTATTCATCCATTTTATGTTTTGGAAATTGATAAAAGCTTGGAGTTTAATTAAAAAGTGAGAAATACAAATTAAGACCTATTTCTACTTATATATCATTTCATGTATGTTTCTTGATGAATGTTTTAATGTTAAATTGTTTGATCAATGAAAACTTTGACTTATATTTATTAAAAATGACATTGGTTGGTGTATCAAGTTAGCCTTGTAGATTGAATGTGTATTTATCGTTTGCTTTAAGTGTGAAAATACTCACATGTGTTGTTTGGTATACACGTTAATAGTAGTATGAATTAATCTTTTTGCTAATTGATAAGGCATCTTTTTATTGATTTGGATGATAAAAAGGAACTTTTAAAACAAAGATGAAATTCATGGAATTACTTTTGACAAGAAAGCTAGTTGTACTTTTATAATTCTCAGCTATACTTAAAAGAAATTTTACTTTATCCGTTTCATTTAATATGTTCACTTTAAAAATTGAACTTGAACAATCTTTACGCTATATATTAGATATCTATCATTTTAATTTTTTTTATTAGTTGTTATATAAAATGAACAATTATTTTAAGGACAATTCAAAAAATCAACCCACGGAGTTGAGTAACTCTATCAATCACATATTGTATACCTGTATGTATAGCAATTTAGCAACTTTTGGTCCTTAAAGATTATACAAGTCTTGCAGTCTTAATGTAAAAAGCATACCCACATGTTAAAATTAGCATGATGACATACCACATACATACATCACTACAAACATTTTAAGTTTAACTACTTCCTATGAAAAGAAAAGATACTCACTAAAAAAGCACCAATAAATTGAGATCATAAAGTGACCAGCTGTGTATATATGCTACTAACTGAGTGAAAACAAAATGAAAGATCCACCATCTTTTTCCTAACCAACTTCAATTCGCCCAAGGAATCACTTGTACAGTTCCATGAAACTAAACGCGTGAAAGCAATGCGTATACAGTTAATCATATCCTTTATGACTTATGATATGAGATTTCATGATGAAGATTGATTTTTTTTTAACAAAGATGAAATGAGCTAGGTGGCCGACTTTACCAGATAATATTTCACCACTTTATATATATGAGTTAAACTCTTAACATCTAAATTATATTACAAATATTTTAAATACCTGATTTAATGTATTTAGTTTGAACTAAATGTATTATTGGGCTGAATCATACTAACCTAACCTATTATATTCTCTAATAATAATGTCACTTTAAATGAGAGATATCTGATAAAATTTACATTTATTTCTTCGTAATTGACTAGTAGCATGTACTGACATTACCCTCTGGATCTAGAGATATAAGTAATTGAAGACTTTTAGAATTATGAATTTCGATCATCATTGCAATCACAATAACCATATGTGTGATATTAATTATTTAATCAAAGTGAAAACGACAAAATTACTTATTCAACAAAACTTGTACCAAATTCGATCAAATAATGTAACCATATTTCACATGTTTGTTAATTATTCTGTGGTTTCTTTTAAAAAGTACGGGCTTTTGAGAAAATATAAATATATACAAATGATTATATGTTCGAATTGACACGTCACCCATAGTGTATAGCTGTCTTAATTAACTGACAATCTACTTTCTCCATGTTGAATACAATAAAATGTTACAAATTGGCCAATGATGCATAAATACCAACACAATTTCCTCATCTTCTCCCACCAACACATGCCTGCTAATTCCTTCTGTAGTGATTCATTTGAAGCCACCTCAGCATTGATAATAGACTCGAGCACTGGCTTAATCAACTTGAGCACTTCATTCTTGATGTAATACTTTTCAACAATGTCATTGCATTTGTAATTTTGGTAAGAGAGTTGAAGAAAAATAGCTATACTTCTAACAAGCACTTTTAACAGTGATATCTCCATTATACCTGTGTGAATGAGCGAACTAGGATTGATCTCTTAAGAGGTTTTTTACTCTTATTTCTAGGCATATGAATCTTCCTTGTAAGTTTCTATTGGCTCTATATTACATTTTCCTTATGATTTTGTTGCCTTTGGTCATCATTTGACTACTGTTTTTCAACCAACTTAACAAATTTAATAATTTTTCCAAGACTTGACTGTCTTATTATTTCACTTATACACCAGCCCAATAACATCAAGTCAAAAAAATTGGGCCCCCATACTTCAACTTCTTTTAATATTAAAATGGGTTGTTAGAGATTGATTGTTACAGACTAGATGTTATTTTAACTTTGCTATAGCCTATACAACCATATGTACAGCAAAGTTAAAATAAATATAAATACATATGCTGCACCAATTCTTGACTTAAAGATTAACATATAACATAATTAAGAATAAACATTTATTTCGAATAAGAGAATTAAGATATAGAAAATTGAATTTTCTACAACAAATTGAAAGTTTAACATATCCTTAAAAAGTCATTAAGTAAAACCTAAACACCGGCACGCAGTTCCGATTTCATCGGGTTTATCCTCCGTATAAATGGCATTCAAAGTGTTACGTTTAAGGTTTCAAGTTCATTAATAGTTAAAAGGTAAGTACTAACGCTTTTACAACATTGTTACGCTATGCTACACTCGTATAGAAGGCATAAGACTACATTCGTTTACACCATGAAGAAAGATCCTTGGAGTCAGATTCCTTCCCTTACTACTCCATTTTCTTCTGTGACTTCACAAGGGTGTTTTTTTAAGGGAGCATTGCATTGGAATGTAATATACAATACAAACGAATCAGATGAAAGAGGCATGATTCACTATATAATGACATTTGATTTGAGTACTAATGCTTTTGGCACGATTGAATTACCAGAACCCTTTTCGAAAGAACCTGATTGGATACCTATACATTTAACAAATATCAACAGTTCGCTAGCTATAATTTATGTTGAAGGTGACGATTTGTGGATTTGGGTTAGAACAGAGTACAATAATATTCCTTCTTGGCATGTGCATCTTAAATTGAATACCACAATATTGGAATAAGGAGAGTATTGCAACTTACCACCAATGGCAACTTAGTCTTCAGTTACTCTCTACAATAAGGAATTGCAAGTTTATGATCCTCGGAAAAGAACGCTATCAACACTTGTGTTATTTGACGTTTCTTGTTACGAGATTGACGTGGTAATGTGTGTCGAAAGGCTTGAATAGTTAGACTTAGGAACTGCTTGTGAGGAAAAGCAACCATCTTTACATGAAGGAAAACAGAGAAGCATGACAACTCGACTAAAAATATGTGATCTGCGCATGCTTTGTTCTACAAGGCTGAGAAAAATGTGTAATTTTCTTTCATATGTGGTTACATTCTTTTCAACTGGAACCTTACTCGTGTGTTTATTGGTTGCTACAGTAGCAATTTTCTTTTATCAAACAAGGATACATACTTAAGTTAGTTGTATTAATGTGTGAATATTATTAACTGGAAATGCTCTATTTGAAATCTATTGACAACTGAGGGCATACACTCCATGTAAATATTGACAATTTGCCATAATATGTATCCAGTGGCATTGCTCAACTATGTGAAATATAGGTTTTGAGTGATCTGATAGAATGCTTGAAACTAGTTCTATGAATCCCAATCAATCAATCTTCTTTTATTGGATGCTGAAGTTGTTCCTGGAGAGTAAGATTCAAGTCTTACTCATCAATGGAGACTACCGAGGTAATAAAGCCCGTTAGGTCAGCGACAAACACCATATTAGTTACAAACCACAAAGTAAACTCTCATCGAGTGTCTAGTGTATTATAATTATGTAAATATCAGCAATTCTAGGTTGTTTCTTACATATATTACATGATGTTCAGATAGTAGCTAGAAAGACCAGAAACCTAAACACCAGCACGCAGTTCCGATTTCATCGGGTTTATCCTCCTTATAAATGGCATTCAAAGTGTTACGTTTAAGGTTTCAAGTTCATCAATAATTAAAAGGTAAGTACTAAGGCTTTTACAACATTGTTACGCTATGCTACAATCGTATAGAAGGCATAAGACTACATTCGTTTACAACATGAAGAAAGATCCTTGGAGTCAGATTCCTTCCCTTACTACTCCATTTTCTTCTGTGACTTTACAAGGGTGTTTTATTAAGGGAGCATTGCATTGGAATGTAATATACGATACAAACGAATCAGATGAAAGAGGCATGATTCAATATATAATGACATTTGATTTGAGTACTAATGCTTTTGGCACGATTGAATTACCAGAACCCTTTTCGAAAGAACCTGATTGGATACCTATACATTTAACAAATATCAACAGTTCGCTAGCTATAGTTTATGTTGAAGGTGATGATTTGTGGATTTGGGTTAGAACAGAGTACAATAATATTCCTTCTTGGCATGTGCATCTTAAATTGTATACCAACAAAATTGGAATAAGGAGAGTATTGCAACTTACCACCAACGGCAACTTAGTGTTCAGTTGCTCTCTACATAAGGAATTGCAAGTTTATGATCCTCGGAGAAGAACGCTATCAACACTTGTGTTATTTGACGTTTCTTGTTACGAGATTGACGTGGTAATGTGTGTCGAAAGGCTTGAACTGTTAGACTTAGGAACTGCTTATGAGGACAAGCAACCATCTTTACATGAAGGAAAACAGAGAAGCATGACAACTCGACTAAAAATATGTGATCTGCGCATACTTTGTTCTACAAGGCTGAGAAAAATGTGTAATTTTCTTTCATAATTTGAAATCTATTGACAGCTGAGGGCATACACTCCATGTAAATATTGACAATTTGCCATAATATGTATCCAGTGGCATTGCTCAACTATGTGAAATATAGGTTTTGAGTGATCTGATAGAATGCTTGAAACTAGTTCTATGAATCCCAATCAATCAATCTTCTTTTATTGGATGCTGAAGTTGCTCCTGGAGAGTAAGATTCAAGTCTTACTCATCAATGGAGACTACCGAGGTGATAAAGCCCGTTAGGTCAGCGACAGACACCATATTAGTTACAAACCACAAAGTAAACTCTCATCGAGTGTCTAGTGTAATTATGTAAATATCAGCAATTCTAGGTTGTTTCTTACATATATTACATGATGTTCAGATAGTAGCTAGAAAGACTAGAAACATGACAGTGCTTGTCCACAATATGCATATGATGAAATGAGAAAAAACATAGTTATGAGAAAGGAAACAAGGCACACCATCATCAAAAAAATTCAATAAAATAAATAAAGAAGTTCTCAAAACTACAACAAACATGTACAGAGAAAAGCATGAACTTCACAAAGAAAAAAGAAAAAAAAAAAGGTTATTCATCAGATATCTCAATCAAGCCCCTCAATAAATCATGTATCCTCTTTCCCCTTTCCGAATCTTATGCATATTTGCAACATTAGATTTACATGTGTACACAAAGCTTACCAGAAAATGATTGATAAAGCCTCAATACCAACATAATTTCTTCATCTCCTCCCACCATTGCCATGGCGCTGATTTCTAAAGTAACTAATCAGTGATTGAGCCTGCAATAATATAAACAGAACCCAACTTCACATGAAAAACTTAAAACCCAACCGATATGAAAACATGGTATCGAAAAAAGAAACAAAATAATCACCTTTTCCTTGGCTCTCGGAGTACCAGACTGTGACAAAGCCACCAATGGTGGAACAGCTCCTTCCTGGAGCACCAAATTGCAAAATCTACTGCTATTAGTACACAACTGTAAAAGGGCTGCTGCAGCATTTTCCTTTCCTCGAGCTGAACCCAATTCAACCACTTCAACAAGAATAGGTATACCATTCTCTTGACCAATCCCGGCTCTCCCCTCGGGAATGGTAGCAAGATTTGACAAAACAGCAACCGCCTTATCAACCATCCCGGTTGCGGGGTCCATCAACTCTACAAGGTACCTTACAGCACCCTCCTGCACAATTCGGGACTTATTTTCATGAAATGTGGATAGATTAAATAAAGCTGTGGCTGCATCTTTCTTCCCCCGTGGAGTCCCATTTCCCAATAAATCAACCAGAGGCCCGATTGCTCCTGACCTCCCAATCTTTATTTTGTTTTCTTCAATAACTGAAAGACTAAAAAGTGTTGCAGCAGAATTCTCTTTTGCCTCTGAGCTTCCAGTCTGGAGGACGTGAATCAATGGTTCGATTGCATCGGCATTACCGATGGCAGTTTTGTTAATATCATTTATTGATAAGTTAAGAAGGGCAGTGACCGAATTTTCTTGGATATTTTGGTCAGGTGAATGAAGCAGGCTAATTAATAAGGGGATGGCACCACAGTTGGCTATTACATTTCGAATATCCTTATCATGTCTGGCTAGTAATCTGAGTTCAAGAGTAGCATTCTTTACTATATCAAGTGAAGCGCTACTTAAGTCTTCCACAAATTTTTTGACTTGAGTTTCGACTCCACTGAGATCAGGTCGCATTTCGATAACCATTTTTTCAGATGGTCTACGCCATATTTGATTTCGTGATCGGTTTCTGAATCGAGGTGAATATTCATGTTGCTCCCTTTGTGGGACGGCACTCTCAGCTGCAACAGCAGGCTGAGGCTCTACCACTTCTCCGGAAGCATCACTAGTATATGTGGTTGCTGCCTGTGGTAAAGACTCATCATTTGCATCATATGTTTGCTTCATTGAACCTTCATCTGCTCCATCACCACTGGAAGATTCTTTTCTTGGCGGTGATATGGATGAAGGTCCACCAGTATCCAAACTTCTCTCCCTAGATTCATCTACCCTGCCATTGCCAATGTCTAACTTATGCACATTTTCAGATATTCCAGCCATGGAATCTTCTGAAGACGAAGGAGCATGATGCACCAAAGATCCGGGTGAACCAAGTTGGTTCAAGCTTGTGGACTTCACAGGGTCTGGCAGCTTAACATTGTTGGATTCACACCAATTTGCAATCAGTGCCTTAACGGTGTAATTAGGAATAAGATTAGTGTGCACAAGAGTTTGCATTGTTTTTGGACAAACCATAAGCCCAAGATCAATCCAATTACGGATATAAACCCGTTCATATGTTTGGCCAGAAGCTACAATTACAGGGTCGGTCATCAATTCAAGCGATAAAGGGCAACAAAAGTCTGAAGGTATTGGTACAGGAGTGCAGCTCTGTGATTGTTTCAACTCAACAAAGCAATCATGCATGTAGGTTGTAAGTGCAATCATTTCCTCCATATACTCTACATCCCCAGTCTTCTCTGCTTGTTCAGCATTCTCCTTCAACTGTTCTAGGGCAACCAACTCGATCAATAGTTCTTGATTTGACTTTAAACTAAGCAAATCAGAAATTTTTGACCTGATATCTGAGCTAGGTTCGGTGCCCTCCACTTGATCCCTTATAGCTTTGGACACAATAGCTGATGGATTTTCATATCCCATATGCTTAATTTTCTGCACACAATGCTGCAATCAAATACGTCACATAAAAGGATGTTTTATTTTCAAGGCTTTATAGTTTGGTAGCGTATTGAACTTTATGCCTTTTACTATTGTATGTGTCCAACTTCGAAACCTCATATTGCATGTATTCAAGTTTTAAAATCGTCTATTGTATGTTTTTTGTATGTTTTTGGCTACATAAATTGATGTGTTCTTTGTAAGTTCTATACATGCAATAGTAAGTTAAATGCATTCAAAAGATGGTTTTAAGACTTGAATACATACAATAGAAGGTCTCAAAGTTAAAAAAGTTGCATACACTTCCAAACTATAAACCCTATTTTCAATTCATTCAAATAACATAGAAGTTTCAACTAGATGTTAGTATGTTACATTGTGAAGGTATACCTCAAGCGATGGTGAACTCAGTTCTACAGGAAGTTCTTCACATGATTGCAGCAGTTCAAGGAGTTCCAGACCATGAGTCTGAACTTTTGCGAACAACGATCCAAATTTCAAAACCTTTAAAGTAAAAAAGATTAGTCACTAACACCTAATAAGTCAATAACAACTGCACAAAAATCATCAACTTTGAGTCGTAACATACAAAGTAAACTTTACTCATCAACGGATGAGAATCTTCTAGCACCTCCCTGAGTTCATCGACAGACTGACTCATGCCTGCAAATTCCTTCTGTAACGATTCATTTGATGCCACCTCAGCATCAATAATAGACTCGAGCACAGGCTTAATTATCTTCAGTAATTCTTCAATCTTAATGTAATACTTGTTAACAGTGCCAGTATATTTGTTATCTCGAAATGACAGTTGAAGAAAAGTAGCAATATTTTTAACAAGCACTTTTAACAGTGATATCTCCATCGCACCTGTGTAAATCAGTAACTAATCATTAATTTAAGCGAAAATCGATATTTATATAACCAGATTGATAAGTATATACAAACATGACTAACCTATCTATCTCTGCAAACTTGTGATTTGTCAATTGATAGGATCTTGTTCACATTGGCAATTAATACTACAGAAGCAACGAGCAATTAATAACTTAAAAGTAACTAAAACTGAATTCATCTATACATAAATACATACACGTACATATATAATTAGATCAAAACGTGAATTACATCAATTGAATTAGTCAGACAGAGATTGGGAAACAGTCAGAAATGAAACCCTAGAAACAACAAATGAGCTGAAAGTGAATTAATCGATTAATTACGAGAGTAAAGAGGTCACCTGAAGATGGAGGTCCGACTATCGGCAGATTTTTGGTTGAAATTTGGGGCGGCTTGTGAGGAATTTGAAGTAAATTTGTTTAATTTAAGAGGAGATGAATATATGGTATTATGATTGGGCTTTTTATTTCAATTTGGTTGTAATTGTGTTGTCTTTCGTCATCATTCGACTGCTGTTTTTCAACCATTTTGACAATTTTTAAAATGTTTTTCCAACACATGGTTGCTTTAGTTCACACTGACCACAAATACAAGTCAATGAACTTCATATGGTTTCAGAGAACGAATACAATACAAATAAATCTTATATAAAGTTGATTCTGGTTTTAATGAGATTGCGATCTTTAATTTTTAGTTTTTAATTTTTAAATAAATAGAAAAAGGAAGATAGTGCAAGTAGAATATGAAATAGAATAATCATATATTATTCAATCATCTTAATTACAAGGATCATGTCACTATTAAAATCAAGGGAGGAGTAAGAATTAATAAATATATCCTCCTTTTTCACCCCTAAAATAAAAAATAAATAAATATTAATAGTATTCAATTTCATGTATTACTAGAATTAATCAGTGTGTAATTTACAAAATATTATAACGTTCAATAGTTTATCATATAAAAATCTCATTTAACATATAATTTTATCGTTTAACATAATTAATCTGTACAATTATATAAAATTTAATGGCAATTAAGTCTCATTGACCTCTAATTTTTTAAAAAATAATTGAGAACTCTTCAATGACTATTAACTATTCAATCTTATTACAAGCGTTAAAAGGGGCTATATATACAATGCCACCTCAGTCACATTGACCCTTTATTAAATCACCACTGTAGATGTTTTAAAGTGACAATTTTCCTTTTCTTTTTTAAAAAAACAATATCATATATCATATATCATATATCATATATCATATATAAAAAAGCTAACAAAACACTATATATAACATCCTTATTAAAAACCAAATCATCCTTGAACAAGCCCAAAATTTAAAAAATAGACTAAATCTGACAACACCAACCAATAAAGAAAAAATATTCCAATCTTAGAACAAAAAATCACCTCCGGTCATAAATTTAAGGAGGACATTTTACTTTTATATTTTTCCTAAATTAAATGATTTATCTTTATTTCCTTTTCTATTCCTCTCTTCTTTAAAAAAGAAAAAAACAAACAATAAATTTAAGGGAAAATCTAACATTTACCTAAAGACTTAAAAGTTGTAACATTTAGTAAATAGGATGCTAGAGACTAGAGATCATCTTCACAGAAATCATTTTGTATAACTAGTACTAGTATATTATTTGGTTGGCATCTTCCTCTGAAATTTGAAGTTGCTATCACATGGAATACGTGGAAGAAAGATCTTACATATCCAATTATAAAGATTAACAAAAGTGAATATAAGCATATTAGATTTGAATATGTAACTTTAATAATACCAAAAGACTATTTCTTTTGAATTAACTAAACGATGTTCAAAATTTGGAGAAATTATATGATTATAAAATTTTACAAACAATTTCTTAAAAAATAAGACGAATTACATTCTAACTATATTTCTCTCTTTTAATTCTCTTTTTGCATGATTGGTACACATAATTTTGTGTACAGTATACTTTTTGGAAAATTGGTATGCATAATTTTGTATAGCATTACTCGAAGCTTAGTATTAAATCGTTTGAATAACTATATGCATTATAGAAAATTACAGTATCATCTAAGAAATCTAAAGTTTGTTTAACAAGAACATTAGTATTTTAAAACAAGATTATATGATCTATGAAATAGCACGTAAGTAAATGATTTCTTCTAAGAAATAATCTGTTTTCAAGATGGTGAAACTGGAACCATTTTTACACCAATTGGATCATAACTTTTATTCGTAATCATCTTGACGGCCTGAATGTTCAAAGATCAACAACAGAAAGGGATTGTTGGTAAAAGTGTACCAACACACAAATCCAATATAATTAACATTCGTCTAATCATCTTAAAATGTCAATTGATAACGATTATATTTTCAAAACTTGAAAGAGTAAAAAATGTTACAGTTGACAAGAATGCATAGAGTTAATAACTGTGGTTAAAAATAACATATGAAAATAACTATTCCCATAAAATTTTGACCATTTCATTGATTAGAACTAACCACAGACCCACAGTATCCTTATAACATATATATATATATATATATGTATATTAAGCCTTTTAAACAGGACGTAATAACTGGTTACTATTACTCGCAAATAACAGAAATAGTAAAAAAAAAAAAAAAAGAATAAGAAAAGGTAGACCTAATGATTTAAGCATGCTTTATACTTTCATATCAATATCAATACTATAAGATGTCCACCGTTTCCTTTGAAAATTTATAACCAGTTTTTAGAACATAATCAAAACAAGATCAATTATCAGTATGTGCAATTGGTGTTACTGTGCAAAACTTTGATCGCCTTGTTGTAGGTGATCCCAGTAATCCATCCGTCGTGACCTCATAGTTTTCGCACATGATATCAGTTAGATCACAGCGGCTGAAGTTCTTGCTCAGGCACAGCTGAATCTACCGGCCTATATGGAATCTTATTGTGGCGCTTGTGTCTCCAGTACCACCATGTAACAAGAGCCGAACATCCAAATACTATAGCCAAAATGAGTATTATGACAGTCACCATGTACTTCTGCCACCATGTTCTGCACATCATTTTCACAAGTATTTTAGCGGACATTTATCAGAAATCGCCATGAGCCTAAACATCTACAATAATATCAAAGAGCCTACTATCCGTATACCTATTTGGTTCTGATTCAATAAACCAATTGGATATCCGATGATTTCCAAAGCTTCTAGGAAGGTGTATCTCATCTTCAGCTATCCGAGCAATAATGTCCTGTCGGCAGAAACAAGTAATAAGTCTGTAGTTTGCATGATAAAATAAAAGATTGGTAGTATTACATAAATTATTATATAACTCACGGATGCAGTTGTGTTGGACATATATTCAGCCGGTTTTAGTGGAGTAATGGACCATATTGTAAGGGAGCCATTTCCCTCGGATGTAAAATCCAGTAAGTTAACCTGAAACCATTATTTACAGAAACTTGTGCTTAATATGTAACTGACTCGGAAAGGAGAATTTTAGATTAGCTGAAGTAGTCACTTGCAACTGTAACCTGAAAATACCTGAGAAATGTTAACATCCAGCTCCATGGCAATAAACTGTGTAAGCTCTGTGATTTGGCGTTCCAACTTGGAATATTTAATATTCAGAGACATGTAAAATATTATGCTTCCAACCTTCGACCCTGCAAAGCAAAAAAAATAAGAAATAAATAAAAATTGACATAATCTCAACGTACCACTTGTACTTTAATGTACAAGAGAAAACGTTTGGTGGATTTACGGTTATGCATATAACTTTTTATGTACAAAAGAACCACTGATGTATCAAACATGTTGTCTAATGAAAAGATACATTGGTGGATATTTGGTTATAAAATATTGGTAAATCCGTAAATATGGGAAAAGAACTTATAAATTGCCTTGTACACAGGACAGATTATATGAAACATATAATATGCAACACTAAAAGGTCAAACCAATAGAATTAAATGATCAACCTACTTGCAAGAAAAAAGATATGTCCCAAACAAAAAGTAAAAGAAAACTCAATAGTAAACTGAATGAAATAGCAATAAACAATACGAACAAGATAAGAACCTAAATTAGAGAGAGGCCAACTCTACTAGATTGGTCTTACTTTCGAGAGGCAGACTACTCTCCTAAGATGTTCAATCACTCAATTATTTTTCGATCCCAATCATATGCCCCCTAAACATCTAACCCTCTTTACTAGACTTCCCCTATTTTGAACAGCAAACTCACACACCCCCGACCTTCCTATTCTACACCTTTGTCTCAGTTGGGACTAAAACACTCAACCACCTGAATACCTGATTGAGGAACATTTTTGTCTAGTTAGGCTTCAAACATAACAAGTAAAACTAGGATAAACTACGGCACTAAAAACGAACTTACTGTACCTGGAGAAATATGATATGGCATCCCCATTGGAGCCGAGGAAGGAGGCATATCTGCACTCGGACGTGATCCATCTGATGGAGAAGGAGGCGAATCAGAAGAATGAAGTCTTGCCCATAGATCAGAACAATTGGTTTTCCAGAATCCAATCTTGTCATTTTCACGGTCATACATAACGAAAGTATTGCGGGAAATGATGCCTGAATCAAACATTATATTTCAGTCAAACATTCTTCTTGATAAGAAAAATATAAGATACTTGAGCAGAAAAACCCATCTGGTGAAATTAAAATACCTCCTAAAAGAGTTGTTGGATCCTTTCCGTTCTGAAAAATCCCCAGGCAATACGCACCACGAACCCTCGAGTGCTTTTTTATGTAGAAAAAGAATGAGATAAAAAGGAGACAACAGCAAACTTCAATGATATCATAAAACATGATCTGAAGAAAAAAATGAAAAACAATATTGCATAAAAGCTCACCCTAAATAAGTAATTTTCAGGAGATAGTGACAGCTTATGTCCTTTCCCGAAAACCATGTCAACTGACGGAAAGGTATCCGAGAGTTTTGAAACATCACTGAAGTAAAAAACACTAAATATCAGTTCCACTTGAACACGATGATAATCCGTGATTACTGGTATATATCCATAGTTCACAAACAACACCTTCCAGCACCAGAGAAGCAAATGTCATTATAACTTGGATCAGGACCTTTGATCTGTTTGAGAGAATGAAGCTCTTTCATGATCTGCATACAAAGTTTAAAAACTTTTGGAAAAGGACTAAGATGGCAAGAACACGGAGGAGGAAAAAAAAATGTTGTCCAACTCAGGTTTTGCAAATGTAAGTTACAGGTGGCAGGTCACCAATTAGGAAATTAAAATACACTAGCATCTTGAAGATTATCAAGTTCCTTCAATAACTGATTCAAGCATTCAACATACAACTACTTCGATCAAGTAAAATTAACCTTTGTCATCTAACAGCAATAACAATATTGAACTAAAGAAAATACGAATTAGAGTTTAGAAGATCTGGATCTTACAGCATCCTTAAATGAAAGAAAAGCTGCTTCAGGTAGGTACGCATATGTTGTTCCACTGTCTAAGACTGTTCCATGTTTTCCATCAAAAACACTCGGATTTAAAGGCAACCGCTTCCCAGCAACATGTAACTCCTTCAGCTCAATATTGTAATATGGGCTGTTGCCACCCCGAGACTAGAGTAAATGTGTGAGATGTATTAAATGTATTTTGTTAGAGAAAGACATAAAGTTTTGTATCTATAAGAAAGATAGATACAAAACATACCTGCGTACAGGGTCTGAGTAGGCATAGACCATCCCAGGTGGGGGAGAAATACCACCAAGAACCATGGCACCACCACCGACATCCATTCCACCATAACACAAAGAAAATGAGTCACTAATTACCCCTTTATCAACAAGTTGATCAACTAGACTAAGATCACCACGGCCCAAACCCATTATTCCATCAGCATGTTGACTGTACAGATCTCCCGTTTCCAAATTTTCACAACCAAAAGTAGCACGCTGAGGTGAAAGGTCACTTTGGTTGCCAAATGATATTATATCCTCACCAAGGACACCGCTGCTAGAACTCATTTCAGCATATTGTCTTTCATATATGCACTGCTTTTTGTCATTGTCACATAAGCAATCAAAATTGCATTTCACAGGTTCATATGTGCTGGATGACTCTGGATCAAACTTTGGGTCCTGGTGAGATCAATAGATCATATTCAGAGGCTTAAGAGGCTACACAAACATATATATGCTAATATGGGATGACTATAGCTCATAAGGATCAAAATTCACTTATCTAATACACACACTGCATATCTTTTAAGGGAATACATGCTCATTAAAAGAAATATATGGCTAGAGCATGATTGCAGGGCGTTAACAGCAGGTGGTCAATGTGACGCAGCCTCATTCATGACATTAAGGTCTATTTGCTTCAACAACAACGAAACATGCAATTCCTTATATCTAATACTACTATCACTATAAGATAAAAGCTCCTAACAGATACTTAAAACCATTACATCACTCTATCAGAGAACAAAATACTGCATAAAGTGTTTGTGTCTTAAAATTAAACATACGAATGCATTGTAGCTTTTTATCTGAACTTCACTACAAAAGAATGTACCTGATGCTTGCCACATTGTTCACAGGTAGAACATGGAACATAAGTAACAGTACTCCCTGTATCAACTATAAGTGCAAACCTCTGAGGTGGTGACCCGATCCACAGCCTCGTCGTATAATACCTAATTATAATCAATTCATCATTCAATTAATCAATATTTCTACTCAATGCTCGTTCAATTACACAATTAAACGCAATTTAAATATACATATACTCCGTATATAAATTCATTTGAAACTGAAACGATACCCGTTGAGAAGGAGATCATCATAAAGAGCCATCCGAGCGTTAGGGTGAGGATCAGTATCTGATTTCTGCAGGTGACGGCGAGATTTTACGTCGCCGGAGAAACGAGAAGAATTAGGCGGAGAAGGAAAAAGAGGTAGAAACATGGTGTGACGATTGCTACCGGAACGCGGTGGTCGGAGAATAATAGCGGTTGAATCATCAACAATCGCGTAAACAACAAACGACGATTGTAAAATATTAATCAACATAATAATCGTTACGATCACGGAAACGGTATTGGAGGACGCCGGTAAACAGGTGAATCGTGACATAATTGCGTAAGAAGATGAAGAAAGTTGTAAATGTGTGTTAGGTTTTCAGTTCCCGGTGAGGGTGAGCTAACGTTTTATTTTTATAGTGGTTCGAATTTACGTTAACCGGATCTGGAAGTTAAAAAGAGATCAATACGAAATGAAATGAAACGAAACGAAAGGTGGCTTGTTTTATAATTATAGAATAGACTACTATCTTCACCTTTTTCACTGCCTTTAACGTATAGTTAGGTCATTTTTTGTTTCCCAATAACAAAATAGGCGTGTTACTTTATTTTGTTTCACAATGTTTATTATTATACGGAGTATATAAATACAAAAGTATATTATTTTAAATCATGATTAAAGTTCATTATTTATTTATTTTATTTTATTGTAGTTTCGTATTAACGTATAAATTTTGGCCATAAAAGAGTGAATATTTAGAACCCACATTTACCAATAATACATTTATTATTTACACAACAATTAAAAAAATAGAAAATAAGAGATTTGTAAAACAAGGTAAGCATCATTTTGTTTTATTCCAATTAGAAGGAGGATACAACAGATCAAGAATCTCTAAGATGAAGATCCAAACTACACAAACGCAGAGCAAAAAGCATTGAACATTTATGATAATTTATTTACGTCAAAATACAATCGTAATTTTGTTACAGTAATTTGTAATGAACTTTATTCGCAAAGTTCAAAGCGATATGGTCTTCATAACCAACAAAAGTCAGATATTGCTTTAGACTAGATAAGATGTTATAGTAAAATTAATGGTTTCCGACTTTTCAATTACCTATAGAGGGAGGGTCTTTCATTGCGTATTTAAGCGCTTATTCACTTCTAATTTATTTTTAAAAGCAGATAAACAAAGTCAAACATTCTTAAGACTCCCTCTGAGCTATTATTTTATAGTAAGTAATAAGCACTTAATAATAAACATATTAACACTAGCTAAACGCTGTAAAATAAGCTAATCCAAACAGCCTCATAATAGGACAACTATATAATGAAAATTAATTATAAACACTTCAGACAAAGCTGGAAAGCAAGAGATACGGGCTTTGATTTAAATAACTGAAAACCCGGAGCAAATCACTTGCTTAAACTAAGGTTACATACTGTTACAATGGTGCAACATGATCGACCTTCAAAAGGAGGTCACGAAATATAACTCGTGCTTTGATACTACAGCAAAACAATGTCATTTCTTACTATTTTTGTGGCTAGAACCAAAAGTACATGTATATTTACCTTTGTGTAAACCCCCTACATTACTGGGCTTCTTGGCTTCAAGAAACCGAATGTGGAAACCGTAATGCTTCGCCAGATGAGGTATACAATGAATGCAACATACGCAACAGTGAAAACGATGACTATAGAAGTAAAGGCTACCCCGCTTACTTGTTCAGCGAAAAATTGTTGCAATAAGTACCCGTTTATTGCTATCACTAGGGCAGCCACGAGCCATGAGATTGTCTGAAAACAAAACCATTCACAGCTGACATTGTGTTTTAAGGATATAATTACATCAACGTTTTGCAAATGCAACATGGGATAAGAGATGGAAATTTTGACCCATTTTAGGTAAATGGATAGATGTGTGTTGCATTTTACTTCAAACAGGTCAAGTGGATAGAGTCAAATAGCTAGAACAGAAACGTGTCAAAAGTCACCCAAAATGTGTCAAAATGCATAAAACATCATAATTCGCTTGATTAAAAACTGAAGTATCTTTGTGATAGCATAGTTATTCAAGGCATTAATTAAGTATAAAATTTCAAAATAGAAGACAAAAAAATGTCTGGGTCGATGAAAGCAGCCTGTACTGTATTTTATATGTTTTCACCAGTTACCCTACCTATCCATTCTGCCAAGTGCCACCTTTACACAAGATATTTAGAAAAGCAATTTTATAGGTGGTACCATTTACTTATAAATGAGTCAATTTGGGTTGTGTTTTGTCCGATCAAACTAAGAATATGAGCAAAAAAGGGAAGGCATCAAACGAGTTGAAAGTCGCCCAAACTATATTTAGAAAGCATACAGCCTAATAAATCATTATATTCAAAGATTTAGATAATTATTGTAATGATTTCGCTGTATTATTCAAGATTAACAAAGTTATTAAAAATACGGATAAAAAGTGTATTCTTTATCATAGCCATTTCAAGCGAAACCTGTCTCGACCCAGTACCCAACCCGCCCATCTTGCAACCCCTAAGCATATTGATATGCTAAGGATGTAGCAATACAATTTTTCTTGAATTTATAACTTTTGAGTAAATAATCATACCTTAAGAACAGGGCCAATCTTGAAAACGCCCATGAGATCTTCTTTGGCCACCAAACACAAAAGGGGAACAAGTGCAAACGGAATCTGAACAGACTGAAGCACGTTAAGCCATTCATTGAGAGCATCCAAAGTGTCCTCAGAACTATCAAAAATTAAAGCAACAATCAGTGTTGGAATTATAGCACAACTTCGTGTTATCAACGCCCTAGCCCATTTCTTCAATCTCAAGTCAAGAAAACCTCCCATAATAAACTGCCCGGCATATGTACCCGTGATTGTACTACTTTGTCCAGCTGCTAACAACCCAATAGCCCAAATATACAAAATCGGTATAAACCCACCGCCAAATTTCTCTTCAAGAAACTGGCCCGCATTACCGAGACCAATCGTGTCGGCTATTGCAGTACCAAAGAATGCCTTTGCAAATACAGTTGTTACAAAGAGATTAATAACGAACGATACAGCAAGTGCTATGGCAGATTCTATTGAGTAGTACTTGATAGCTTCTCGGACCCGACCCGTTTTCTTTGGATCAACTTCTCTCGATTGTACAAGTGCAGAATGTAAGAACACATTGTGTGGCATTATAATGCAGCCTACAACTCCCACTGCTTGCTGGATTGTTTTTGAGTTCAGTTTTGGAACCACAATACCTTACAGCAAAGAAGAAACATTTAAAAAATTTAGATATTAATATTAGCAGTAGAATAATTGAAGAGAGATTGTGATTTCTTACCAATAAGGAGCTCCTTGCCATTAGGCTTAGTTTCACCGAACATCCATGCGAATGAGATTGCCATGACTGCAATCAGTAGGGCAAAAAGAGCTTCTAGTTTCCTCACACCATAGTTTTCGAGAAATAAGAAGATGAAACTGCATTGCAGATTAGAATAAGTTAACATACTATTCAACACCATGTAACTAATATCAACCAATCTAGACACAAATTCCCAATCAAAACAAAAGCAGGAAAGGAGACAAACATACATAATTTTACAGACAATAAAATTCATTAAATGAATTAGGATTGAGTAACCATCTTTATGAACTACAATATTAAACATCCAATTTTTAGAAACAGACAAAACCAACTTAAGTCTAAAAACAAATCAATAAAAGAACCAACATTTCCGTCTTCAATATGTCAGGGTTTTATACCATACTGTACAGACCAAACCAATCCAAGATGCCAAAACTAACAAAAACTGAAAAAATCAAATCACAAGCACAAAAGGCACACATACAAACAAACTACCAATAAACAAACTAACAAAAACTATATTCGCCAATAAAATACTAAAGACCAATTTCGATATGCACCCAAAACATCAACACCCAAGTAAATCTTGAAAACGCATTTTCATCCAAAAAAATAAACAAATTTTGACAAAACATTTTCATCCAAAAATAGTAAAGATACAATTTTGATATGCACCCAAAACATCAACACCCAAACTAAATCTCGAAAACAGGTTTTCAACCAAATAAAACCCAAATTTTATACAAACATTTTCATCCAAAAATACCAAAGATCCTTTCGACCCAAATCATCAAAACCCAATTCAAATCCTGAAAACACATTCCATCCAAAACAAAAAAAAAAAAACCCATCTTTTTAACAAAAGGATACAAACTTCAATTTCTTGGATTAAAGACATTAAAAAATCAAATAATTAATTAATTAACAGCAAAATGAATATACTTTACCAATCAAAAGCAGTAATAAGAACACCAGCCCAAAGTGGTAAAAAACCAAGTGTCAAAATCTTAAGAGCAATAGCACTTCCAATAACTTCTTGTATATCAGCACCAATTAATGCAATTTCAGTCATTATCCACAACAACTTCCCAGCCCAATTTGGGTATTCTTCCCTACAAAGCTCAGCCAAATGTCTACCAGTAACCACGCCGAGCCGAGCTGATAAAAGCTGAACAAGCAAGCCGATAACCGTAGCCCATAAAAGCAACCATAACAATGAGTAACCTGCAATGGCACCTGCTTGAAGATCACCTTCTAAATTACCCGGATCCAAAAAAGCTATACTCATTAAAAAACCCGGTCCAGTGAATAACCATAATTTTCGCCATGAAAACGGCGGCGATTTGTCGCCGTATTCGTCGTAATTGTGTTGGTCGTTTTCGTCGTCTAGTCCTATGATGTGGACCTTTTCAGTTGGGTCGTATGCGGTTTCGGGTTCGGGTTTTTTGGAAGTAAGTAATGGGTGGTGGTGAGATGACGTCATGTTTTTAATCGGCGGTTACTGTGGTGACCGGAGTGTTGGTGTGAAAAATGCGATTTTAATTTGATAAAGTTAGATGCTTTTTTGTGATTTGAGGGAGGGTTTATCGAACAAAGATGAAAGGGAGCATAAACATACGAATAATCAAATCTCATCATTTTATAAGCCACCGGTTACTTTGTATTATATATTTCTCTATTTTATTAAAATTATATAAATATAAAAATATAATATATAATATATTTCAATATTATCTTTTTAAAATAAAGTTTATTATTTTTCTCATACAACTACATAAAAAAATTTAAATATTCATAAAAACGACTTATATACTACTAATTATTAATTCTTAACCTTTCATTAATACAAATATTATTAAACCATAAACTAAATAATTTATGACATTAAGTTAAGATACCTCTAATTATTAATTATTAAGTTTTTATTTATATTAAATATTATTAAACTATAAACTAATTAATATATGACATTTAATTTTAACTTAAACTTTTCTATTTCTATAGACTATTATATATATAACTAGATTAAATCCGTGTAATGCACGGCAATTTAATTTAAACAATTTTTATAGGTTTAATAGTTTAATATATTTTTCAATTATTGTTTAAGGAGAATTCATATATTGTTTTAATTAATTAATATTATGTTCAAATATTATATATTATATCTAAATTTATTTTTTAATTTATCTTTTAAATTTAAATAATTAGTGTTTGAGTAGGATTCGTATATTATTTTATTAATTAATATTATATATTTAAATATTATTTAATTTTAATTTAATTGTTTATTTAATTTAATTTAAATTATGAGAGGTTGCCACGTGACAAAATATGGAGCAACTATTTATTCTCCTTTAGTAGATATATAGATATTATATAATGCATTTGGAATGTTTTTTTAAGATAAAAATAACTATCTAATCCATACAATTCTAATAGCTTTTTTAAAAAATCATAAAAATAACTAACATACCCTCAATTATTAAATTCTCATTCATATTTGTTTGATATAAATATTATTAGATGCTCTTTAGGATTGACATCTAATGTAGATAATTTTAACATAATATTATATATGAAATTAAAAATATAATAATATAATATGTTGTCTATGAAAATAAAATAAAAGAAACTAGAAAAGTAAATTAATTTATTCTGGCTCCACCAATCAGTCTAACAACTATGCAAATGTAAATCACGTGAATTTATAAAAGATGTGGAACTCCTTGTTTCGTACGTAGGTGAGCATAAATCAAACTGTAAATTAAATTAACTGTAAATGAAGCTAATTAAAGTAATAGAACGAAAGAAAGATCAATGGTTCCATGACTTCCATCTGTGGTTTCAGAGTTAAGCTTAATCATGTACTGTATTTATCAGGACCCACAAATGAATTTGAGATGGTTTGTGCGATACGATGTACGAGACTCCATGATAAACACTAATACTTCGATAATTTTCTGAAAAAAAGTCCTAATATGAAAGTATTATGATGTCATTTCTTACATATAAAAAAACAATTGTTCTCATTCTACATATAAAGAGTCATTTCTCGAGTATTCTTTGAATAATTCGTTGATCAAATCTTTACGATCAATCAATTCAATGCTCTTTAGTATAACAAAATTTGAGTCTTTTTGAATACTTTATTTCTCGCGGTGTGATAGTTTTCCTCGACTTTAACTGTAGTAGTAATAGGTGTTCTCCTCAAAAATCGATAGCCTTGTGCATTAGTATATAAGGTCCTTGCCGATATCCTCCACTTGTAGTTACTAGAGAATAAAGATGAAACGTTACTTTAGCATCATTTAGATTTGGAGAAAGCTTGTGGGGTTCAAAGTTGTCGAATTATAAACTTAGGATATTATCTTTATGTAAGTACCAATCTTACATAACTTACTAATTTGAAACTAATTTCAACCCTTATTTGGCCCAAAGGTAGTTCTTGTTGATTTGAAATATTGGTCCCTTTTCTTTTTCGGTTTGCCTAACACGAAAGTGAAATATTAAAGGAGTTTGATGGCATGAAGCAAGCACCATGTTTCTAAGTTTAATAATGGTATAGAAGCAACATCTCATCTTCAATGGATAAGGTTCCATTAATGCTCTGCATTGTTGTTCACCATGGAGTGTAGGGTACTAGTGTAATTCTACAAATTACTAATGTTTATCGGCTTTTTTGGGAAAATTATTTAATTGTAGCATTTTAATACGTATATAAGTTTTAAAAAAAGTGTTTAGCCACCTCAACATCTATATTTCTACCCAAAAAAATATTAGAAAAGGCAGAAATCATATTAATAAACCACTATATACAAAGAGTGACATACATGCTATACATACATGCTCTATTTTATAAACGTACATCAAAAACAAAAATAATGCAACATATAGTACGTACTTTCGTAGTCGTTATTTAATGTTGGACCAAAATAACACGAAAATAATAAATATAAAGTACATACTTTCGTTTTTGTTATCGTTATCACTACCATGCATCATTGTCATAGGAAAATTTGCATTATCTTCCATTATTTAATTAATTCATTATCTATTTAATTTCACCATTTTAAAAAGTTTTTTATTCTACCCTACTAAATTACTAACTCATTCATTTCACCCGAATTTAAACTACTCGACCATGCCACCAAAATGATACACAATATGAGAAAAGATTATGCCCTCTGTTTTTTTAGCTTATTGTATTTGCATATTGCATCCCGTTTTTAATCCTTTTTGTAAATTTATAAAAATTAAAAGAAAAAAAATCTTTACTCCCCTTATGATTGTATTTCATTTATGTCTTCGATTAATTGTATAGTATCTCAAAACATACAATGTCAAAAAACTTTCACAAACTTTTCTATTGAAAAATCAAATGTGAATTTTCACTAAAAAAGTCAAAATTTATGACAAAAAGAAACCATTAACTAATTTATATTTCATTCTGTCATTTTAATATATTCCAAATTTATTGTTTACTTTTTTCTTTTAAACAATTATATATGATATAAAGTAAAATTTTATTGATTGTATAGTACAATGAGTATATTTTTATAAAATTGTATATTTATTATCTATAGATCATAAATTTGAAACAGATAAAATAATTTTTAATAATTTAACTTTATTTTATTAAAAAGTATGAACAAATGATAAGATTTTACCTTTCTGAAAAAAAAATTATTATGTATCCATATTTTTTTAATACAAAAAATTGAATTAATCGGGATATGAGTAGATACGTGGTCCAGGTGGGGGAAAGTGTGTGCATTGACGTTGTTGTCGTGTGGCACCACAAGCTTTTGTCACTCGTTACACACGCACCATTCTTTGTGTCTTAATAATATTTTTTTGTCCACTCTACTTTCATATGCACGTGACATTTCCAATCTTCTTTAAATAATTCCATCCTTAAATTAATATTAAAGCATAATCGTTTGTTATTGAAAGTTTGTTTTTTCAAGTACCCATGCAAAATGTTCAAAACATAGATTTGAAAGATAAATATAAATTGTGTTAGTTTGCAAAATTTTACGGGACTTGATAGAATTGAAATTTTAATCTCCATTCTTACAAATTTTAATCCTTTGATGAATTTCGATCTAATTAAAAATATTTTATGAACCAAACATACCGCAAATAAATAAATTCATGTAATAAGTAAAATACAGGCTTGTCAAATTTGATGAATTCGTATAAGTTGCCGATGATGAACTCCAGGCTCACGTTAGCATATAGGAAATAAAGATAGATGGCCAATGGTTTATGTGGATCTCAGGAATTAAAAATATGGACTGCATATATGGGTTAATCTTTTCTCCAGTAATGCCACAATACTTTTCTTCAATGATCGCCCAAATTGGTCAATAACATCATTCTTGCAACACTTTATAAACCTAACAATACACCCATTCACTTTCAGAACCGATATAAATGATGTATGTAACTTATCATTCTTATTCTAATATACTGTTACACTTTATTTTATGTATGCAATATATCTTTTTTCATTGTCTAGGTATGTATTAAACCAGAAGAAATCGTGTCAATATCTTTGCAAAGTTGAATTTTACCTGATGACAGTTGAAATTGTTGACTAGACAGACACGTATGATGCCACATGGACTTTTTTTGGCCACATCAGTTACATACATGGAACAAATTGTGGCAGTACGTTGCATTTCACAAATAATGTGTAGAAGTTCAATATTACCTCAAAATCACGAATCCAATCTTGTTTCCACCGAATTCATTGAGATTATATACATTTTAACATCATGTGACCGTAAAATTTTGGCTGACGCTCAAATTCTGGTAATTATTTAGTCACATATTGTTACAATCAAATTATTCAGCGGCAACCGGCCATGAGCAGCCCACTCGTCGGCAACCTACAATCTCGACAAGTTTTCATTTATTGTAAAACATTACTGGTTTTACAAACTTGAATACTAATTTTCATATTTCGTAGAAAAAAGGCGTCGGGATTATGCCGGAGAAATAGAAGACAAGTGAAGGACTTCGTTTGACAAAGATGATATGGATGTTTTGATATATTATATTTTAATTCAATTTAATAATTGAATAAATAGGTAGAAAATAAAAGTTATTTACCATTTTTTATTTTATTTATTTCAACAAAAATGTCATATTTTATATCATTTGTAAAAATAGATAAATAAAAAGGGTATGTTGCATATATGGAACAAATTTTGACAGTACGTTATTGATCCGTATGTTTTATCCAATTAATATTAACCACGTCACATTTAAAAAGTAAAAAGAAAAATGCTTACAAAATCAAATTTACCGGGTTAACCGGTAATTGGTTACCATGTTACCTATCTAGACACAAGTTCTTCATGTTTGATACATATCTAGACTATATAAAGGGTAAGTTACATACATGGAACAAAGTATGAAAGTATGTTGCGTATCCATTCTATTTACTCTTAATTAAACCTTTGTTGCAAATGGTATTATTTAATTTTAAAAACATCGTTCCGAGACCCAATATGACGAGTTCGGGCTAAAAATGGGTCGATAGAACCATGGAATCCAAAAGTTGAATGATGGGTGCAAAAGTAACACACCACGGAATTTTATATTGATTTAGGGATGCCCCTAGTGATATAGCATAATCCATCAGCTCCTCAAACGTACCTTCTTCATAGGACCAATAGAATTATCTACAACCCGACATTGTTGATAAACATAATTTAAAAATTCCTTCATTGCCAAACAACAATGGTCCAACACCTCGTGACCTGGCCCGTTAGTTGGATCTTTCACCAACAGTTCCCAATAAATGACATAATGACCCGGTATTGTTTTCGTGTCACCAAAGCTTATGCACTCCAAAACTTTAGTGTTATATTCTTTCAAAAGCTCCGAAGCCTTTTTAATATGGGCTTGCGGCTTGTTCTCATCATTTTTATCGGCATCGATACCAAGTAAAACATTCTTCTAATGAACTTGAAATGTAGGGAGGAATTGTGGAAACCTGTAAGCCGAAGAAAATCTTCAACCCGGTAAATTTTATAGACCCGAGTAAGTTGAGACCACGAGTTCATACTCCTTTCCAACTTCCACGTCAGCAAGGTCAACGAGTTGAGGAAGTGACTCATCAAACTTTGACAACGAGTTGTCCAAGTCTGGTGGGATGCACTCAAAGTAACCCATGTTTGGCATAAAGGTGTAAGAGACCTCAGACGGTTTAACCATTGGGATTAAATGTAACCTAAAGTAACACTTAGAGGAACCATAAACCATACAAACTAGCAGTAAGTTACCGTTGTAAAAATCAAATATTGGAACGTACTAAGCCATGGCTCCCGTCACAATTACGTCAAGGTACTTGGTGTTAGGCCAAACCCGGGTTATAATCCCTTCCTAATTTTCTTCACAACACTGATTTCTAACAAACTAGGGCAAGTCTGGGCTAGGTTTAAGAATCTTATCCATCCAAGCCCGAATATCCGAGTCGGTGATTTTGGGGTTCAAGAATCCAGTTTCAATATCAAGGGCTAGTTGTTTCCAATTTAATGTAAGAAACTTAATGGCCCGAACAAAAATCAGAAGTGTAAACCGCACCACAACTAGGGTTGTGCATATTAAGGGAAGAACCGAGCAAACCCGAAGACTGTGAGGAACCGAACCGAACCCGAACATACTCGAGGTTTTGCGGTCTAGTCCATGTTCCATATTTTACTAGTTTTTCGGTCTTTCGGTTCAGTCCGAACCAAACCCGAGAAAACACTAAAATTGGATCGGACCAAAAGCATAATACTAGAAAAAGGCAATATGTGATGCAACATCTAGAGTTGTGCCGCAATTGGTGGGCAATAGCTGATTGAAGAAGACGCCAAGATGGTCTTGGCGCAATGCAAATCTGGAAGAAAAACAGACTAATTTACTTACCATATAAATACCCCATTATACCCAATTTTGAGAGGATACGATTGAGGGTTCTTTGGAGTACTTCTCATAGATTTTGAAGATCATTTCAACTATTCAATCATTTCATAATCAAGAGCTTTCATCATCGCGATTCAATCATTTGGTTTACAACTTTTTCCTTACAAACAATGTTTAATCCAGTTCTTATTGTTGCTTTTGTTCTTTCTAGCCTAGTTATGGGCTAACTATTTTAATACTTGCTTGGATGATATGATCTATGGATTAGGGGTGTTAATCGTTGATTTTTACGACTGTTAAATTTATGTTTAATCGAAAAATGATACGTATTTAAGGCTTATTTATTGAATTTTCTTGTTTAGATAATTTTGTGAATTGAGTGTATATATTTATAACTGATCTTTATTTATTTTATTAGATGGATCAAGAAAATGTTAATATCTTATACAGTAGTGAACCAAGTGAATGAGAAAGAGAGAATGTGGCCGCTAAACCTAAAAAGTAAAACCAAAAGACGAATGCGGGTAGAGCTGAAAAAGGAAAAGGAACGTCGAGGTTTGACGTGTGGAAGCATCTTATGCTACTTGTGTAACATCCTCTCTTGCGGTCTGGTAATTTCTATTATTTTAATCGATTATCTAATTGATATAGAAATTGTTTAATATTATGTGTTTCGTTGTGAAACTTAGATAAATAAGTCCTTTGACTTATTGTGACTAATGAAATATTAATCGTTTTAAATTATTATAGATGACGGTAAAATAAAATAATATTTCTCGCAAACGGTTTTCAGGTTCCAGACAAAAGATTTAGGACGGGTATAAAATTATACCACTTTTTCACAAGCCGACTTTGCAAGCCGACTTTGAATTCATATATATCTCATTTCTTCTTCTTACTTCCTTTTATTTGAAAACTTGCAAATCAAATTCAAGAAACCCAAAACCAGAATTGAATTCATGTTTGTGTTCCTGTGATTCCGAATTCATAACATCAGATTTATCATCATCTATATCTTAATTGTATCAGATTATCCATCCTTTAGTTTTCAAAAAAAAAGAAGAGAAAAGATGTAAGTTTGAATTGGAGTGTGTAAATCGAATTGAAGCTTGATATGTTATTATTAGGTGTTGTTTGATGCTATTTGATGTATTAGAACCCTTAGAATTGAGTTTTATGAAGTTTTGGTGAATTTTGGTTCGAAAAACTGGTAACAGCGGCTCAACTCGCAGTTTTCAGTTCGTCCTGCGAGTTGACTCTGCGAGCCGAGTTGACTTGCGAGTTGACTTGCGAGTTGAGTTGGCTTGCGAGTTGACTTGCGAGCCGAGTTGACCTGCGAGCCGAGTTGCGAACCGAGATTTTAGACCTGCGAACTGAAATGTGCGGTGCGAGTTGAAACCTGCGAACCGAAACCCTGCGAACCGAACTGAGACTGCGAACCGAGATTGTTGACCTGCGAACTGAGATGTTGACTTTTTGTCTTTTTGTGCAAATTTTGAAAATGCATAAGTGTTACTAACTTTTGTGAAAATCTTAGGCAACATTTGATTTTGATGAAATTCGCATGGTCACTTGGAAACGACCTAATACACAAGACTATTTATGTAATAGCCCCCCCAGTTTTGGCCATTCGGGGTCATTTAGGGCCCGAAAACGGCGTTTTTCAGTTTTAAACGTTATGACGGAATTTTCTGATTTCATTTCTGATTGAACTATTATTTGCCTAGACTTCAGGGATTACCTGATTTGATAAATAGGCTATAATGATATTTATGGAACGAACTTCTGACTTGTATTTGATTTCCTGTTTCAGATCAACGTAAGACTCAGTGATATAAGAATCCTGAGTGTGGAGACGTCAGAGGTATCGGTGAGTGGATTCAGAACTCATCATTTGATTTAGTTGTAACTATTTGGTTACAACAAGTAAACGTAGATGTTTATTAGACTGTTTAGTCTTGATTATTGATTATTGATCTACGTGATGTGCGAAGCAATGTGCTGTATGTGATTGAGGTCAACGTGTAGTTGGACTTCTGGTTATTATGTGTATTACACAGGTTTTGATTCATTTGTTGTGTTTGAGACCTGTGTATGGGTTTAATAACCATTAGTTATCGGTCTATTCTGTATTGGCCATACAGATTGTTGGTAAGTGTTCTTGGGGGAATCCCCGGGTATTATGATATCCCCAGAGCCACCGATCCTCATTGAATTATGTGTGTTTACGATTATTTGGTGTAAACAACTAGTTATGCTAAGTTGAATGTTGTGTGATGAATCCATTCACTTAGCTTCGTGCTAATCCCTCATGTTTACTTCCTGCATGATTTATTTTGATTGAATGTGGGTGCAGGGAGCAATGATTTGATCGTGAATGTTTGACTGTGCCTGAAGCCTCTGATATGGTTTTGTAATAAACCTTGTTTTGTGAATTTTTATAATACCCCGCCTTTTGTAGTTTGAGAAGTTTGAAATTCGTGTATTTTTGGGAATTGTAAACTGTTTAATGTATTTTAAATTCATGCTTCCGTGTTTATTAATATAATATTCTTATATAGAAAGAGGGGTGTTATAACTTGATATTGATGGTGTACAATACGGGTAGTGCAACTAATGTCTTAAAAAAAATATAAGGCAGGCAAAATTAATAATGGAACTTCTGTAATGATGAAACGCATGAGGAAATGTCCTAACCATCGAGAGAGACTCAAGAACCAAACAACAATGTAAATTAAGAAAGACAAAGATGGTGAAAGTGGCAATGCGAAAATTTGGAAGTTCTAACAATGTTGTAATTCAAAAAACATTGATTAAGATGGTAATTGTAGATGAACTCTCATTTTCTTTTGTAGATAAGGAAGGTTTTAAAGAATTCATGGAAGCTGGTTACCCCAACTTCAAGATCCCGTCACGTACAACCATATCTAGGGATCTGTATGAACTTTTCCAGGATGAAAAAATAAAATTAAAAGCTATTTTTAGGAAAGGTAAACAACACGTGGACATCCATAGAAAGGTTGAAGTTTACGCACTTCTATCATTTGATTTACGTTTATAAATTTAATTCATTATTTGGATTAAGTTTCTTATTTATGTGGTCATACATGTACATAAAAATATATTAATTTCATACTAGTACTAAAAGATATATAACTCCTTTAATCAAAAGACAATGAAATTCATGAATCATTAGATGGGTTGGTTTTTATCCAGAACCGAACAAACTCATTATGGAATTGAACTGAATCAAACCGATGATATATGGTATGGTCCTTGGTCTAATTTTCTGATGCAAATCGGAACTTAGGTCGGTTCGATCCTAAGCCTATTTGGTCCGATCTGGACCATGCACAACTCTAACCACAACGAAGGACTTGTTGACGGTAAATGAGACCACAAAGCATTTGAGAGTACATGCTTTGAAAGGAATGTTGGCAGGAAATGCTTTCAGTAGGGCTGGTGTTACGGTGTTGATGCTGTATTGGTCGTAGTGTCCCGTTTTGATTTGTTGGCCCTTGTAGAAACCGGTAATAACGGCCGGGCCACTAAACCGCTTGGGGTTATTGTCTCAGCTTTGAGGATGAGGAAAAATAGTCCCTTGCCTTTGTCCAAGCCGGGCACGTACCTGTCAAAACCAACAAATATAATTTGACAGTTCTAATATATTTTATAAAAAATCATCTGAACTGCTATCAATCTATAGTTTAGTATATTCTATCAAACTATGAATGAAATGAAATACTAGTTAACTTGATCCATTCAAATCTATCAGATTATATACTTCGTATTTATTAAACATACTCATTATATGATAATAATAATTATAATAATATTAATAATAATAATAATATAATAATAATAATAATAATAATAATAATAACATAACATGCACCAATATAAGGTAGTCATAAATCATGAATTAGTACGCACTGGTTAGTGATGGGCATGAGAAGGCTAAGCAGCTTCTGCTTGCGGTTCATCTCTTGAGCAATCGTCGTTATGAGCTTTCTTTCCCCACATGTTTGCATTCGTAACCTCATGTTTTACATAAACTTACACAATAAAAATATAATCAGTGAATGAATTGAATTGGAGTAAGTAATTAATTGAACAAATATGAAATCTAAACCAGAATCTATCAGACAACCACAAAATACACATATGATTACCAAATTTAAACGGAATAAACTCAAGAAACCAAGGTGATGATCTTATCACACAAACAAGAAGTATAAACTCTAATTCAATCGCGTACAAAGAACCCAGAGAGAATGATTAAAACAATACAAAAATTAATGATAGAAAATAAAAATAGAACTTTTATATATTCTAAATCTCAAATGTACAACTTGCACTCCCGACGTCTTCAAGCATACACAATGACAAACTGATCACAAGTCGTGGAAGCTAGAGACCTGTATTTAGATTCAGTAGAGGATTTAGATAAAGGTGTCGTCGGCAAAATCAAACACTACCTATTTCATCTCGTAACAAAATTACCACACGTCAAAAAATAATTGATCGAGTCACTCATTTTGTCACCTCTGATGGTTAGTATTTTATATTTGCTATGGTAGATATGGAATGGACCTCGTTACCTTTTCGTTGCGTTTCAATCCTACAAATGAGTTTTGTCCCTATTTTTACCAATCCCGGGAGCACCACGAGAACCCCAACAAAGATTTATTACTAGCATAAAATACGAAGTAAAATTTTATGCTAAAGTTTATTAAAATCTATTTTAAAAATGTAATTTATATCAATATTTATGTAATTTAATCAAATCTTTTTACCTGGTTTAATTAAATTTTTATTTAATTAAATGGTATATGATCTAAAAAAAACAACTAAATCAATTAGTGGGGTCAGCGTCACCATTGTCTATCTTTTTCTATTTTTTCATCAAAAATATGATTTTTGGACATATGAGATTTTCTTTTTCCAACAAAGAAGAGATTTCATCAAACCAAGAAGAAACAAAAATAGAAGGCCTCAAGCAGGGGCAACAAAATAAATGGAAGAAAAGAAAAAGAAATAATAATAACCTACAGAACCATAAAAGCCCACAACCAACTTCAAAAGTGATCCAACTATCCAAGCTTCATGGGTCAATCGGTTATCCACTTCTCAAGGCACAAATATAACACTACTATTTCCATCTCGTACCAAAATTACCACATATTAACAAACAACCCATAGACTCACTCGTTTTGCCACCTCTGATTGTTAGCTTTTATATTTGCTATGGTAGATATGGAATGGACCACGTTACCTTTTCGTTGCGTTTCAATCCTACAAATGAGTTTTGTCCCTATTTTTACCAATCCCGGAAGCACCATGAGAACCCCAATAAAAATTGAGTCACACAAGCATCGTTCAAAAAAAGGGGTGGCTCACAATATGTAACTACTGAATGAAACATGGACAGAAGTATCCACTTTTCAACAAGAAAATCATGTCACATAATGCTTGTTCTAACCGTAGCCATACAGTGAAGATGCAAAGTGAAGTAACGGTCAATGCATAAATGAAACAAATAAATATCAAACCAATTGGTTCGAGTCAGGTTCTCCCAATTAAATGTGAATCTAAGAAATTACAGAATTTCTACAAGAATCAGAACCACCGTGGAAATTTACTTTGTAAAGTTATTTAAGAATAGTGGCTTCCAGGAATTAAATACTATAATTAGATAATTAATCCAAGCAGATGGATAGATGATAATGAGGGAAAGTCAGAAAACATTTGTGGATGACAACATAGGCCAACATTTTTCACTACGCTGCTTAGAGATGCTTGATATAAACTAGATGGGTCTGGGAACTGTTTTGTCAATAATATATCATATTAAACAAAAATTAATGACCGTAGAAACACAAACCGTAAAAAGTTAGAAACTTTTTGCAACAAATTTCATTATGAATTGTACAGAGTATAGAATAGTGATGCACTTGACTCGTTACAACTAAGAGCCAGGCCTAGTGCAAGTATCAGAACAAAAAGAAACAAAAATTACAAAACAAAAAAGCACATGCACTGCATCTAACCTGCAAATGCATAAGGAGTGATACAAAGGTCTTTTAATATAAACAAATTTTAAATCCTAACAAAGAAAACTTATCAAGCTCACAATCCATAACATCTGAAGAGAATGGAACCTCATGCCGGTGTCACTTCTGAAGGGAAGTTTCACATGAATATTTAGACCCTCATGATACAAAACGCTTGTGCAATGCATGCACAAAGGATCACGAAGCAACATCAAGTACCTACATCACACCAAGTTGTAAGAAGCAAACAACGATGGAGCAATAAAGCCACATATATTTCAAAATAAAAACAGTATATGCCTAAACTTATTCAACAAGCTATTCAAGTTAAAAGGTCATGGACGACTTAATTCCATAAACATTGGTAAATGGTCACTCTCAAACCAACTAATATAGCAGCATATTAGCATTAATAATGAAAACTGGTATGAAAACATTGATGATTAAGGAGGCTATGGCTTGATTATAGAAGATATGTACATGTTATATATTTTAATCTGCGAGACAGGATTCGGAAAAATGAGCAAAAGATCAAGAGAGTGCAAGATGAACTGGGTTATTGAAGTGAAAATTGGGAGAGAAAAAAATGTTACAAAGATAAATTCATATGATTCCTACGTGTTAGTTCAATAAAATTGGGAATTTCGAAAGCCCACACATAAACATTTGCTGGCAGCAAGAAGTTGAAGGGAATCAGCAATGAGCGAGTTAACAAGATTCATATAGATCATCTTGACCAAAAAGGCCTAAAATGTAGCCCCAATCACAACGAGGATTGATGTTGGTTCAGTTCTTCCCCCCATCCTAATTTCCAACCAGAACATAGTTGTAAATATTGACAATGACTTAGGATGCTAGTTGTCTCTTAGTGTATGTAGATGGTTATGGATTAGCATACCAACCTCATTAATGGTTACCAATATGTCGACAATTTTGCTAATGCAATATAGATGGAATTAACTTACACACACTTTATGGGTGACGAAGTTAATTGATGTGTATATGTGGTTTAGGGATATCAAGTTACACAATAGCAACAGTTCACTGGGTAAAATGGTACTAAATTTTTGAGTATATTCTGTATAAAAAAAATGAGGTTAAGCAATTACATTCAGAAATGCAAACATCAAACCCTAGAGATAATACGGTTATTAAGAGAGTGATTAGTGTACGTCATCACCATTCTAATTTGTACTTTCCTAATGAGCTTCTGCATCATTTCAATCAGACGTCCAATTTAAGGAATAATTATTCTTAAATTTCCCGAATAGATAACTTGAAAACAAAAAATAAATATATTATTACCCTGAGAAAGCTCACAGCAAGCGCGTGCCTCAACGGCAACATGAGAAGTCAAGCGAGAAGCAGCTACCACACTGTGCAACGGCAGCAGCGATTGAGTGCACCCAATTACTCCTCCAATAGTCCTTTTATTCAAATGATTCAACAAGCATAAACAACGTTAAATTAAAATAGAAATGGTCCGTTGAGGTGATGCAAATTGAGAATTTAATTATACCGGAAACTAGGGATTGAAGGTGTGGGACCGGGATGGAGTCGGTGTCCGTGAATTGGTGACGGAGAAGGACGGAGACGAGGGAGGGGAGTGGTAGTTGAACGACGGATTGTTGGAGATCTTGCGGTGGAGATTAGCGATCTCGGTAGCGATCCGCAGCGCCAAGCCATTGTTTTCTGCGTGTGAAAAGTAATGAAAACTATTTCAGGGTTTAAGAATTAAGGCTATAGTCTATGTTGGGCTTGAGATTAGAGTAGACTATTGGGTCAGGTCAATTCAGTAGCCCGTTGACTTAGTTGATTCGCCGGAACTTCCCTTAATGATATACTAATATATATCATAATATCAAGGGAAATGATTTGTAGAAAAATTTCAAATCTTAATAAAAAATGAAAATAAATTTTAGCCCTTAATTTTTTCATAAATAAATGTTTTAACATTTATTTGTAATAAATGTTAAATTTTAAAATTATTTGTGATTTTTAAAACTCATTTATGATGAAATCAAGGGTTGATATTTGTTTTCCTCCTTTCTTAATTTTTTACTTCCCTCTTGATCTCCACCCTCTATATACTAATATATATATATATATAACTAGATGAAATCCCGTGCATGCACGATAATTTAGATTATACAATTATTATTAACATGATGTTAGTTACTAAGATTGCTCTATCAGTGTGAATAAAATTATAAGTGAAAAGTAAAAGAGGATATCATCTATATGTTCTTTCAAGATATAGTAGATATATTTTAAGCGTGTGATAAAAACTAATATAAAGAATCAAAAACTCATGTGTCAAACTTGATATAACATATATGCTCACCAATCACCGAAAATAATTTTATCATGTAAATATAGTAATATCATCAACTAAACATTGTAGTTAAAATCTACAAACAACCACAAATATAGTCTATAAGTAAACACTATACTAATGATAAATAACAAATCAACTATACTTAAAGAAAAAACAATCATATTAAAAAATAGTTATGACAAAACTATTAAAATGTGAATAATCGAAGGGCAAATTAATTTTAATAGAAATTCAAATTCAAATAAAGATATACAAACCGCGATTCTTTCGATTCAGGTATGGAAGTGCCTTCAATCAATAAGAATAAATGTACCTTGATCAGACACATTAAACAAACCCATAAAATAAATAAATAAATGAATACTAAGTTGATCAATAATCGTACCTTAATATCAAAAAGATTAACTTGATTCCAATACAAAATATATCACAATGATGTGTAATACACCCTACAAAAGAATGAATGAAGTGGAAGTTAGATATTAAATAAAATTATATAAAAAATTTTAATTGATTAAATCAATAATTACTTAGTTATGGTTGAAAGAGATGGAAGAATCTCAACTTGATTTCAAACACATGAAACAAACCATACATCCATACAATATGTAAAAGAATTACGTACCTACGTAAGATTAACTCCGGAAGAAACCAAATCCGCTTGCAATATGCACAATGCCCCATCTTCCACTATTTCCAGCTTGTAAACAATTTGGTGGTGGCATCGTTGGTTTTGGAAAATTCATGACTTCATCTAAAGATGATACAAAACGTGTAGATTTCACGGAAGACAACTCGGCTGGAGAACTTTTAACGATTAGAGATGGAAGATACTTAAGGTTACATATTGTGATGATGAGCTTGATTCTGAAGCCATTATGCACATAAAAAGGCCGGCAAATAAATTATAATTAAAACAAACGAAATCTAATTGGTCATCCTTCAATTCTATATTAATATATATATACACACACTTAATATATCACTTTTCCAAAATTTTATATTTTTGATGAATTTCTCAAATGTATATACATTCAGTAAGAGTGCATTGATATGTGATTCGTGTCTACACAACAACAATAGTAATGGTAATATAGTATTACTAATAAACATATATTATAAATTATATATTAGATTAACGAGAATGCCAGAGTTAATTAATAAACGTGGTGGATTAATTAGATTTGATCATTTAACAAATAGTGTTTGAGTAGTATTCATATATTTTATAATTAATTAATATTATATTTAAATGTTACCTAATTCTATTTAAATCTATTTTTAGTTTATCTTTTAAATTTAAATAATTATTTATTTTTAAATTATGAGAGGTCGCCACGTGGCATTTTGCCTATGTGACAAAATGTGGAATAATCTCCTATTCTCCTATAAACATTATTAAATATAAACTAATTAATTTATAAAATTTAATTAAGATATTCTTAACTATTAATTATTAAATTCTCATTAATACAAACATAATTAAATCATAAATTAATTAACATATGACATTTAATTTTAACTTAAACTTCTATATATTAATAGTAGACTATTATATTATATGATGTATTTAAGATGTTTTTTAGAATTAACATTTAATATAGATAATGTTTAGTATTAAAATACGAAGAAAAAAAAATTAAAAATAAAAATTAGTGAAACTTAAACCTCTAGACTCATCAAACAACTCAACAACTCGCATCTTGTCCATTAAGAACTCGAAACTCGATACTCACAACTAGCACCCCAACCATCGAGTTTGCAATGATATATTATGATATATTTAACTTTTGGTTATTTTGTCACAATTTTCTTTTGAAAATTTGTTTATTTTTCCACTTACAAAACAATATTCTTCTTGTTGTAATGTAGTTTTTTATTTTTAAAATATTTCAGTAAGCATGATACTACATATCGAATTAATCTGAAACTAATAAACTTTTCCCGCTGCATTGCGCGGGTATTCTTTTATTTATACGAATATATTAAGCATTTGAGTGTTTATTTAATATAGAGGCACTGTACTATTTTGCCCCGAAATTTATTAAGACTTTTGTTAAAAATCAAAAGAAATTATTAACATACCCCTACATATGTTAATTTCTCATTAATACTATCATCTTTAAATCATAAAAGTAATTAAAATATATAAAATAACTTTTGAGCTGTTAAGGGTTATGGAACATGCCAAATATGGACAAAAAGTTCGGAACGAAATAAACGTTTTGGCAAATTGTCTTTCGGTGTCAAATTACGCATCTAAAGCCATCAATTTTAAGTTTCTCCCAATTTTGCACATTTTAAATGTCTTAAAAATTAATAAAGTGAACTCTTAAATGTGCTTTTTTGGAATCATAAATTTCTCACCTTTGTTTACATGTTTAAGTATGTGGTTATGTTGTCAATTTATATATTCAACAATTTCAGTTTTTTTTTTTTTTTTTATCATAACATGATTCTAAACATTAGTGTATATCTTCTATAATCAATATTTTCCCATTGACAACTTTACGAGGCAAATTTTAGAGAGATATTAAGCTATATTACAAAGGAGTTGGTAGAGCCTTTTAAAAAGTTCAAACAACCCGGAGTTTATAACTCATATGTGGTGTATTAAAAGGTTTTATACGATGCACAAAGTATATTAGTATGTGATTGTCGATTTCATTTTATTTAAACATATACAACGTAAAGCTTCATAATTCACATCAAACTAAAGTAATATTTTTGTTAATTAACGATGGTCACTGATGCACACTACAAATATTTCTTATTTATAATTTTTCATGGCAACGCGCGGGTATACTGCTAGTTATATATATATTGATTGCTTTAAATCGTTATCGTTGTAGATTAATTCTTGTAATTTTAACTAAAACTGATTCATAAGTATATTTTTCGTAAAAAAGAAGGCAAGGTATGTGATTCCCGCATTCTTGTTCATCGTTAATTAAGGTCAAAATAAGAATCTGTTGATGTAAAGAAGAGATGTACATATAATCTAAAACGGGTAGTGTTGCACACATGAGGTTCATTAACACAATCCAAGATATACACTAGTTTACTTATCACTAGAATTGCATGAATTAAGATGTTTTAGTACATGGTCTCCGAAGTATAGTTGTATGTAAGTAAATAATAACCAGTGATATTTAGCCGAAATCTAAAAGTAAAATTGGGCTTAATGAGTAAACAGGCTAAATGGATTGTCAAAATTCCCTTATTTTGAAAGTCACTGGATATATGGCTTAGGAGTACAAGACCAACAATGCTATCAGAATAAACAAGATTATTGAAAATATATAATCATGTAGATGTAACTTACAACAATTTAACAAAGTTTAGGAGCATAATGGTTACACCTTCGGGTTTTCATAGTAAAGAACATTTCTCCTGGGCTTAAAGAGGTACCTAGAACCATATGTCGACCTAATTACATCAAAAAACAGAGCATATTGCAGCTTAATATATAGGACTGGCATCACAGCAAATATGGCAATAAGAATTGGCATCCATAACAAACCCTTTTGGTAAAGCACGAAAAAGCTAACACTAAAAGCGACCGTCATGGTTGTTATGGACAGGAAAAGAGTTGCTAGACCTAACATGAGCTTTTTGGGTAATGATTCCAAGAAATCACGTTCGGCATAACGAGATGTAAGAATGGATAAGAACATGAGGATTGAAGCTGATGATGAGAACAAAGAGATTGCATCTGCCACTACGAAGACCATAAATGTTACTTTTTCATTGAACGTAGGGATACCATTATCTTGCTTGTATCCACCTGGAACCGTAAAAGCTGCAGCAAATACTATGGTTGCAATAAGAGCAGCAACAACCATACATTGATTAGCTGTTCCTTTCATCCAATTCTCCCCGTGAGAAACCAGATCTTTGTGTTCCTTGGTGAATAGCTCATATGGTGTTAGGCCTTCTTTGTTCTTCCTATCTCTATAAGAAGGAGGGATCATAGCCTCTACTTCCTAGAACACAAAATAATATAGTTATATACAATGTACTTTATGGTTACATAATAATCTCGAAAGATAAAAAGATCATCTACAGGTGGCAATTTCAACCCAATGTAATGGGTTAGATTTTATCTCTAACATGTTGAAAGTCGTGTAAAGTGCATTCAAAGCATAAGAAGCTTTGTAAAAAAGTCAAAATTGTTTTGGTTATAAATAGTTTCTTATTCATATTAGAACATAGAAAAAAATTTGCACCTATTTTCCCACCACGAATAATTACACAAGCTTGGAAAGAATCATTTGTACCTTGAACCATAATAGTTCCCGTTGCACCTTTAATGCAACTCCCGACACACTTTCAAGTCTTTTTTTCTTTGCACGCTCCCCAACTAAGTGCAACATAGTATTATCATTTCTATTATCTTTGAGAGGAGTAATAAGATCCTTCATTGCACCTATCTCATACAATAGGTTGTAGATACCCTCATGACGATGTTTGACAGCAACATGGAATATAGTTTGATTTTGATCGTTCACCTTCCATATCAGATGAGGATATTGCCGGATTAGCTCAACTAAAAATTTAGTGTTGCCCATTTCTGCAGCAACAAACAGTATTCTAGCAGAGTATGTCTCCTTTGAAGTTGTTACAACGGGCTGTCTGATTATCTTCTGGGTTCCAGCATGCAATATGTTACTATGTTCAGAAATACGTTTCTGTAGTCGTAAAGCTAGATCTTTGCTACCTGAAGTTGGTGTCCCTCTGATTAAGTTTTGTGTATCAACATGCATATTCACAATATGTTCAGAAACGAGCTTTTGTAGTTGTTGAGCTTGATCTACATTTCCTGAAGCTGGCTTGGTGTCTTGCTTAATCGAATCTGGAAACCCTTTGATTATGTTTTGGGTCTCGACATGCATTTTCACGATACGTTCAGAAACTAGTTTTTGTAGTTGCAGAGCTTGATCGACCTTTTCGGAAGCTGGATCGGTGTTTTGCTCAACTGAATCTGGCGGTCCTCTCATAATGTTTTTGGATTCTGCCTGAATATTGGCAATATGGTCATAAATGAGCTTTTGTAATTGCAGAGCTGTAACAACATTCCCAGAAGTTGGCTTGCCATCATGCTTCGAATCAGGTGGGCCTCTCAGTATTTTATCAATTGTATCCTTGGGGTGTTCCGCGATTTTTTTCCAAATGATTCTTAATAGTTGCAATGCTTCACTTTCCTTTTCAGGAGCTCCTATCTTTGAACCAATGAATAAAAAAACTGAAAACAACAACCAGATAAGAAGGTATTGAAGATACATGAACTTGGATTTTAGTAACTCTATTAACAAAGTATAAAGGAATGCTATATATTATGACTGGCAAATCACAAGATTGTATATGCCGATTGACGGAAAAGGTTCTACTTCACAAATCACATTTTATTATATAAATGTTCTTCTTAATTAAAACTTCAAAGATACACTGTAATATAATACATATAAAAAGCGCTCTTTGCATAGACAGGATTGAGAACACTGATGCACTACATTTCACTGCATTTACAATACTGATGAACACCCCCATCTTTGATATAGAAGTTAGACACAGATGCGAATCTGCCCTTATTACGTTATAAATGTATTTTAGAAGATTCTTCCATTAAATTAAATACATATACATATATATACCGAAATATTGAGGCGGTGATGTGTAATAAACTTCAAGGAAAAGCAATGCTTACCTGACTTAATGGTTCTCCAAATTAATTTAGATTCTGCTTCAGAAAATGCATCAAGCTTTCGAGCCAGAACTCCAAGTACATTCCCACTACTAGCAAGTTCTGGGCGACCTTTCACTATCTGCAGTGCGACATCTAAGAAACACATGACAGTCGCTTTGTGAGGGAAAATGACAATTAGTAATGAAAACAGAAACGAGAAAGCATAAAGATTTCATTCAAGGGGGTTAAATCAGGGAGAAGTGAGACGTAAAAATAAGATTTGGGTCAGGTCAAATGTCAGGTTATTGGGTTGAAAGTACCCAACCGGGACACGACCCACTTAACCAGTTTAGGTTGACGGCTCTAACAGGTTGGCAGGTTGATTGAGGGTCAAACGGGTCAAATTCAGCGGGTTGGTTTCAGATTGATAGGCTGATTTTGATATATGTATTTTATAAAAATTTAATATTGCAGGTTGGTGGGTCGACCCGTTTATCCAAACCTGACCGGAAAATTAAATGGGTCGAGAATTCCAACCCTAATCCATTAAATTCCTTGTCGTGTGGAGAATTGCCACCCTACAAAATATGAAGTAAAAATGCTGGCGTATCAATCTCAGACCTCACAAAACCAAAGCCCACCAAGAATCTTGGATTAAGTTCTGAAATTTTGATTTATGTCCCGCCATTAGATTCCTCCTGATATTATAGAAGTAAAACAAATCGTTTAAGCTTCTCATTGCTTTAGTTCAATTAATCCATGTGAACTGGGATGTGGTCATTTACTCTGACCTGCTAAGCATCTGGGCTAAATTGTTATACCACCTCACTCATAATTGGCGAATTCGTAGGTTCAATTTCTACCTGATAAACGCCAATGGGATTGTTTTGAGAGAAGTGGAAAGAATTAGAGTTAATATTTCTAGTTCAAAAATGGAGGATATTTACAAATGCAAATGTAATCATTTATATATCCGTTTAGTTTCATCTTTGCATTCTTCTCAACCAAAAGTCTATTTATTACCTTGTCACATTTGATCTCTTTTTTATTTAGCATGAAAAGTATGAACTAATGCACAAAACTATCAGCAAAGAATTTATCCAGACAAGACCAAGAGAAAAGTTTAGTTTCAATCATTGACATCGGCTTAGATACTTGACTTCCATGTTTTGCAAAGTAACTGACTTTATAACGTAGCATAAGACTCAAATGTTAGGCTAAACTCCACAAGTAGTTGGCTTTTTTTTCTTTTAAGCATGCAATTAAACTTTACAAGTAGTTTCCCAACATGTCTAGCTTTCTCGCTTTACTTAAGCATAACAAACACTAACTGGTTATTACTAAAAACAAGGACTGTATAGGCACATAGACCTAGATAAATAGATTATGATGAAACAACAAAAGGCAATGATAATGGTAACTACATATCTAAAAAAAACTTACCGAACATATTATTCTCGACACATCTCTCAAGAAGCCAACCACGATTTTGAGGCGTCCAACAATCATCACCCAACTTGTGAGAATTCTCATACATATACTTCACCACTTCGTGATTTCCAAATAAGGCTGCTGCATATTTTTTTTGAAGCACCAGGGATTGTCAGTAATGTTGGGTTCTTTTCCACCATAATCTTGACAGTTTTAACGTTTCCAGCAGCTGCTGCTAAATAGAGGGCAGTGTTGTTATTTCTATTTTCAAGTATCAAGTCGTTCTTTTCCATCTTATCCACGAGATTTTCCACGAAATGTTCCAGTTGTTTGGTTCTTTTTGCTGAGGCTGCAACATGAAGTGCTGTTTCCCCATTTTCAGTGATACTATACCTTATTAACTCTGGTTTCTCATCAAGAATGACTTTAGCAGCTTTCCAATCACCTCTAATGGATGCTTCATATAGTGGGACTCCAGTTTTGATATAATCAGCTCTAGGCCCTTTTAAAGCCGTTCCGTAGCAAATAGTTAGTTAGTACCCCATAGTTTTCATCCAGTGATTACTGCAATATTCTTTCACTAAATGTAAGCATTAATTCCAGTCCATATGTCCAGTTTTAATCCTTTTCAATTTAGTATGTACGTTTGGTTTTACATAAATAAACGCAAACTAAGGTATTATTATAGGAATGCGATTTGTATTTCATAAAAAGTGAGGTGTACACCACAACTATACATCTAGCCATATAGGGTGTAAGATGTTCAATCATGTGCATTGATAAATTGATTTTGTGGTGTACATATAATTTTATATGGTTACAAATAAATTGCTATCATTATACAGGGCAAATTACATAGAAATGTATTCGAACTATCCCTGCTTTCCCATACTTATGTTAATATCTTCGAATGTAACAAACTTTCTGCATGCTATAATTGTATGTATCGGACTTTCTATAACTTGTATACCGGTGATATGTCATATGGTTGCCACATCAGTAAAAAATTCTTGTCAAGTTTAAAAATTTACCAGTTACCGTGATGGATAAGTGACCGGATACATTCAATATATATCAAAGAATTTATAATTGGTAAGTTAATAGATTTTTTAATGTTCAATACAAAAAACAACAGAATGTGGTAACTTGGATATATAGCTAGCAGAATTATTAATACCAGTAAACAGATCGGAAATAGGTTCACTGAGTTGTGGTTGACTTGTGGAAGCAACCGCAGTGCTTATACCCTGCTGCTGCTGTTGCTGGCTTAAGGGTTTCTTCTCATTGATTGAGGTTAACTGCACAGCTGGTTGCTTCATCCCCTGCAAAGTGACACCATTTTTTTTATTACTAATAAAAATAAATTATTAAAAACTCATTGTTTATTATGACTAATGGTTATACCTTCAAGTGAGCATTGAGCGAGAGTGAAGATCGAAATATGTAATTATTGAGAGTGAAGATTGAAATATGCAATTATTTGAACATTTTCTTTTGGCAAAAGTCATTCTTCCTTTTGAGTCAACGTCTAAAGTCTTCTATCTTCAATCAATATAATATTAAACAAGTGTTGTGGAAATTAAATTACGTATTGGATTTTACATATTTATAAAAAAAACTTTTAAGATATTTATTTATAAGTAAAAACTTTTAAGTAAATTTACAATCTGATGCAGGCAAGCTTACGTACAATCAACATTACATGATAGTTATTGTAAAATAAATGAATTAAATAAGGGGGATACTGAATAAAATATTTTTAAATGTTACTAAGTATCTTAAAAGGTTTGTTTTTTCTTTCTTTTATAATTTTAAATTTTTGAGAGATCAACTGTTTCTTTTTATTCGCCTCTGAATTAAATTAGTCTTTGTATATGTGTATGTCATTTTTTTTCTTTAATCTAGTGTTTCTAGCTTTCTTCCTTAATCTTTAAACAAGAAGATTGGAGATTACCATTTTATCCCTCTACTTAAAAATATATAAATTATTCAATTAATATCATATTTCATATAATATATTTAAATATATTTTTTCTTCTTTTATATCACATTTTTTAATTTACAATTACAATAATTTAAACTATTATAATAAATCACTTTCATTAAAGAATTAACAATGATTCTTGCATTCATGTATCATTATACATTTGTTTCTCAACATCAACTGCGTAATCTTCACTCGTATGCCAGATCGGATGTTAGTTAAATATATTTCGGGCATAAGGATTACGGAATACTTAACATTTATATCCGCCTCTCCTAGTCGGTGATTCGTTCCGGCAGGTTCCTAACAATAGTCCTCTAATATCATCACCGATATCATCACGTGCTGCACCCACGAACGCAAAAAGGCTGCTTCGGTTGTAGTCTCGAACAAAGTTTTGCCACATTCGGACATGGGTAACCGAACGAGGGTGGAATCCAGTGGGGTAAGGTATACCGACGTCATGGTAGTCAGCTGGCGCTCTCTCGATCGTAAGTCGCGTGACATTTTCCATTTCGGGCATGTTTAAGAACTTGGACCCCCAATTCTTTTCCGGGTCGGTTAACCGACGAAAATCCCATCTGATCCGTCGTAAAACTAGAAATTGATCAGAGCCATTGGATTTGTTCCAGTATGGTTGTGACTGGACCCACTCTATTAACTTCACAGCACGAAAATCACGTTCTTCGTCATTATTCTCAGAAAATAGATATTTTCCTACCGTAAGTCCAGCGTAAAAGGGTATGAAGAATACGGTAGCTGATTCTGGCTCCATTGTTCTACATTCTTGCCTCATGATCCTATTATGAAAAATAATTTTGGACGAAAATTGATTCGTCCGATGCCATGCTTGAACTAAGCTTGTGGGGATAGGCCCCAACCAGCACGAAAATCACGTTCTTAGAACAGTAGCTATAGCAGGGTTTTTTATGGTAACAGCCATTGCAGGGGACCTTCAAATAAAATTAGTTGTTTAATTGATTTTTCATTTTGGAATTTTAATTATTTCATTACATAGACATAATTATGTTTGGTAGGTATATTACACATTGTACACTTACCATAACCTTTTTAAAAAATTAAACAATTTCTTCATTCAGTTATTCATGGAAAACATCAATATGAACCAAGTGATAAATAATCATTCAATTTTTAATATTTAATCGATCCTTTTACATGTTAGTATCTGCCAGATAAAGTATAAAGTTTGTTTATTTTTAGTCCCACTCCAAATTGACTTTTTTTAAACGTCTTTCATAATATTCGTGAATATAAATAATAAATAAATTTAATAATTTAAAGGAACATGTTTCATTGTCAGATTTTTTGAACTTATTGTTAGTCAGTATTTAGATCAAGTTAATAGTATGTAACTAGGATTATGATTCCGATGGTTTGTTTAAAGTAATTCAAGTTCTTCATTTAGTTATGCATATATATGATCTTTTGTAGTTAATAAAAAGACAATCATATTTTGCTTAACTTATGGGTTTATTGAAAATTAGAGAAGTGAGCAATCTAAAGTTGTGCGGCTTATAAAAACTTATGAACTTTATTGGCCCATAAGCTATTAATTGACTTTCTATCTTTAATCCCTTCTTATTAGAGGGTGTTTGATGTTTAAGTTGATAGTATGCTACTCGTATTAATTAGCTTTATTGATATCTGCTTATGCTTATTGAACTGCATTAACTAGTTCATAATATTTTCGAGATAATCTTATTTATATTCTTTCAAATTTCAATAAAACAATTTAATGCAAACACCCGGCCTTTATATGAAAAAGTAGACCTTATTACATTGTCTTCTATCCCTACTTTTGAAGTTGATATATCTGTCTTTTGTCTAATATCTTTAATCTCTCCTTTCGAGTTTTGAATGCAATTAACAATTGCTTTTTTAACTTAAAGTGCATATAGACATTGTATTCTCACTTTATCATTCCTATTTTCCTGTTTCTTGGGTTGGTTCGATTTCGGGTTGGGCTTGGTCTCTTGTCTCTATGCTAATAAGATAAGTTTGTCAACAATATTCAGTGAAAATTAATCTCATTTAAAAAAAAATTCATGCTTTCTTTTAATTAAGTTTTAGCGACATATTTTTATATATTATACATACCAACATATATACACACAAATATCCTAGTAACTGGCAATGAATTATGCAAACCTTTATCTCGGTTGCACTGCTTCTAGTACAATATAATCTGTCTAACATGTTCTACAAAGTGAGGAAATAAATTTAACCATTATAGATTAATTGTTATTAATCGCCGTTAAAAAAAAAATAGATTAATTGTTATCAACAGGTACAACACTAACCTGTCAACATGTTCTATTTCTTGGCCATTCTATTTTATGACATCTTTTTAGCATGAAAACATTTGGATAATTGCTGAAAACCAGTAACACCGGACAATAAACCAACACAGAAGCCTAAATTATAATTGTTTTTAAACCTATATTTCAGTTATAGATCTCATAACCTTACAAAATGAAGAGATAATGAACTTTTGAGACCAAATAAAGAAGATATAAAACCTTAAAGTAAAAGCAACAAAACCGGAGCACAGACACAGCACATACATGCACAAGCCTACATAAGGGCATTGATATTTCCACCATCAATTTTAATAAATCCACCAAAACTGTGCATTATCAAGTAGTACTATACACACAAACAATGCATACTTTTGGTGGATTTATCAAAAACGATGGTGAATTTATCATTGCCCATATCTCAAGTCTCAAACTCCAGCCCAGCGATACATTCATATATTCAACAAAAGCAATGTAACAAGTGCATGCTTTCAGTCAGTTTGAGTTCTGTAACTTGTACACAACTAAGCATTTACCTTTACTACATCATGTATGCAGTACACCTAAATCCATACAAAGCTAAGGTGTCAAAGCGAACGGTTTACATTCGGAAATCCAAAACACAAACTCTGTTGTTGTTGGTACAAGCAGCGATCTTGTCACCTTTCTTGTCCCAGCTGATATCAAATATACTCCCATTACTAGAATAGGTTTTGATAATCTTGCCATCTTTTAGTGACCATACATGCATGTACCTATCCAAAGAACCACTTGCCAAATATTCACCATTTGGACTAAAGGACAGAGCAAATACAGCCTCCCTGAAATTCAGTAAAATCACACTGTTAATAGATTTATTAATTACTGGTAATCAATACACAAGTAGCATATACTCCATTATTAAATGTTAGGTTGTTATCCGTTTTCTCGTTTCTCCCTCCTCCGGTCGCCTCGTTACCTTTTTTGCTTTCTCACTTTGACTTCTTTCCGCTTTTTCACTTCCTTCCCTTTGATTCTTTCACTTTAAATATCAGTTTTGTAGTTCCCAAAATAAATTAAGAATATTTTATTATGCATTTCCAGGATCAAATCACTTTCTATTTATATTTCTTTATTAAATTTTGCTGCAGGCATTAAATTTCTTAGGAAAATAAATTTATTCCTACCATCTACCAATATAACTTAAAGTAGTTGGTTTAACATTATTTGTTTATGATAGCTTTGGGGAAAATGAATGAGTATTTGTTATTCATCTCCACAAATAACATGAAACACATTAATACTGTACTCAATTAGAGACCACCAGGTAAGTTTAATAAAGTAATCATGAGGAGAGGAATATAGTGAAGTTGCATACCCGTGGCCATTCAAGCTGCTGACAAGTTTTCCAGAGTCTACATCCCATAGCTTCACTGTGGTGTCATATGATGCACTGAAAATAAAAAAATAAAAATATTTAGGTAAACAAATGGCATGGATAAGAAATAAACTGTGAGATGAAGAAGGTGTGCAGGGGCAACATACCTTGCCAACAATAGCTGCTTATTCGGATTGGCTGTTGCAGGTCCAGTAGGACTCCATCTGATTGTGTATATTTCCTGCATATAATTCATATGAAATTATAGATTCTATTTAAACAGGTGCCATAGCAAGAAGTATGAACTTGTACTTCTTTGGTGCCATAGCAACAGTTTTTCTGCAAATATTATTTTTCCAGAAATACCAGAAAAGAAGATTCTTCATCCATAAGTAAGGAGGAATAACATGGATAAATCACCTTAGTATGATTTGTAAAATCATGAACATGCTTGTCCTGCTTTGAACTCCAGATCTGAACTACTACTAATTCCAAGTCAAGCAATAATACAACACATCTAGATGCTTTGCCAATTAAAATAAAGGATAAAGTTTAAACATTAGCAAAACATAACCTTTACAGTGTTGTCATCAGAACAGGAAGCCAATATTGAAGCTGTTGGGTCCCATCTGACACAATTAACTTCACCCTGAAATCGAGAAAAGTTCAAAATATCAATGACTGTTGCAGAATCATGAAGTTACTATAACCTCAACATAAAGCCTATCAAAGATCCGTATATTTTAGTTAAAAGTTTGATTTTGTTAGATGCTACTTCATAACCTAACCGATTCCAATTTCTATCCCCTTATTTGTATCATGTTGTACACAAGTGCAAGTGCTGTAGCACATGAGCATTTTCTTTAGTACACTATGAAAGCTCAGGAAACTTACATAAAAACAATCATATAAAACATGCAGTTTATATCATAAACCTTATGACCAGATAGCATTTTCACGGGTTGATTTTCTCCAATCTTGCAAACATAAACCTTAGAATCAGCTGAGCCCGAGGCAAATGAGAAATTGGTCCGCCAATCAACATCAAGAACAGGACCTATCAGGTTGTAACACATGGAGTTTAGTTTAGACTAAGACATGGACATAAATTTGTGAAGCTGCACAAGTCATTCAACAGTAAATAAATGAAATAGTACCTGAATGGAATTTGAATTGTTGCTTCGGTTCATCTGCATTAACATCCCATACCATGGAAGTTTTATCAAAGCTTCCAGTAAGAAGGTAATCACCATTATTACTCCACTTAATAGAAACTACAGGTCCCTTGTGTTTACACAAAGTACTCTTCAGTTCACCTGGATTATAGACACCCCACCAAAACATTAACCTGACGATTACAAGAAGATGAGAAAACAGCTAAAAACTCACCATTTGGATGCCATACTCTAGCAATCCCATCGTATGAACCGGTGGCAAGAAGTGTTCCATCCAACTGCAAAGAAAGGCAGAATATGTCCATGGCGGTACACAAAATTAAGTAGGAACCTTTATATTGTAAAAAAGAGGAAAAATAGTTCCTTTTATCAACAACATAAATAGTTTCATATTTGGTTGAGTTAAGAGACGATTTAAGTTTTTAAATTTCCTTTTCTTTCTCTGTTTGACTCAACAAACAAAATAACTAGGAACTCCAACGAATTATAATTCTGATCAAATATGTAATGTCACTCACATTCCAATGAAGTGTTGCAACATCTTTGTTTTTCTCATTTGGTCTACCTTTAGCATGCTCCAGTACACACACGTTCGTGATCCTATTCTGTACACTAGCTCTATTAGTCCTGTCTGCAATGGTCCAAATCCTAGCTGTAGAATCTCCAGACCTAAGACTCATCACAACAAATGTGATTTAGGTAATGAGCATATATATAACAAATCATATATTTAATCAAACATAAAGGGATAAACGAAATACATTTGACTTTTTACAACAATGAAAGATTGAAGAATAATTTGGGTTAACAAATAATACACCCACCCTGATGCAAGAAGTGAACCTGCTGGACTCCAAGCACAAATGCCGACCTATAAGAAGACAGAAAATGGGCACCTTCACTGCTCAAGTAAACAATGGGTTAGGACTAACAGTCATTATGTTACGACCACGAGGAAGATGCACAAACCTCAGAAGTATGACCTTCCAAGACCAATACATCAGAACTACGGACCCCACGAGGTCGAGGTCTTGAAGAGGCAGAAATATCCATTGGTTCAGGTCCTAAAACATACGCCCCGAAGGATTATATACTTTGCACATACCAAATTATAGGCTTAAAAAGCAATTAGACATAATATGATCTAACATGCATAGTTATCTGTTAAAGGAAATTTAATTATGTTTGTTGTACATCAGGAAACTTAAGAAATTCTCTTTAAATCATTGTTCATTGGAATAGATATATATATATATATTGTCTTGTGATTATAGCAACATGATCCAAATGCCCAGTTATGCTTATGGTTTCTATCTTTTGTGTTCTGTACATGTATGCATCCAACAGTGTACATGAATGTCCTCCCTTTAGTGATGTTGCAACACTTTGAGGTTCATTAGATCTGTAAAAAGGTGAGTGCAGAAGCTGAAAGTATCTAAATTTGTTGCTATATATAAGTAGGTTATGCGTGTATGTATGCGTGCATATTGCACAAACTTGTTGATATAAATGTTTGTAGTTCAAACATACCAAATCGTACCACCAGTCAAAGTACAGTATAAAAAGCTACTGAATACAAAACTATAGTCAGTTTAATTCACAAAATAGTAACTTACAAACAAAGACACATAATCTACACACTTAACCTAAGAAGGATACCGTGTTAACATAATAAAAGAGGAACTAAACAATTATGTTAGCATATAAATTAATAAATAAGTACATAAATTAATAAATAAATAAATAAATAATGAGAAAGATGATAGAAACGCACAGTGAATATCCAATTGCCGTGGAAAGAAGTATCGTCGAACTGTTTATGAATCATTTTTGGTTCATGTCTCTCTTTCTATCCCAATCCAAGGCTCGAATCACAATTGACGCCCTAGTTATTACACGATAAGAGTTAATCTAAATTCTTTTTTTACTTTCTTATGTGGGAATTTTCTGACTTACGTTACCATGGCGCCCAAAAACAATCCCAAAGTAGATACTAGATATCAACCTCCTCATTAACGCATTTTGAATTGGTTTAATGGTAATTAAACCAAAAGAGTAACATATCAAGGGAAGGGGAAGAGAAATCATTGTTTTTACGTGTAATATAAATATCCTACCAAATTGAAATCCCTCCTTCCAAATATGACTATAAGTGCTACTTGGTTCTAACAATTTTGGAAGAATTGTTTTATATGTGGAGATAACTTTCAAAACTACATTGAACTGATAACTACAACAAGACAAAGACCCAATTTTCTACAGCGACGATATTACTTGTTTAAAGACAAAAGACTCCGGATGCTTGACATGTTTTCATGCATGATCAACTGGAATACAGGTTGACACATGTTTGTCAAACTTGTCATACTGAAATCTCGCAACGTGGTAAAGATTTAGGTCTAATAATAAATTACAATCTAACCATTCAGTGGATATGAAGCCAACAACATCCATATCAGTTTTCTGAAATTGAGAACATACTATATTTCAACTTCAATAAATTAAACTAGAAGTGGACTCATAAATGTATGGAATAATTCCAGATGTTGCATATGTTTTTTACGCTTATACTTTGTCCAATTTCAAGAAAACTTACCTCCCGATGTCAACTTGTCTGCAAGATTTGAGTTAACCTTACGCTTCCTTTCACTTTCGTTATCCTTAACAACTATTGCTTTACCCTTCTCATGTTCTTTCTCCTTACTTCGTTTTTCATGTTCCTCTGCAGCCTTCTGTTTCTTTTTCTCTTCAACAATGAGTTTTAGTTCATATACATCCTTAGTGAGGAGATCTACAGGACTAATGAATGTGAAGTCTTCATCTACATCTGTATCATTCTTTCAAATTTGAAAACTCAATATCAGCATTGTAATAAATAAATATAAAACACATGAAAACCAATGAAATAGTTAACAAACTGACAACGTCCAAATTCGCTTCCATTTCAATATACTGAATTCCTTTCTGTACAAAAGTGACAAGAGCTCCCGGTGGAACCGAATTTGCATCAATACTACAATCCTTCATCAGACCTGACTCATGTGCAAAATTAAAAGCTGTATGTTCAAAACCTGAAATTAAGATAAATCAACACATCAATTCAACATCATGTCTCATAAATCTTAATGTTTATTTGAATTCTGCTATACATAACTACGATAATCTTTAAACAACACTAGATCGAACTGACTTCATATACAGACTCTAAAATTAACAGAAACGACAACGTTCGCAAAACCTAACAGATCCGTTAGTACAAATTACGAGTTCTATAACTAAACGATATCATAAATAATATGTTTTAAGACGGAAAACCACAATTTCAACTACCTAGCATATGTGTATAATCATTATCAAACAGTTAATTAAACGTATGCATGGATAAACGAAATTTTGCGTCGTAAACGTAAATGTATGCATATATGTATACTCATGTAACTTTTACCTGATTCATGAAGGTAACGCAAGATCATGTAATTCAATTCGGTGGACTTGATATTAATCATGTTTCTTGATGAAATTTGATGAAAGATTTATGTAAAAATATCGGAGATGGAATGAAACAAGAGTTTCTTTGATCTTCGTTTTCTATAGGTTTTATAAACCCTAGCTACCGGGAAAACTGGGCGGTTCAATTCTGTTGAGTGATATCGGAAAATATATTTCGGGTTCCTTAGAAAGCCCAAGATATAGCACAATATATGGAATTAATTTTGATATTCTTTTACATCGGAGTCCTTTTTTCCTTTTATGTACGTATATACACATGTTAAAAGCATGAAGACTTTTTGTCTTTTTGTAGATTCTTTGTATATAATAGATTTATTTTTCTAGAATTTTTTTTTAGTATTGTTAGATATAAAAAATATATATATATATATAGAATGGGAATCAAGAGAGAAGTAAAAGAATTAAAGAAAGAGAAAAACAAATTTTAACCCTTGATTTCATCATAAATAAATTTTAAAAATCACAATTAATTTCAAAATTTAACATTTATCACAAATAAATGTTAAAAATATTTAATTATAAAAAAATAAAAAAATCACGAGCTGAGATTTATTTCCCTCCTTCTTTGAAATATAAATCATTTCCATATATATATAAGAATAAGAAGAAAATAAGATATAGATACAATATATACCTCTGATTCATCTACATAATGAAACATGGATCTAACGAAGAAGTATTTTATTTCTTTTTTCACTAATCATTCTTACATATTTACCAATATAAATCTTTAAACATAGAATCAGTTTGCTTTCTCTATCTAAGGCAAAGACTTTCAATATAGGTTTATGATTATTGAGTGTTTTAATAAAAAAAATCTTTTGTTAATTTATGTGTGTAGATTTTGAATAAAAAGGCGAATATGTTTTTCAAATTCATAAGCATATTGATTGACTTATTAACATTTCTAATGGAATTCAAATCTTTTGACAAAAGTAAATCTATGATTATAACCAGTAATATATTATTCATACTATTAGTATTTCCATCTATTAGAGTATAAATTTAAATAATTATTAATTATTAACATTATTGTGACACAGTGTATAATTTTAGTTTAATGATTTTTCGTTATGAATGTATGTTTTGTGCTTATATTTAATATAGGTTGAATAAACGTATAATTTATCTTTATATTTAAGATAAATTTAATTGAGAATTATTAAAAATAAATGGTCGAGATAAAGTAGGGAGTTTAGTGTTTTTTAATAGTTAGTTTTTGTAAGTAGACAATCATTTTAGTACAAACAAATATAAGAACGTGAACAGTAAAAATGAAATGAAAGAATTAATATATTATATTATATTAATTTTATAAGATATAAATATTATTGTATATCATGTTGCATTTATTATATTTTATATGTAATACTATTTTATTATTTTTATGTCATATTATACGATGATTCTATATAAGATACTAAGTTATAAATCATGTACTGCGTTAGAAACGCGAATTAGACCCTAGTTTAATGTAGGATATGATAGTGAGATGCTAAATTCCTGTAAGAAAAAATGAGAAAGACATTTATTCAATTAAATTTTAATTTTGATTTACAACTTAGCATTTTGAATACAAAAAAGTAATATTTCATATATGTCACTTGTAATTAAGTCCCTAAATATCATATATGCTTTAGATACAAATTCATGTATATATAACTTTTTAAAGTTAAAGGTGACATATATGATAATCACCCCTCAAAATTTATACAGCGAAGTTGCAATCTGTAACTTTGATTCATAGTTGTGTATAAAACGCGATACTGATTAAATAATAATAATAATAATAATAACTACTTTATAAAAGGAAATTTAGCGAATTAGTGATGTATGAGAAAATTTGTACTTAAAGTGGCCCAACTCTGACTCTTTTATTGGGCTCAACAAATTCGTAATTAAAAGTGGGCCAAACTAATTATTGGCCCATTTATATTGTGGCATTCCAAATTGATGATCACGAGTCTAATCTTTTTACGGTTCATTTGTACTCCTAAAAGAGTTGTATTCTATAATTAACTTATATTTGCTTCTCTGACGTATGAATCTGGTAAATATCCCTCAAACTCAACGAGTTATATATATAAAATTATAAACCATTAATCTTTATGATTATATTATTAGATCAGAACAGAGATGTTCTTCTTAAAGTTATATCTTACGCGTTTTGAACTCGAAATATTATTTTGAAGGTGTCAAGTCCACACTGGTAAGAGCACCCCCTTGGGGTTAATACTACTGGTAATTAGTTATTAAGTTACTTATTATATTTTCCTCAACCCCCTAATACTAAAATAGTGTTTCAATTGAATGTTTAATTAGTTTATCTTTTGCTTAGATTGCTAACGTTTGTAAGAGAGCCAAATGCTTATGCGATTCTATATAATCATCCTAATTATATTACCGTATGTTGAAATTTAATCGGCTTCTTAGAAAAATCCCATCTTGGTTATTTTATCTCAATTTTCGTCAACTTTTAATATTATAATTATGAAGTCAAAATCAAGTCAATACTGACCCCACCGCAACTTTTACATTGACGAGATCATCATGAATTTATGCAACGATACATAGAAATTAAAGTATATAATAAACAAACATTACAAATGAATATACTATGAATTTCCTTATCAATCGAAACATCAATAATCATACCATATAATACAAGAATGACTTATGTGCTATGAAGAACATTGACAAATCATAACCTATGACACAATAATAAAACATAACTTGGTACACGGTTCATATCAAGTAGATGAACCTCTTGGTGATTTAATTTGTCACTAGATAATACACACGAGTCGCTTTTGTACTCAAAACCTTTGGTCTGTACCAAAAAAGTTTCATTCACTTGATCAAACGAATCCAACTCAGTCTCGAAATGGCAATAAAATTGTCTAGGCTTACTTATGGCCGGGTCCTCTAGCACTAGGGCCAGAAGAAGCTGTGTTGTACACTTGCACTTTTCTAGTAACACGATTATGTACTGAATTTGTGGTTGTCACGGCCACCTTGCTATGATTTTCGTGGTTTGGGGTGGTCGTACTCAATGGTGGTGGTGGTATGTTTCTTGAGACAGTGGAAGCTGCCATGATCATGAACACCAATGCGAACGAGCAAAAGCTCGTTCTTTTTGTCATCGATGATGATATGTTCGAGTTTAGTGTGTGTTACAAATAGTGAGTCTTGTGTGTGAATTATGGAATATTAAGAAGGAAATTAACGGGTGGTGGAGAAAAGGGAATTGAAGAGAAAGAATGGTGTGTAGTTTGTTGAAAGTAGATACGCTTCTTCTTTAATATATATATCACAAGGGATCGGACGACTAAAGGACGGTGAAGAGCTTTTTGGAATGTAGGGTCCTTTTTGATGTTTGAATGATGGAGATTTTATGTGATATTTAATTGTTTATTTATTTACATTGGTTTTTCAAGTTATTAAAAAAAGATATAGCAATGTTTTTCTTAATGAAAAAAAATCTTATACGTAGTTTTTATGGTTGAGATTTAACTGTTTTTTTTCTTTTCCTCTAACGATGCATGAGTAGGATTTATATATCACAAGAAGCTATATAAAATTGATTAAATTAATTAAATAAAATGTCAACTGGAAAACGCAAGTTTGATCGAAAATTGGAGAGGAGAGGTGAAGGAAAAGGCTCGGGATGAATTAATTTAATTAATTAATACTATATATATAATATATGTTTCTCATAATAATCAAAATTGAGAAGAAAAAAATATGTTATGTATATGGTACTTTTATACATACACATTCATTTTTTAAATACTAATATATATAACATATATATATATATATATCAAATTTATTATTATTCTGGTCCAACAAAAGGTTATTTTATTTTGGTACGTTCAAATACTACGTTTGACCACGAATTGAAAGGAGTTTTGGGAATGAAATTTGCATCTCCAACTGTCACAGTGTTCTCCAATGCATTTGGGATTCCCGGCCCTTTTCTTTACAACCTTTCTTTTATTTATTACTGAAAATTGATTGACAAAACTACATCAACTATTTATTGAATCTTTATGGTCGGATATATGTCTATAATATTAATATTAATATTAATTAATATATCAATAACAATAATAATAATGTACTTGTACTACTTCGAGTAATATACCAAAAGTGCTAGTTTATAATTTACTTTAATTCCAGCATATAGAATTATTGATATCACAAAATGTAATATTATTTTTACCTAGCCTACTCAATATTATGTCTGTTTTTTTCTTTTCTTAAAAAAAAATAAAAATAAAATCAATTTTGATCATAACCGGCTAATTCTATCACAATGCATTTGCAGCTTATAGGTTGCAACACAAAGTCACATGCTAATTAAACTTTTTCTATCATATATTTTATTCAAAGTATTTATTTGGTTAATTATATTAAAAATAAAAATTCCTATGGGCCATATATATCCTTGAATTGACATTCAACCATACGGATCCAAGTCATCCGCAAGAAAATGGCGGATCTCAAATTTGGTAAGTGAGATATTGAAATTCTATATTTCGTCCGATGACATGCACGTGACCATGGCCGTCCGTGTCTTTACTGAATTCCACGTGAACATTCTATTCCTGATTTTCTGCGTTGTGTTTCCCATTTCACATTGATCAACGCTTAACCAAAAACTCACCGTCCGTCCATGATTATGTTTTGGTTTTTAGATGTGTCACGTAATATTATGTTGGACGGGTTGTTATAGAATAAAAAACAGCTGGGCTAAAATGTATGTTTAAAGTTAAACTAATAAATGAATAATTATTTAACAAATGTAATACAAAATATAAACTTTAACAACATGATGTACCTGTTACTTTATTTTAGAGTGGTGATTTATAAGTCACTAAACTTTGTCATATATCAATAGTTTTACAAATATATAAAAATCAAAATGTAAATACAACACTGATAAAGCATAAGTGTGATAGTGTAATAATGTATGAAAATTTGTAGTGGTGTAAATGTTGAGTGTTAATTGACCCCAGGGCTGTCCTGAGGGTAAGCGGGATGGGCGACTGCCCTGAGTCTCACTTAAGAGAGGACTCAAAATTTTTTATGTATATTATATTAGATTAAATCCATTTTTACAGAGGTGTCACCACATTTTATAATCTCGCCTTATGCCTCAAATTGACTTAAACTGGCTCTGATTAACCCACTACAATCCCATTAGTTGTGAGATATATATGTCATAAACTCATCGATTATTTTTTATTAAAATGGGATTCATATGTACTTCAAATGCCGAACAACCCAAGGAAAGCATACGAATTTTAGCATCCACGAAATACAATGGACAACATCTTAAAACTTGCCATGGGATATAAGATATATGTAAAAAATAGTATAACTGAGAAATATAACGTATTATCATACTCTTTTGGTCTATTAATTCTTTTAGCGCATCGTTATATACGTACACATAGCATAACATATTTATCCTTCATTTCCATTACTAATAATTTTAACATACGAGATATAGATTTGTCTCTCATTTTGTTATACCTATTCATATGTTCACATTTTAGGCCTACTAATTTTCCAATTTCGTAATAACTTAAAGTTATAGCATGCGTCATATATTTATTATTTCTTGTGAGAATCGTTAGGATGAAAAATATATATTATTACTCTAGATGAAACATCTAAATTTGACAGTACCAATTATGTAATCAAAGTAATTGTTTTAATTAACCTAATTTGTTAAGATGTTACAGCCATGATTAACATATTATCATAGTACATTTGTGGTATACACTTTAATTTTGGTGATGTCCTTTATTGGTTAACAAATAAAATTGGTCAACTTTAATTTTATCTCAAATTATCTATCAATATTCATAAACTTATCCAACTTTAATATTGAGTGTGTAAACATTAAATTAAATTTATAATTTAAAATATTTAAGATAAGTCAAACAACACATAAATTATATGTAATCAAATTGTACATGACAAAATCAAAAGTTAATTTTTTTGTAAGGAGTTATCAACCATAAACGATTAAGTTGTAATATAAAGTAGTAGTTAGATTTTTTGCAAAATCTTTAATAGACTAAGGGTCTGTTAGGCATAAAGCTTTTAAGAGCTTTAGCTTTTAGTTTTTGAACAAAAAGCTCATATGAAAATAAAAATTTTGTTTGTCATATACAAGTTGTAGCTTTAAAATTCAATAAAAAGTTCAAAATCTCAAAGCCACTAGAAGTAGCTTTCCACGAAAAGCTCCAAACCTAAAACTACAACTACAGTTTACAGCCTATAACTACTTCACCAAACAATACTCTAAATTTGTTGTAGCATTTTGTTGGCGACTATCTTCGTCACAAATAAAAACGCGCATATCATTTTTGATTTTAATTCATGAAATATCTACGCAAAATTGTTCATCAATAAAAATTGACCGTCACATATACAATTATACGGTTGAAAATGATTATACGATTGAAAATGATTGTACCTTACTTTTATATATTGTCTCTCTGTAACATACAACAAAAGTAATCCATCTTAAAAGGAAATCAACAATGACTTGTGTACCACAAGTGCGTAAAATGTATTACTCTATTACTATAAAATATGCGTGTGTACAATGGACAAAAGAACATATGTTTTTCAAAAAGGGACCTTCAATTATAGACATATATGTGGAAAAATTAAAAAATTGCGGATGCAGGGTTCGATAAAAGGTGAGTGTAATGGTCGGCGCTACAATGACCATTATCGCGATGTTAAGCTGCATTTCAATTTCATTGGTTGAGACTTGAGAGAACATATATTTGCAGTGGAGACTACATGTATCTGTATTTTTGGGAGACTTTAAAAATAATAATAATTATTATTATTATTATTATTATAATACAATAATAATAATAAAAGTACTAATAAATACTAATTTTGTTAAATATAGTTTTTAGATTTATGGTTTAAACAATTTAGTAAATGTCCACTATATAATTATAATAGTGCGTTTGATTTGCGGAATTTTTTAAAATTCATTAAAAGAAAAGGAATTTGATGAATTCTAATTTTATCAATTATTCAACCAAACGAACTAAGAAATGAAATTTCAATTTCAATTATATCAAATTCCATAAACCAAACGCAACCTAAGTAATTGAACATTTCATTTTGATATGAGCATTCCCTAAAAAAAATTGACAATTTTCATATGATAGTTAGACCATTTACCACAACTCTTAGAGTATGTCTAGAAAATTTTATTAGATTGTTAACTGATTATTTGACATTTATGACGTAAGTATCACATGTAATATGTCGATTGTTATTATTATTTTCTATTATGTCATGTCTTTAGAGAAATAGATATTATCGATTTTTTGAAAGTTTAGATATACATAAGTTATTTTAATAATTTTTGCGGAGATGAAATATCTAAGTAAATAATAATCAGACGTGTAATAAATGAATAAAATTTATAACTAATATGCGTGTTAGGGGCACGTTATGTGTGTTTATCGTTGTAAATGAAAAATTAATTTACCAAATAAATAATTAACGATGATGATTTAAAATAAAAGTATTTATATAAATATATTCGACCCAAATATTATTGACTTATGTGGACTCAACTTACATCTCTTCTTAAAAAATGATATTATATATCATATTCATATTTTCACACTCTAAAATTACATCACACGGATATTATAGCTCTTTAAAATATACAATAGACACATACAAAAATATTAGGATTCTTGATCTATATGGATTAGTATAATAATAACAATAGTAAATCAATATAAAATAAGACAAGATAATTGAGTAAATATTAGTATAATACCAAATAATAAAATAAGATAATTGAGTAAGTATTGAGTCCTGATTATTTATATTTATATTAATTATCATACGATATATAATTTTATAGTTCCTAAACTCGTCAATTTACCTGTATATATAAATGTAATGTAACAGTAACATTCTAATTGAAAATAACATAGATAAAAAGAATTATATTTGCAAAAAATGAGAGAAACAAGGCAGACAAAGAAGAAGCAATTAGAAACGCACCGCCCACGAAATAAAAAACAGGCGGGTTTACAAACCACCACTTTGCTAATGGCGACTTCCAAAGACGCTAATTCCCCTACCGATGCCGACACAAATCGCCGTCGCTCTGATTCGAGAACCTGCTTATTCGCCGACGGAGAGAGAGTTCTCGCTTATCATGGACCTCGCATATACGAAGCTAAGGCATGCCCATTTTATTTTAACTCGATTATCAGTTTTAGTTTCAATTATTATAGGGAATTGATTGATAGTTTGTAACTTAATTGACTTGAAGCAAATCGAGGTAACGAAGATGATATTATAATGTAGTTTATAGCTACTTGCTACGTTATTATTGATTTATGAAGAATACATAATAGATAGGCTTTGATTACTTGATTAACTTCTTATGGCTCGAACAAGATGTTAGGGTTTCACATATACGAAGCTAAGGCATTTGCATTTCGTCTTTCTATATGTTTGTAGATATACGTATGTTTGTGCATATATATATATGGTATTTGAATTGTATATGAGTATATGTTATTAAATTGTTTTGCAGTTATAGAATACTGGCATGCAAAGCATCAGATGAGTTCAATCATTGCTGAACTTTTGATTTTTTTAAGAGCTAATTGAAGCTGTACTTTGTTTAGTTTGTTTATAGTAAGCTGCTTTTGTGATGTGTAGTTAAATTTATGACCAACAACCTAGGATTTTGTTTTGTAGTTAGTAATACCTTTATATAGATACATAAAATAGAACAGAGATCACCTATTCGTTAGACGCTGTATTCATCCGTGTTGTAAGATTTATACACGTGAAATGGTATTAGATATGATTGCACACCATGAGCCCGTGATGATTCATGTTGGGGAATGGCGTGTATACTTAAAGTTCGATTAACCTAGGGTTACCTTTATGATCTGATTTAACCAGTTAACAGTTGGTAAAAGAGTTTGAAATACTTGTTATGCTTACAGTTAATCTCTATCAAAATATCATGAACTGTGCTTCTGGGGTATAATAAACATACCATGGTAATTAGTTACTATCTCAAGTTAACTTTGAAAGGATTATTGCAGTTGTAGAGAATGAGAGTACAAGGTTAATAATGGCAAGTGCCTAAAATAACCATATTTTGTGATAGCATTCAAGATACATTTTAAATAAAGTGAAGGAACTGCACATACATGTTATAACAAGAAAAATGTGGAAGTTGAAGGAGTCTGTACAAGATAATAACAGATAAATGATCATCTGACAACTGAAAACACACATGCCCACATGCATATGTTTAGTGTTGTTTACAAGAATCATGCTGTTAACTCTGATTTGTGATCATCTACTAAACAGGCATTATTTTCTATACCGTACACCACATTTTTATGTTCTGCATCATGTTTATTGACATAATTTAAATACCCATCTTATAATTGCGGATGCAAACGTTTTGTTTCCCTTAAAGCACTTGTTCTGTATCACTTTATCTCAAATTTTAACTACATACTATGTTCTCCATCATGTTTTATGACATAAGTTGATTATAATCTTACAATAGCAGATGCAAAGGTTTTTTTCTTCAAAAGCACTTGTTTTGTATAACTTAATTTCAAAATGGAAATGTTATTCTTTAGTTGGGTCGTTGATAACTTTATTGAACTGATTCAAGTAATTTTGATCTGATTTGTTTATGCTTTTGTTCTTTGTTTCTCTATCTTGAAGGTTCAAAAATCTGAGATCCGAAAGAAAGAATGGAGATATTTCGTTCATTACCTTGTAAGTTAAGGACTTGATTTCGACTATGCCTGACTGGTTCCACAAATAATGTCTTTTAATATATATCGTGTAGCTGCTAGTTATGTTTCAGGAATGATTTATCATGCTTTTAGTTTCCCAATTTCCCATAATGTTTATTTGCATTTATGTTGCGATATTAACTGACATACACTTTTCATTTGTTTTGTAGGGTTGGAGTAAAACGTGAGTATGTTTTCGTTTCATATATGTGGCGCTGTTATAGAAACTCCAATGTCAAGCATTGAAATGAGAATGATGCATATATAGATAAGGTTTAACCATATGCCAAGCTCAATCTAGCTTGTCTCAAGAGTAAGAGATAAAGTTGAGATTAAAAGATTCTATGCTCATTTTAAGAAATTGAAACTCAATATGTGACTGAGCGTTAACATGCATCATGTTATAAGTTAGTACATTACATTCCTTTAAACCTTTATTTGAGTTCATGGGTCTGATTAATGACCTATCAAATAACCACAGATCGAGTAAACCTATGTACTTAATGTTGCAAACATTCAGATTTTGTAACTTGGTTTGTTATATCATTCGGAATTTTAGTGCAATAATTGGTTGATTTTAATAAACTTCCTTTTACAAAGAATTAGTTATTTTCAATTGGAGTTGTTCCATTTCCAAAAGAAGATCTTCTGCTTAATGGTGGCTCACCTTGGCAGTTGCACTATGCTCCTTCATGAACGCAATGGAGTTGTTTTAGGTTTATAAGAATTTCAACTGCAATGGAATTGTTTAGGTTTATTAGAATTTCAACTCTCTTTTTAAGGGCATGTGATGGTGGTTGTCTCTTCTAAGGTTACATTAGCTTTGTAAGATGACATTAGGTGGTTAACCTGTATCACATGCTGATGATTATCATCTATCGGGAAGAGGCAGGGGTGGGTCATAGGGGTTACTGGTTATATTCTAACTTCTTTTATATAATCGCCTACAGTTTGTTTCCCTCCTTTTAGTGATATGTTAACAAGTAGACTGCAGAAGCATTACAAGGTATCAATTTAAGGTGTTCCCCTTTAAGCCCCCTGGAAGTGAAGTTGTCTGGTACTGGTACAGCATCTGGTTTTAAGACTTTAAAATACAAACCATAGTATAGGTTACATATGAGTTTGTATACATACTTATATGTAAGTCTTGATGAATGGGCTTGTCTAATTGGGAACCTTGTTAAACACAAGATCAAAAATGCACTTCAAAGAAGTTGCCAATGATTCACTATCGCAAAATCTAGATGTATAAATGACAAAGTCATAAGACTCTACAATTAGCATTAACTTTGCAAAACGCTAGAGATTTGGAAAGTTCCGCTAGACCTATTTTTTGGTTAGAAATCAGATGTTTATTATTATTTACGAACTGGGAGATAAGAAATTTGGATATAGTCTAATCATGTAGGTGAAATTTCATAACATTTATTTCTGGAGGTAAATTGTCTGACCTCGGATAGTCATATGATAATAGTAAAAAGCTCAAAGAAAGTGACACAAATAGCAAATAATCTGGTCATTTAAACTGTGAATGAATTTAAGATACCCGAACTCTCATGTAGGTTGTAACATAGCATGATGAGTATAGGTGATAGCATGGAAAGAGGTAGAGTTGGATTAAATAGATTGCTGTTCACAAGAGTGAAACATATGTTTTATAGTGGAGAAGAGTGAAACATTGATTGTTAAGAGACAACAATACCTGTAACTTGTGTAAAGCTGTTTGTTGTGACATCAGCACGGTATTATAAAGTTTTTACAAGGTTTAATATAAACATAATTTCTAAGTTCTGTAGAGATTAGGATTATAAGATGATGAGGAAGACATTGATTCATATAGAGTACTATCATGGGAGAATTTGAGGTAAAAGAGAAATATAATACAGCCTAGTTTTTATTTCTGTTCATTTTCTAGAATGTGTGTTTATTGAGGATTTGTTATATTGATGACAGTTGGGATGAATGGGTAGGTGCTGACCGCCTGATGAAGGACAATGAGGAGAACAAAATAAAACAGCAAGCCCTTGACAAAAAACAGGGTGTTGAGGCGAATCCAAAGTCAGGACGCCCAAATCAAAAGAAGCCTAAAATATCGAATGGTATTCTCTCTTTCATTAACTTATAATGTGTCATATCTTTGTATATTTTTTTATGACAGACAACTACGTATCAATTTAGTCTTATAGTCATTAGTTGTGAAACTATGTGGTCAACTAGTCCATTCTGTAGAAAGTTAGGTTTAGTTATTTAATTTCTATTTATATTCATTGATCACTTCTGTCACATTTAGGAAAAGATATATGATTTATAAATACCTCCTTCCATTAGTTTTGGTCAGAATCTAAGTGGTGAGTTTGATACTATATATTTTGTAATTTTTCTGGTGATAATGATTATAATGGAAACTTTTTGTTATAGACCTTCCAGATTTAAAGGTGGACAAGGAGGACTTAAAGAGTAATGGTATATCCTTTAAACTCAATTTCAACTATTTACCGTGTATTTGTGTTGAATCAATCAACAAATTATATTGCATATTTGAAAAAAAAAAAACTTTCATCTTGCAAGTTTAGATGTTGAAATTTCCAATTAATATTTATGCTTCTTGAACCATATTTGCGCTGATCACATAGGATTATAGGAATCATTATTAGTAATTATCGTAATTTATGTCTGATAGCCGAAATGTTTCCTAGGGAGATGATTGTTAAATCATTTCTGTTGCGCTTGATTAAATTTTTTTTTTTATTATTCAAGACCTGGTACTTTTTATATCTTTCAAAACAAGTTAAATGTGGCTGTCATCTATGGGATCAAAATTATATGATGCCAAATCCAGACGTGACTACAATATTAAAAAAGAAGATTAAAATAGAATTTTCCTATGTAATTTTAGCAGTTGAAAGAATATAATATAACATTGTTAAGCTAAACGCTTATTGCTCATTGGTGAACTTAATTAATAATAGAATCTAGCATTGCTAAAATTGTATGCTTTTTCTTTTGAATTTTCTGGTTCTCAATTTATTTACCTCTGCTAATTTTTTGCAAATTTTGTACTTTAATGACTACATAACCATAACTGTGGTCTATTGCGTATCGTTGTTGTAGGGGCAAAAGGGAAGAAACGAAAGAATGATTCAAGCACTGAGGTAATTACCACTGTTTCTAAATTCGTGCTATAATGTACTCGTATTTGATATTAGTCCCTATATTCCAAATTAAGGGTCCACTTTGCAACATGCACAAAATTTCCAATATATAGGACCTATCTCATAAACATGTGTTTTGGGGGTTAATTGTAGAAGGCGAGTGCATCCATTGAAAATCCGGTGAACATTATAATTCCATCAATTCTGAAGCAGCAACTTGTGGATGATTGGGAATTTGTCAACGAGCAGGTTAAGGTATGTTTAGTCAGTAACTACCGTTTCTGTCCATAAATATATTTTAACATTTAAGCAGTGTTCTACAAAAAGAGAGAAAAAGGTTACCGTGACTGATGCATGCTTTTTATTTCTTTTATCACCCTAGACTAAAGACAGTGCCGCAAATTTGGTCTCTCTTTTATTGCTGATTTTGTTACAGCCTGAACTAAAGACTAGTGCATACTTTGATTCTTTTGACTAATACCAAAAAGATTTGAGCTAATAAAAAGTAATATCATGTTGCAGCTTGTTAATCTTCCGCGTTCCCCAAACGTTGATGGAATATTGGATAAGTACCTCGAATACCGGTCAAAGAAGGATGACATGTACGCGTTTTTTGTACATATAATTAGTTATTGTTCTTAAAATAATTCTAGTCAATTCCAGATTAAGCTGAACTGCGGTGATCTCTTATTTTGGTACAAGAAGTGTTTAATCCATAATAATATTTTCTTGAAATCTTGAATATAGGATGACAGATTCAGTTGCAGAGATTTTGAAGGGATTAAGGTGTTACTTTGACCGGGCCTTGCCGGTTATTCTTTTATACAATAAAGAACGCAAACAATATCTTGATAATGTTAAAGATGATATTTCCCCTTCAAGCATATATGGTGCTGAACATCTACTGCGCCTCTTTGGTATGTTTCTTTCTTATCCAGATAATAATTAAAATATCAATAATCAATTCACTTGTACCATAGAAAATGCAAATGCACTTGTACTTTACTGCCTTACATGTTTTAAAGCAACAACTCAACTTATAAAACTGAACACTTTACTTTGATAAAACTGTACTGTATGATGTATATTACTTGTGCTTGCACCATACAAGCTTGTAACGGTGAGCACTTTATATCTATGTTAAACCACATACTCTACGTAAGTACTGGTATAGTACCGCTACAATCATACTTGTATTCATATCATAAAGGACTCTGAAACATAGCACCTCAATGATCCATCTTATTAATTAGTGGTCAAACATGTATTATTATACAACATGTACTACAAGTAACAAGGTTATTGTTCTTTTACTGTCTAAGATTTTATTTGTAAATTACTCATTTTACAAATAACTTGCACCCGTAACCGATGAGCAGTACAACATCCGTTTTACATTTATCTGAACTAGGGTAATATTGGATGGACAGGAACATAAAAGTATGGACATAAAGAGTAGATTGATGTTAAAATCTCTAAAAGTAGGAAAGGCATAAAGCCTCTAGATTGAGATATAAATGAGCTTGTGTTGGATCTTGAAACTATAAAAATAATAAGAACTAACTAAAACTAATACATGGTTTTTTTAGGAGAGGTTTATATTCTTGTATCAAACCATATTTCAAGTAAAGGTTACCAACTGTAGAAAACTTTTTTATTGATGCATTTATCTTTAGAATTGAGGTTTGATGTTTTTAAGCTTTGAATCCTAGAAGTACGTAAAAGTTTGCAAGTTATCTATTCCCGAATGAAAGTTGAGGCGTTTTAATTAGAAATTTTTACAGTACAAGAGTTCATGTCTAGCTGTATGACATGATGTGCAGTGAGAAAAATATTCTATGATGAATGTTGAGGTGCTATGCTAAAGTTTTCTGCACTCATATATTTACATTTGTAGTTGCTTACTACAAGACTTGTGGGAACATATAGGTTTTTATAAAATTTGAGGTGTTACGCTTTTGGGTACTTTGTACATGTGTAACTATGTAGTATAAGTTTCTACTTAAGCTGTAGGTAAAACAAATTTAATGATCGAAGGTCATAACGGATGCTATCTAAGCCGTATCATCAAAGGTCATAAATGATCCTTTTAGCTGGGTCAAATTTTGATGCATTTCCTTATGAATTAGATTATGGATGTAATCACATCACTGGAGGTCTAGAGCTAATCCAATCAAATCTGGATCATTAAAGCAATTCAGTATCCAAACAAATCCGGATCATTAAAGCAGTTCAGTTATGTGTGTTGTTGGTAGTTATCTATTCCCTAACCGAAACGAGAAGTATTACTCTAGTTCTATGAATTATGAAAAATATTAATCATAAATTCCCCGGAAAGCAGTTTCTAAAATAATATGTAATGTTTCTAATTAGTTCAAAGCATTTCTGATATGATGTGTTCTTTTGCCATGCAGTTAAGCTGCCTGAGTTATTGCCATATGTAAACATAGAAGAAGATCTGATGACGCAATTGCAGCAAAAATTTCTCGACTTTCTCCAGTAGGACTCTTTTTCTAATTCTTTTCATCAATTACATCCTGTATATGATATGAATGTTGTAATGTATACTTGATCATTGTGTTGATTTTGCAAGTCAACTTATATTTCCTCTTCGTTATTATGTAGGTTTTTGCAGAAGAATCAAAGCAAGTTTTTCCTTTCTTCATATGATGGCTCAAATGTCTCGGAAGCTTGAGGGAGTAAATTAGTCGAGAATAGAGAGGTCACCCTCTTTAAAAACATTAATTTACATGTACAAACAATCCATGTGCCAGTTTTGTGGTGACTATATCAAATACTTTTTTCCTTTGCACAGTGAATGATCATTATGATTACATTGCTCTTATTCACTTGTTATTTTTTATCTTACACCGAATGTATTCATTATGGTATGAGTTTATTGTCATATACAACTAAACCAAACAAAACTCTCCGTTGGCGAAATTCGTGTGGCCCCCACAAATTGTTATGGAAGCATCAAGGCTGACAAATGAAGTTATTTTTATCCGTTATCCAACCTGTCCAATTTGCTACGTATGAGAATAGATGTGTTCACGGTTACGTGTACGTACATTTCCTTCAACAATAAAATCTTTTTGGTGCAGGAATAGTATCAGGAACAGATTTGTCCACGGTGCCATAATCTTTTAGTTATCACATGACTCTTGAATTAGCCTCACAACCATGTGAACTGTACTTTTAGTCAAAATAATTGTAGGTCAACGAGATGTTAGGTCAATCCATGAGTTTGATGAGCCGGTGAAAGAATCACAAGGGTGTTAGATGACGAAAATGACCCTTCCTACATACATACATACATTGCTTTGTTTTTTCTCCTAACTATCTTGTGGAAAAGGCATAAAGGAAGTGGTCAATGGTCAAACAAAAGGGCCCCCTTTTTCCTTTGCTTTGTAAGGGTCACAATTGCTAAAAAAGATGAACTGAAACTCTATACACAAGTTTGTAACAAACAACATAAAAGCCTGAAGATGAACATAATGCAAAATTGCTTACTTAATAAAGAATATGCATATGGAAAGAAGTTAATGCCGTGCAATATTTGGATCAATATCACAATAAACCATTAAAATGTTGATTGATATGAAACTATAATGAAACGAGCGATGAACAAACACGAAAAGGATACGGGTATTAGTGAAAGCTTTTGTAAAGCAAAAGAAACCTAGGTATCAAGATAAGCATTGAAGATCGTTGAGATGTGTATAAACATACACTTTAGTGAATAATATATGGTTTTTCAATTCAAGTATTTTGGCTAACATGACTTTAGAGGAGTACTTTACAGCTCGTGAAAATAAAAAAGTTTGATCTAAAGGACTTTTATGGATAGGGGAAAAGATATTTAATACTACTATTTAGTTGGTAATAGGTACGAGAGTGTACAAATTTAGATATTTATTTATTTAAAAAATGTATTTAATGGAATTTTTATGTTTACCGTTAGACGTAACGATCATACTTTATGATTTTTCAACCTTTGTCCCCTTGATCAATCATTCCCAAATTTTATGATCAATATGTTTTTTCTTGACTGTTTTCTTAATTGTTTTGAAAACATATTTTTGTAACTATAAGGATTTACACATAAAATGAAAGAATTTATTCATAATTCTATCACTTTTGGTAATGCACTCGAGTTTTCACAGATTTAGTTACCAAGGGCATACTATTAATTGTACAAATTATAAGCACTAAACTCACCAATCAATTATTAATTTTTTGAGATTTTTAACACGATTTTAGATATCAAATTCAATAGTTTGATGATCGTTATTAAATTAAAATTTTTTTTAAAAATATGTTTACATCAAATATGATTCTTCTTTAACGTATGCAACAAATATCTACACCAAACTGATAATAATGTTTACATAATTACCCCCCTAAACTATTTTTATATTATAACTTAGTACATATAATAATTTTATTCTTAAGTTTATATATTAAAATTAATTTAATAATATTAAACGTAAAATGTGATATCGTTATAAAAATAAAGTTCACTAAAAATCGACTATAGATATAACATGTTTATTTTTTAGTCTAACAAATATCATTATAATGATAAACATTGTAGATGATATATATGTGTGTGTAAATGTAGATTATAAGTGAAGATTTTGATAGATAATAACATATAACTTATTTAAAACAATGATAAGTTGGATATGGTTTATGGTTCAAGT